>OW964834.1:9748479-10222635 GCA_943142095.1 Ophonus ardosiacus | reverse complement strand
GTGGCTTTAAACTTGTCGTGCCTGCTTTAAAGGCTAGCTTATACACTTGTATCATAATAGGCTGCCATGCAGAAGTGTCAAAAATTTGACAGGTCGATCGGCTTTTGTTTTTTTTCATAAAGTTGTCAGAACCATGTCGTGTTTGGTATCAAATGAGAAGGAACGTCAAGGGCTAACATTCAGAAATGTCAAAATTTTGACAGCTCCGTCGGCTTTTGTTTTTTGCATAAAGTTGTCAGAACCATGTCGAATTTGGTATCAAATGAGAGGTATTGTTAAGGGCTGCCATGCAGAAGTGTCAAACATTTGACATGTCAATCGGCTTTTGTTTTTTGCATGAACTTGTCAGAACCATGTCGTGTTTGGTATCAAATGAGAGGTATCGTCAAGGGCTACCATGCAGAAATGTCAAAATTGTGACAGCTCGATCGGTTTTTGTTTTATGCATAAAGATAAGTAGTTTGTGTATCCGAAAAGACAGTTAGCGTTAGCACTTTGAGTTTCAAGTGTACCTAGACGGATTGGAAAGACTTATAGACTATCATAAAACACTATCCCCCTAGGGAGAGCTCGGCGTAGCCGAGATTTCGCTAGTAATATACTATTAAAAGTTATTTTCATCGTCGTTGGACGTTGAAGTTGAATCAGAGTTGCTTTGTAAAAATAAATTTGACTGATGTTGTTAATAATTACTAGGCAACAAAATCAAACACCCGCCGGCAGAGAGAGTAAAACTTTGTTGTCTAGTAACTGTCAACAAAATAATTCTTTTAATGCTAATTGTACACAATGCTAGATTTCAATAAATTTTAATAGTTATTTACATTTTTATATAAATTGTTGAATGGTGAAGTTAATGATAGTGCTATTTTATCTCGTATCTCTTTTAACGTACCTAGATTAAATTCAAGAACTAAGTTGACTTTCAGTTTAAAAACAGTGCGGGCTAATTATGAATTAAAATGTACTATTCGACAAATTTGCAATATATTTAATAATATCAACCTTCAGTCCGACATTTTTGCCGATTCATTCCATAAATTTAAAATATTACTTCAGCAATTTTTCCATATTTAAATTGATTGCTTACATATTGTTTGCTATGTTCATCATTGTATTTTTTTTTTTATTGTATTCTAATATGTATGTATATTTATGTCAACGTATTACATTTTGTACTTCGTTATAATCGTTCTGTAATTGGGATTTTTATACTATAGGATTGATTTTCAATAAATAAATAAAATAAAATGAGACAGGAAAATGGTACATTACTGTCGAGGAGCCCATGG
Source organism: Ophonus ardosiacus (assembly GCA_943142095.1). Taxonomy (NCBI): domain Eukaryota; kingdom Metazoa; phylum Arthropoda; class Insecta; order Coleoptera; family Carabidae; genus Ophonus; species Ophonus ardosiacus. Next base: position 10,221,343 of record OW964834.1, on the reverse strand, counting down.
AGGTAGGAATAAATAAAGGAGGGAGCATGAGGTTATATTGTGTGCCAGGGGAATGAAGCCTAGTGGGGACGGACGAACACAGCTGTTGGACCGTCCTAGAGAGGGGATAAGCGCAGCAATTTTTAAACAAAATTGCTTTATTCGTTCAATTAAAATTTTATAAAACTTTAAATACTGAAAGAAATGTGTTTAACATATATTATTTATTGAAATATGATATTAATGTGTTTTTATATACATTTTACTTATTGAATATGGCTTTAAGGTCAAAGAAGGTTGACAGATAGGCCCGGCTTAGAGTGGGGGAAATGGCTTCACTTTTACAGCCACTTGCTCTCTCCTTTTTTATTCCTACCTCCATGGACGAGCCTTATTGAAATACGAGGCACTTTGTGCCGAGTATTTTACGGCTTCGAGTCAAGTACAGACATTTTACTGACGAGTTATGCATTAATTTTTTTCTGAAACTTTTGATTATAATAAAATTAATTTTAAATTTAATAATTAAATCTGATTTACTATAGGTACTAAGGTGACACAAAAATTTAGTAAATAAACAAAAACGAATTTACTTTCAGTTCTGCATTTTTAAACGTTTTAATTTTTTCGTGACTAAGAAAAAACACGTGTCCAAAACATTTTACTCAAAATTTTATTTTACACCGCAAAACGATGAATTCTGAAGTCAAGGAAATACAACTTTCGCTCCGCATTTTAGGCGCGAAAATAGTACTTTCGCTTCGGTTTCAGAAAAACATTATTTTTATTAATATTTTTTGACAGTTTTATTATAATTTGTCAAAAATTAATTTGTTGGTAATGTTTAATGATGTATTTGTATGGAATTTGATTATCAACTAAATATATAGAAGAATGTAACAAAAATAAGTACATTAAATTAACCAATGACAATATTTCTTAGTAACTTTTTTTATAAACCTTCTACATATTGCGATAAAAATCTTCAAAGTTTTATCACAAATTTCATTGCCTGTCTAAAAATACTAAAAAAAATGAGATTTCGTAAAACAGTTACTAAAAAATATTGTTGCTCTCAACAAGTTCTGTCACTGGTTAAATTCAATATAAGTATTGCTGTTACAGTGGTAAAATAAAGATAGTGCAACAAACAAAACAGAGATAACTGCTACTATAAAGATAATATTTTCATTCAATTAAACTTCCAACTATTCAATTTAAAAATGAAACAACAACTTTAAATATCCAAGGTTAATTAAACAATTCTTTTTGTTGTCAATATTTTTCCTTACTTTGTGTTTGTGTCTTCTGGGAACTAAGTTCTCGTAGCTGGGCGTGCTGGCGGTGACCGCATACCTCGGGCTGTGTCCCCCAAGCGCGTGCCGGGGCGAAGCGCTAGCTATTGTGTACCTGGGGGACCCATTCCCCGCCAGCGCATACCGAGGGGAGCCGCTACCTAATGCGTAACACGGGGAACCCCCGCTACCAAGAAGGATTTTCCGTCGGGCTTCTTTTTTAGCCTTTTTTAAAGCTCGGCGAGCTGCTTTGGCACTAGCGTCTTTACTTCGAATCTGGAATTTATTTTTTGGGATTGAATATTATACTGTTCAAGGCTAATATAATTGATAATATAGTGGAGTATGTGACTAAAATTTACCTATAATCTTAAAAATAATTGAAATTAAAACTAATTACGAATTTCGAGAACAAAGTTCCCATCTTCAATACAGTATACAGAATGTTTCAAAGAAAGTGTAAAATAGTTTAAGGGCATATAGTACTGACCAAATTGAGTTAATAAGCTTAATCAACATGGATCCGATCTTCAATAGTTTCCGAGATATGAGGCAGTGAAAAATGAGTTTTACGGGGTTTGCCACTGCTATCTTGAAAACTATGAGAGTTACGACTTTAATTAACTAAGACTTTTTGTTTAGCTTTCAGAGGTCATCTTAGATGTGTGTGTGTGTGTGTGTGTTTTTTTTTTTAATCAAATAATTGTACTAAGTAAATGTTGTGGAGAGCTTGGCCAATATTTAATTTTCATATAACTTCGTAAATATTAGAAAATGAGAAAAATGTTTCATATAAAATTTTATTGTTCTTTGTTTAGTCTATTTACTGATCTAGACAAAGTTTTGTTCGATTACTATCATCGTCAGTTTTTCTTCGATTTTTCATTTATCTCGGAAACAGTTGAAGATCAGGCCTATGTTGATTATACTATCATCGTCAGTTTTTCTTCGATTTTTCATTTATCTCGGAAACAGTTGAAGATCAGGTCTATGTTGATTAAGCTATTTTTACTCATTTTTGTCAGTACTATATATTTTCAAATTTTTTTACAATTTCTTTGAAGCAGCATGAATATAGTACGACTAACGAATGAAAGTTGACAATTAAGAAGACTAGAATTGTACTCAATACCATTGGAATACTAGGAGGCATTTAAAATTATCTTAGCAACAAGATTCAGTAATGTATTTAAAAAATTTAATACCGCGAATTATGATTCCTTCGGCTCATGTGCATATTTTGTTTTATTTTCTCTTATTTTTAAGATTAAGGTAATTTTTAATGTTAACAACTCCAATGGTTCTTCCTAAATGCCCCACAAATGACAAATGTTCCTATTCATTTCGCATAAGAAAATAGCGTTGATTATATAGGGAAATAAATTCAGATAAAAATATTTAGTATTCACAAAGAACCTAAATTATTTATTGAATGCATCTAAAAAAAGGTAGCCTCTCAAGCGCCATCTGCTATTTACTTACGTGAAATGTAGTATAGTGTCACAAACGACGTAGGGTTCTGACAGCCTATTCCCACAAGAGCTAAAATGGGAGATTAGGCTATCTGAACTCTACGGAGGGAGGCATGATATTTTTTGAAACAGTTGGATTATAACGCCTGATACTCATTCGTTTAATCATGCAAACATTTACTTCCTTTTAAAGTCGCCTTGAAATTTGAATATTTTAAAATGATGTAATCAGATGACGAAACATCCTAATTTGAACAGCTAATAATTAATGCGGTTATTTATTGTGGAATTTAGTAGATTAAGTAAACTGATAAAAGAGAAAGAAAGTATGAAAGTTGTAATTGTTTTGAAAAACAAATATATTACAAACAAGACAGTACAGAGAAGACATTTAAAATGAAATATTTCATATAATTATCAATAAAGTGAAACAGTTTACAAAATCAACTTATGAACCATACTTACGTCATCACAATACAAAACATTTAATTATCTAAACATGAATCTAATCGTTCTACGCTACTACGATTAATTGTCCTACATGTCTTACTAAGAAATTTAGGCTCACTTATAACAAACATAATCGTCACTAAATCACTAAAAAACAATGGTAACATTTGTAAATATGCAACATTTATATATTTTCGACCAAAAAGTAACATTTGTAAATATGCAACATTTATATATTTTCGACCAAAAATATATCATCTTTATACTTTCATCATAATTTTCTTCGTCAGTAGGCTCGTAGCTCAGTGGTAGAGCGTCCGTCCGGATAGTGGAAGGTCTTGGGTTCAAGTCCCGACGAGATCAGTTGATTTTTTAAATTTATTTAAGTTATGGTCTAATAATTAATTTTTGTTAAAAATGGAAGATAAGGATATCGCAAATTATAAAACCGCAAAAGTTAACAAATAAATTGGTCGGTCACGTTGCACTACTTATCTTGACCATTACAATTTTAGGTGTATTTAATTTATTTTATTTGAAATCGTTACTAAATTGCACAAAAATCGTCATTAAAAGCCCAGAAATCGGCATTAAAGTTAATCCACTATACGACGATTCCATGTAATTGCAATGTTGCTAAATTTATGATAATAGCTGTACATGTACGATAATTTGGGCAGATATACGATGTACAATAGTAAATTTGTACGTAAAATGACAAAAATATGTGCAAGAAGAACGAATTTTGAGTGTTCATTACGATAACTTCAATGTTCGAGATTAACAACATTGAAAGTCAGACTGACAGATTATATTTGAACATAACCTATAAATATTCCTTTCATTTTCACAACTTTTCGATTTAAATTGAAATTTAATACCCATCTCGGCACTGAATTTCCTTTTTATCACTCATATGGTTTATTTTTCTCGGCCCTGAGAGCCTCGGCAAATAAATTCCATATTCGTGATTAAAAAATAGAACTACAGTGCCTTGATACATAAACTATTTAAGAAAATTATGCTGAAAAAATAAAATAAAAATGATATATTTTGACCGGTACTCTATAATGCGACCAGCACATATTTAAACACTTATAACTATAACAAAAAAATATATTATGTTTGTTATAAGAGGATTGTACAATGATTATCATGATACCTTCTCCGCCGCAATATCTTCCGAGGTGGGCACTCCTAAATCCTCAATTTTCGCAGGTATTTTTAAAACCGTCCCTTCTCCTTCTCTTCCAAAAGATATTTTAATAGTTCTTGTGTTATGACTTAAATCTACACCCGGTGCACCGCCTTGTCCCGACTCTTCAAAGACGCTTTCATCCCAGAGGTCTTCCATAGACCCAACACTTTTCTTTTTCCTAAGAACCATTCTTTTGCCTGCTTTGCCCTCTTTCCGAGGAGAAGGTTCCTTGAATTCTTTAAATTCTGTTTTTGGAGGTTGTATTCTTTCTTCTATATCTGGGATGGCTAAAGGATCGGGTTCGGGACTGTCTGGGATATCTTCTTGCAGTTCAGGAAGAGGAACTAATCTCAAACACATGCGAGTTTGGTGTTGCTGTTGTAGTTCATTGCTTTGACTGTCAGAACTCAACGGTTTTGAGTTTCTTGTAACTACAGCTGAAACTCGTTTTTGTTGCTGTCTCGCGGGTTCTTCATCGCTAGCTTTTCTTTTTTTTGAAGCGTCTACGTTTTCGGAGTTTTCGTTGCAGATGCCTCGACATTTAGAGCACAACACTTGTCGAGGCCGTAACCGAACGGTCATCTTTGAATTCTTATATCTAGCGGGTAAGCGTACAGAGCGTTTTTGAGTAAATTCTTTAGCAACAGATGAAACTCCTTCTTGGTAGGTAAATCGCTGATTTGCAGAAAATAATCTGTCATCTAGATCGGCTTTATCTTGTGAGTATGCGGGATGTAAACTTGAGACGCCATATGGTAAATTTCTGAGAATGAAAAATAGATTTATGCAAGCCACATGCTTTTAGTTACGTACATTTATTTTTGGCCTTGAATAAATATAATATCCAAAATGTTGTTACTATTTTTGTCATTTGATTTACTATTTAAGACAAATATAAATAATACTTAATAATTAACTAAATTCTTTTATGTGAGGAATTTGTCGAATATGGTATGGATTAGGTGTTAACAATATTTACTCGAAATCTCAGTCAAACAGCATTTATTCTCTTACGAAACCGATATTTCTTTCTACTAATTTAAAACATAGATTTTAAATCTTACAAAAACTGAATATGTTATTCAAATTTAATATTGGATTATATCGCCTTTATTAGTAATAGTAATGCCAGGTTATTCTAGTCTAGTAAGAAAATTTGACTGTCGGGTCCAGCAATAAAACTATAAACATCGTAATTACGACAAAGCGGCATTTCGCTGTTTGCTTTATAATATTGGGTAAAACATGTCATTACTTGCGCCGTTCTTTTGGAATGAAGACATGCATCGCCTGGTACTTCTACCTGCTCTGAGTGCTCCGTATAGTAAAGTAATCATACTATTCCTTTAAATAAATGCTATTTTTGCTTCAAATAATTTTTGGAACTACAGTTTTCTTTATCATAAGAAATTATTTCAAACAAATATAGCATTTCATTTATGTTAAAGGAACAGTAAGATTATTTTACTATACAGAGCATGTCTTCATTTCAACAGAGCGGCGCAAATAATAGCCCGTTGACTCCCAAAGTTACAATGCTAGTTTTATTGCTAGACCCGACAGAGTCAAATTTTCTGACTATATGCATTGCATCCCTAAGCTCTGCACATTTTCCTATGAGTATTGTCCCACATGTCTTGCAAGGTAGATTTTACTGTAAGCACTAAATTTTTACGAATTTGTTTTTCATTGGGCCAAAATAAAGGGTCTCGATAGAAGCTAAATCTGGACTAGAAGATGGCCATTAAAATACCGGTCGAACTATTATCACCAGTTTTAAGTTTTAAGTCTATATTTAAAGCAGCCGAAAGAATTTTATAGAAATTTCTAATCATTTGTGCAGATTTTATAATTTGTTGAAAATGTAAATCGGCCGAATTATTATGAGTTTGGGCTCGTACATTTTTTTGTCGATTTTGAGACCAAAATGAGGTGTGCGTGCTCTTTAAAACTTTTTGTAAGATGATATAAAACTACATGTTAAGAACGAATGTATTTTGTGTAGGTATAAGAGATGTAATAATTTGTAAAATCTTACCCAGAAGAAGGTGCACGTATGCACCGAAACGTCAGTTTCATAAGAGAATAAATACTGTTAGATTGAGATTTCAACTAATTATTAATACCAAATTGTATTATTTTTATTACATACATACATACATACATACATACATAAAATCACGCGTTTCCCACTTAGTGGGTTAGCAAAAACCCGAAAATAATAAGAAAAGGGATGAAAGCAAGAGCTCCACAGAAACACTTACAAATTATTACAAATCGTATTAAATGTTACAAATAAGGAGAGAGAACTAATTTTCCGTCGCAAGTAAGCCCGCAAAAAGTTCGTTCGGTTTACCGGCAACCGAGCCGTCGCATGCCCAGTACGCATCTCAGAATCTCCCGTACTTTCTTAACCAACACGTGCCTTCAAAGAAAATGAGATTTTTTTTTATCTGCACATTTTTGTAAGATATCAGCAATTTTGAGTCAAGAAAAAGATAAATTTATTCATATTTTAAGTTATTTTTAACAATTCATTACATATTATTACAAAAAATAATTATGATAATCATATAATTGTTCCAAGAACTGACAATACATAAAATAAATAAAACTACAGTATATAAATCACTTCTAATCAAAAATTATTTAAAAAATATTTATTTAATAGTAAAAGAAATCAATAAAAACTGTTTTTAGGACTTATATGTGTGAATTGCGTTGTTTACATTACTAATTTAATTTTATGTAAATGGCACCTAATTTAAAATTTTAAAGCATAATTATATGTGCAAAATTTTTCCTGATAATGACGACAAAGTTTAAAGGGCAGAAACCATATAACACATGAAATAAACAAAGAAAACCGTTTTATAATACCCGTATCAAATGCTCACTAAAAGTAAAGTAGCTAAATCCTGTATTTTTGGACAAATCTGGACATATTATATACCAAACACTGCGAAAAATTATTACAAATCTAGTGGTAATAAAATTTTCGAAGAGTTTGTTCATATAAGCCCAAAACTCTAGGCAACAGTATCCTTCATTTGCTCATGCAACGTAGACAAACTGTGAAGTAGTCTTTTGTTCTTGAATTTTTTGTGACTTACCTTTTCGTCGAATCCAGCAAAACACCCTGGAATATTTTACTCCCATATTCGTAGGTCACTACTAAAATATCTGGAAGTGCTTCATCAACGTTTACCACTATTTTGGAATTTTTTTGTATCTGTATATCTTGCATATTTTCTGTGTCCGCCATATTTGCTCTGAGAATTATAGGCAAACTCCCGTCCTGGATTGTGACATGAGTCCCCTTCTGCAGCTCAGACCATAGGCGGCGACTGGGCAGGAAAAATGGGCTTTTGCCCAGTAAGATCATTCAAACATTTAACTCGTTTTACTGGCGCTACATTTGTAAACATTCATTATAAACATGTAAAATGCTTTTAAATACTAATATTTGTTTTAAAAATGTATATAATTTTTATGTAGAAGATTGTGAAGAAATATATTTTAAGCTTTCTATGAAAATAAAAACATCGTCTCCCTCTTTCTGACATTAATTATCAATGGGGAATTCCACAATTTTTTTTTTATAATTTCATCTGAAAAACTAAGACTACTGATGAAAATTCAGTGAAAAATTCTTATTAATAAAGGAGTTATGATCCGCCGAAGTTTGAATAAATTGATGTGACATCACGTATGCTTTTATAACAAACTGTTTTCATCATGGACCTAATTGTTCTTGAAAAATATGCTATTTTTAAATTATATTTAAATAAATATAAATGAATATTATAACACTCTGTAAGCCTACGTACTTTATAAATGCAAATATATTTAAATTAATTAGTTTAATGCAAGAAATTTATTTTCAAATAAAAACTGTTTGAGAGTTACAAGGCCTCCATCGATATTTGAATTTCTTAATTTCCATATATAATAAATTCATATTCGTTTCGCCATAACAAAAAAAAAATCTTATGTCCCAAGTATTTCAATTATATCATTTCATTATTCAGCATATACATTCGTTTTTTTTTTTCTAATTTCCCGTAATTCGATTGAACTGGAATCACTTATTTTGAACGGTGTCGTTTTTAAAAAAATTCTGTTACGTTTATGATAATTTCACGTTCGAAGTAAGCATGCGCATTGCTTAAAATTTTAATACACCCTAGCCCGAAAATAATAATTTTATTGTTAAATCTACAATAAACAATGTTATTTCATAGTAAAATGTATTGATTAGTTCAACCTTTTTCGATGTCTGCCCCCTCAATACAAAGTTCTACTGTCAGTCGCATGTCCATACATTCGTACAAACGATTGCAAAACAGAAAACGGAATAAATAAATGAACTAAATTTGAACTAAGCATCGCTAGAAATGAATCATTTTCCTTCGTTTCTACATTTTGATCAGCTGATTGTAATACAAACAGCAGCGCTTGCTCATTCATTATCAACATCGTGTCGAAGTCAAACTAAAATACGACCAGCCATTCGCATTCGCCATTCGTCGTGCTTGCGTGTGGTAGCATGACCAGACGAAAGGGGAAATCAGGGGAATACATTTGAGCGGTAGTTCTAGTGGGTCATCTGTCACTTCGATTATTTTCGGACATCACTACAAAATTACAAGGATCTGTTTATTTACTTACCGTATGTATTAAATCTGTACTAAATAACAACCAACAATGTATTTCTATTAACAGAAATAAATATCACATACATCATTATTATATTTAGACTAATTTATGCCAGGTTTTTTATGAATCTTGCTTACAGGATTGTAACCAATAAATAAGTGCATTTCATTAAAATATGTCAAGGATTAATGTGGATGAACCACTATGGGATCAGAGAACATTTGTTGGACGATTTAAACATTTTATGTGGGTGACAGATCCTAGAACAGGATTTTGTAGAGAAGAAGAATTATACGCTGCTAAAAAATTGGTAGAACAATACAGACACGGAAGTGAACCTTCAGGAACAACTAAAGAACAAATTATTTACGCTAAAAAGTTGTACGAATCCGCGTTTCATCCTGACTCAGGAGATTTGCAAAATGTTTTCGGAAGGATGTCATTTCAACTTCCAGGAGGTATGGCTATTACTGGGGCTATGCTACAGTGGTATAGGTAAGTTATTTTTAGCGTAAACACTTAATATTTGCAGAAAAATTGCGTTATTGATAATTATTTACATTACAAATTGAACTTTCTATTCTGTAATTAAATAAACAAAACAAATCTTATATAAACCAGCATATATTTATAGTTTTTGCATAAGTTTTCAATTTATATTGTTTGATTTTTGGAAATATGCCAGTCTTGAAATAACATACTTTTAAAATACATTAAATTGTGTACATAACCGAATTCAACTGGAATTTAATCCAAATTTTTTGATTAAAGAATTTTATATGTAGTCCAAATTAATTTATCAGACATTTTTATCAATTTTTGTGTTATCGTATAATTTGAACTTTGTACGAGGGCTGTTTTCTTAATTTCGAGCCTAATACGGTATATCATTCTGAAAATTTTATTTCATTTTCTCAAAATATGAATCAGTACAGACAATATATTTTAAAATATATCATCACGGTATATTACCCATTAATGGGTGTACCAGTATCTACAACACATGTAGACATCGGTACTAACGAAATATTTTACCGTGTGGGCGTTTACCAGGCGTCACCTCACGGGCACTCATTGCTGGCGTGGAGAGTGCACCACAGGGGTCACTTTTAATAATGTTACATTAATTTGAAATGTTGCACAGTCAAGCACAAATTGAACACAAATGAGCCGTAAGCACAAAATATAAAGCACAAAGCGCATCTGTAACCGCAATACATTATTTTAAATACATTTTATATCACATTAATTTAAAATGCTGCACAATAAAGTATAAATTGAACATAAATGAAACATAAGCACAAAATTTAAGGCACAACAATTTGCGATTACTCAGCGTACCTAAAACCATATTCAACTTTTATAACAAAAAGTTTAAAAATAAAGCACATTTTGTATACAGGGAATTTATTTTAACATGCAACATATGGCGAATCACTTCCATGGTTACTCACTATTGTCAAAAAATGACAGCAATGTAATATTTGTCCATTTTAAAATGCAATATACAAAATTTGTAGTTTTGTATTATCAAAACTAATTTCCAATAAATTAGCTTACATACAATTAACAAATAATTAAAACATGAATGTTGTACATCTTAACAAACTTTAGCTTACAAAAATTCATAATTTTCATGTAATAAATGTTAAAAAATACCCCCAATCACTCTGATGCAATATTCTAGTCGGTCGTAATAAGAATTGACACCATTTGTGATGTGTTTTGGAGGTATCTCCTGTGCTGCAATACTATTTATAATGTTGCATTTTAAAATGGACAAATATTACATTGCTGTCATTTTTGACAATAGTGAGTAACCATGGAAATGATGTTGCATTTTAAAATAAACTCTCTGTAATATACATTGTGTTAATTAAAAACCTGGCCATAGGCGTTTAACATGGGAAAATAGTTTTTCTTTACGCAAAAGTCCTCAATTGATTTTAGACAAAAATGATTCAAATAAAAGCAGTACATAATTATATTCTACGCCTAAATCAGTAAACAGCATTAATTCTGCACGTCTGGTAACTTGTAAAATCGAATTTGAAATTGTATAAATATTGGTCATTTGTAGCGATACCTATGAAATTGAAACAAAATTACAAAGAAATTTATATCGTTTGGACTGTCAGAAATTTAATTTTATAAGTTACAAAATGTGTTATATTTTAAAAATAATACTTGTGTTGTGATTTAAGTGCAGAATTGAATTATCTGCAATTTTTAATTGAAAACCGAATTTCTGACAATTCAAACGATAGGCATTTCTTTGTAACTTTGTTTCAATTCCATGGGTATCGCCACAAATGAGCAATATTTATACAATTTCAAATTAGATTTTACAAGTTACCAATCATGCAAAATTAAAACTGTTTACTGATTTAGGCGTAGAATATAATCTACAACATTTATTTGAAACATTTTTGTCTAAAATTAATTGGGGACTTTTGCGCCAAGAAAAACTGTGTTCCCATGTTAAACGCCTATGGCCAGATTTTTAATTAACAACTGTATACATAATTGCACAGTGCAACATAATAAAGGTACAACATACTGAATACAAAAATATGGGGATACCAGATATATGGTTACAGGTTTTCGGACGCTATGTGCTAATGTAATTATTTTATCCGCAGAACTATTCCTGCCGTCGTATTTTGGCAATGGATGAACCAGTCCTTCAACGCTTTAGTAAATTACACAAATCGTAATGCAAAATCACCTATTACAACCACTCAGCTAGTGACCTGTTACGTCTCTGCTACTGCCTCGGCGATGGTGACAGCCATAGGCTTCAAACAATTTTTAGCCACACGTGCTAGTCCGTTCTTCCAAGTATAATATCAATATTTTCTCTAAAAAAAAAAAACTTTAAACGTGTCTTTTTAGCGATATGTTCCTTTCGCCGCGGTAGCGGCTGCAAATTGTGTCAATATTCCTCTAATGAGAAATACAGAAATAATGAATGGAGTCGAAGTACAAGATGAAAACGGAAATGTTGTCACGGTGTCGAGGTATGCAGCTGTTAAAGGAATCAGTCAGGTTACACTTTCCAGGATAATTATGGCCATGCCTGGAATGACAATCCTTCCAGTTATTATGGAAAGAGCTGAAAAGTTACCGTGGATGCAGAGGATTACGTATTTGCATGGACCTATTCAAGTTATGGCTGTTGGGTGCTTGTAAGTAATAGATTTTTATCTGAGATTTTAAATATTTAACAATGTATAATTAAAAATTAAAATGGAGTATTAAGGTAAAATTATAACTAAAGAAAAAACCCCATAATCTTAACAATAATTTTTAAAAACTATATACGTATTTCGAGAACCACGTTCTCATCATCAGTAGAAACTACAAAGTAATGACAGAGAAGTTAAGATGTCTACATGCTGAGTAATCTTAACTTCTCTGTCATTACTTTGTAGTTTCTACTGATGATGAGAACGTAGTTCTCGAAATATGTATATAGTTTTTAAAAATTATTGTTAAGGTTAAGGGTTTATTTTTTAGTTATTTAACAATGAGGTCATTTCTCATTTTCTGATTTATTTTTTTTCTTGAAGAAATAGGTCAAATTAAATATGTAGGTGTATGTTTTACACGTCTTTACAATCAAAGATATGATTTTTTAAAAGTTGCGTTTAATTTCAAATATTTCAGCGGCTGACGACACAGTTTCACGGATGATACGATAGTCGAGCTCTACCGGTTTAATTTGGAACTATTGTTTGGTTTGGTATTTATTTAAATAAATGGTTTATTTACATACCTTATACTGCACTAGTACTTTTAAATAAATAGAAAGTAATTATAATCTTCTCTCTTGTATATTTTGCTGTCAGCTGTCACAATTTTAGGTTAGATTACTGTTTCATGTTGTGAAGCGTAAATGTGTGTGGCTACGAAACTGTGTCGTCACAAATTTAATCCGTGTTTACCACCGCGAAAGTTTATTAGCAAATTTATGAATGAAAAGTCGCATATTTCAAATTATTTCCTATTACTATATTTATTAAATGAGATGGATTTCATGATTTTATAAAAAAAAAAACGATAATTTTTTTTAAAATGACCCCATTAACATGTAGCATAAGTTTTGGCACAAATTTCAACAATTTTTGCGTTTACTTAAAGTTTTGTAGTACTTAATAATTAACTGTTTCATAAGCAACAAAATTATGAACTTAAATAAAGAAGGCCGTGTTCTTCCACAAGGCGTAACATTCTGCTTACACATAGCATTAAGTTTTGGACTACATTTACATCAATTTCTGATTCCTCTATATTCTGGCACGTTACGTGCAGTGTAGCCAGACGTAGCTACATTTTGAATAAATACCGTCGAAAACTCAAAATATATCCGAAAATAGCGACTTTTTTAATCACTTCTAATTTTAAAACATTATTATGACATGATGATATATATATAATTTATTTTTTTTCTAATAAAAAGATTATTAAATGTTAGTAATTTTATTTCAACTTTTATTAATACCTACTAGAGATTTCGATTGATACAAAATAAAACATGTAATTAATAGATGAGGTAGGGACTTCATCGAAAGATGATTTGGTCTTCGGTCACATCGAATATTCATTTGTCAACTTTTATCTCTTGAAAATCAAAAACGCTGTTTGTCAATTTAAATTATTTAGGATGGAAATCAAATCGAATACTATTTATAAAGTTATTATCATATGTATATTTATGTGCCCAATTCTCAACATTGTGATATGATATGATAAATTTATATCATATCACTTGTCACTGTCATGATATTATTTGTCAAATTTCAACAAACACATGCACTAAATTGTGCCCTATGTTTCGTTTTAATTTAAACTCCAATTGTTTTCATACATAGCCTACTGAAAAATAACTATAAAAATAAAATTTATTTAAATTTCTAGTGAATTTTTCTCAATTTTTTATGTAAGCATATAAAATGATCACTTGATTCAATTCAGAAAAATACTCTATCGATGGAGCCAAAAAAATATGTCACCCCATTTAAGAATTTATAACGTTCTTCTCTATTTGGAAACAGAAACCGGATTCTTTTGTAAGCCAAAGTATGTACAGTAACAGGTCAACTAAACACGCGCTTGCTATGCATATATTTCATCATATACCTTTCAGAAATCCCCGCCAATCTTATGAATGAATTGGAAGAATCTCGTAATTAAAATATTTTGTGTGTACCAAAAATGTTAAATACAATATTTATAGCCTAATATGAAATTGGCGAGAGGTATTGTGCTAGCCACAACAATTTTTTTTTTTTTCTTGTATTTTGTATTTAAATTATATATTTCATAGAGGCAGGTGCAAGGTCAGACCGGAAAATAAAATCGTCCCTAACGTGTTCTTCTTTAATGAAATTTTTTCAAATTTTGTTATCAATCACTCGGCTTACATAAGGAAATAGCGCATTATACCAACACCTTACCTGCGAATTTGGCTTTTTGTTTATATCTTATATTATTAGGGACCTCTGCAGTGCCAATATAAAAACCATCATTTCTTTTAATTTCGAAGTTGTCCAGTATGAAGTCCGGGAAATCGATATAAAAAACCTTGTGGAAAAACACGCCCATCGTTATTCAACAATTTTGTTGCTAATGAAACAGTTAATTATTAAGTATTACAAAACTTTAAGTAACTGCATTTTTTATTACAAATAAAAATTGTTGAAACTGTGTCAAAACTTATGGATGTCCGTTAATTTGTGAAATTTAATTAAGTATTTTATGCCTCGTATGTAACACGATCACGACTTTATTTATTAAGTTTAACAAATTATTTTTTTGCAGCTTGTTTTTCATGGTGCCCACAGGCTGTGCGCTTTTCCCTCAGAGATGGTAAATAAAATAATTATAACGCATCTAAAAATAAAAACTAATACATACATTTTTTTGTAGTTATATTAAATCATCGACGTTAGCTATGCTAGAACCCGAAAACTATGAGAAATTAAAGAAAAAGACAGGTGGCAAAATCCCGGAGAAATTATATTTCAACAAAGGGCTGTAAACAAAAAAATTGTATTTATAGTCTTGAGTAGGGTGTACTGTGTAGAATGGGATACAGGCTGTATTCTTCTGTTGTTGTTTATTAATTTTATTTTTTAAGGATGTAATATTTTGAGCAATAATTTGTTTTTAGCAATAATTTACATTATTTTTTATTATATTTATTTATTAGGCACTGATTTTACAATATAAAAAATATAAAAAGACGTATATAAATTATTTTACGTTGCTGCATAAAACTCAATTGTTATCTTGACAAATAAAACTTTTATCGTTAAACGATGTTTTAACTCTTTTTTTAAGGTAACTTTTGTTTGATAAAACTCTGACAATATCAACTGACAATAATGGTTGATTTCACCAACAATTCCTAAAAATTAAATAATATTTATGTGCTCAATGTGTACGACTATCGAATGAAAGTTGTTTAAATTATTTTATAGATGCGGTTTCTTTTAATTACTTTGACCTATGATTTGAGACTTTTTGCAAATACCCATTTAAATACTGGACTAGGAATTCCCAGAAATACATTACTACATCTTGCTGAAAATAGATGAATGACTACGGTACCTGCATAATAGCACAATAACAAAACAGGGGTGCATTTAACATATATTTAAAATATATTTCGTTTATTTTGACTTTTAAACTATTTACGGGCCTATTCTGTGAGAAAGTGGTTAATTTTTAACAACTGGTTAAAAAAATGATCCAATAGACATTCATTTGACAAATAAAAATCCAATTTTTTGTTATATATCAAAATACTTGATTGGTTAAAATTTTTAACCAGTTGTTAAAAATTAACCACTGAGTTACAGAATAGGCCTGTTAATTTGGCAATTCTATGAAACAGGATTATTATTAATTTCATCTAACAGTAGTTCCGACTCGAGGGTTAAACAAAGCTATTTTCTTACGTGAAATAAACAGAAAGACATGACATTTGTAGGGCATTTCGGAACAATTGGAGTTGATAACTTTAATCTGAAAAATAAGAGAAAATAAAACTAAATATGCATCTGAACCGAACGAATCATAATTCGCAGTATTAAAATTTTTAAATACATCCCTGAATCTTGTTGCTAAGATAATTTTAAATACTTTCTAGTATTCCAGTCGTATTGAATATAATTCTAATCTTCTTTCTTGGAATACATAAAGATCAGTTTCCTTTCAAATTCAAATCATAAGACAAAGTTATGAAAAGATAACACATTTATAAAATAATTTAAACGTCAACTTTTATTCGCTATACTGTTTGAAATATCGAAAAAAAATTGACAGATAAATTCTTGTGATTTTATTTGGTTATATTATTTATTGTCTTACGGTTTTGTGCAATTGGCGCTTTTTTTGAACATCGAAAACGTTTTAGTGTAAAACAGACTTGTAAACCACGCCCCAATTAATTGTCAAAATTCTTCCGATATTTCAAACAGAGGATAGGTTTAGGCAGTTCTTAAATCAAGGAACTGTTTAGGAATCGTTGGTAAAATCGTCCGTACGTGTATACCAATAAAAATTTATGAAATATAAAACAATCAGTCAAATTTTAAGACACCCCATTTGTCTCTAGCAGCAAGGAAGCCTCACACATCATTTTTGCGCTGCTTCGCACCAAGAACAACAGATGGCATTCTTCCAGCACCGATAATTGCACTCTCGTCCCCACCAAACCATGCAAAACTGTAGCTCTCTCTAAATCCAGCCAGCGTTGCAAAGCGAGCTCCCGCTCTTTAATCGGAACGCCTAGAGCGACATCGGATGGTCCCCATAAAGAAAATTCGAGAATGGATTTGACTTGACTCAATGACATGGCGCTCTCTTTTTTCAATAGTGTTTTTATGAGGATTGCGAGTTTGGTTTGGGGGAACAGTTCTTCTAGGGCTGCTGTGGCGCTTTGGCACAATGATCCGAGTTTTTCTTTCTCATCTGTCCTGCAGACTTCTTCGCTAAATCTAATTAGAAAAAATATTAATCGTCTTCACAAAATTGTGCATTTTGGGATAAATTGTACAAGGTAGGTTACCTGCCAATTTTAACATCTCACCGAAGAAAATTTCCCACAAGATATTACTGATTGTTTTCCGAATTATTCCGCTTTGTTTTGAGAGAGAAGAGATATGCACGTGCTTTTGTGAATTTTTGTATTGTGATATTTGTAGCGTTCGCGCGCCCAAAGAAAAAACACGTGCAGAGAGCAAAATTCGTCCGAACGAGTACAACTTGTGAAAGTAGGGATATTACGATGTTTCAACTTAACAAATAGCAGCTGTATTCGCGAGTGAAGAAGAGGAGGAGCCTAGCGCGTGACGTAACAATATGGCCGGTTTAAGGTAGATGCTTCGTTTCCCGCAACTGTATTCTTATACATTGCGGCGTTTGAAATACAAAGTAATATTAATATTATAGTTAATATTAAATAAAAATAATGTTTCTAGTATGAATAACATTTTGAATTTTGCGAACTAGTCCGTTTCATATAAAAATTATGTTCAGCATTCTCTCGAATTTTGAATTTACATGATTCGAGTCTTTGTTTTCTTGAATCTACATAGTACTGCATTATTACAGTCTTTGGTAGATTAATGGAGAGATAAGTATTATTATTTTATTGTCATCTTTGTGCAGGCAGGTCTACAAGTTTAGATTTCATTACGAAGTATTTTAATAAAGACACTAAGTAATTATTATCTTGTAGTTTTGACAGTTTTAAACAGCTTTAAAGTCTCTCAGAAATTATTTTAAAGCATTCCAAAAGAAGATTTTGTTGAAAGAATTTGACAGTTTTGGCAGTTTTTAAGTCACCAGAAATCAATTTGACAGTTTTAAACAGATTTTAAGTCTCACAGAAATTAGTTTTAAAACACATCAAAAGATTTTGTTGAGAAAATTTGACAGCTTTGGCAGTTTTTAAGTCACCAGAAAACAATTTGAAAGTTTCACAGCTTTTAAATCTCCCAGAAATTAGTTTTAAAACATTCCAAAATAAGATTTGTTAGGAAAATTTAACAGCTTTGGCAGTTTTTAAGTCACCAGAAGTTTGACAGTTTTAAACAGCTTTTAAGCAGTACGGCATTTTGTTTGGTTATGTAATATACCGACAAAACAAAGAACAATCATAAGTCAGATTGACTTGTGGAGATGCATTTTATAGTTAGAAATTCGGACAGCGGGCGTTTTTTCTACTATATGTCGCGCATGAGCGGCAAAGTGACATTTGCGTTGACAAAAGCGAGCGCAAATGCCTACTTTGCATATAGACTGTAGAAAAAACAATTTTATTTTCAAAGTTCCGAAATACAGATAACGTGCGAAGTTCGAATTCACTGATGTGCAGCAACTTCATGTTATAGATTTGTACACAATGACAAGTGTTCAAGGCGAGAAATGTACAAACAAAGAATATAATTTCAACGATTTATTTGTACGATAGGAAAATGTGTATGCTAAGAAATGTACAAAGTGATATGTATGCAGTTTGAATGTGTATTCTAAGCCATTTTTCGTATTATTTAAACAACAAAATATAATTTACAATAAAATATAAGTTGATTACATTATTTATTATTTTTTAAAAGGTTCGTTGGTATGACGTTGAAATAGCATATAAAATCTTTAGTTAAGCTACTAAAGAAAATATACTTTTAAAACCCCCAAAAGTGCATAATGGGGGGTTCCACCATTTTTTTTTAATAAGCGAGTTATGGTCTCCCGAATTTTGAAAAGATTGACGTGACGTCACGCTTATGTGTTTTTATATGAACATGGACCTAAATGTTCTTGAAATATATGCTATTTTAAGTTATATTTACCTAAAATAAATGAATATTATAACACTGTATAAGTCTACATACTTTATAATTACAGGTGTATTTAAATTATTAAGTTTAATGCAAGAAATTTATGTTAAAATAAAAACTGTTTGAAAAGTGCAGTACAGGAATGCTAGTCCCCCCCCCCTCTTTCGAATTTGAATTTCTTAACTTCCATTGGTAGTACATAATTACTTTGCGAGATATTTAAATTTATTTCCAGGGCTACAGATGACATAATACTACTGGTATCTCTCTCGCGCAGCCTACTACAGAAACTGGTGTGAGAAAGATAGCTATTTGTTTGAAATATTTTTAAATGAAAGTTCGCTTAATTTTGAAGCAATTATTAAAAAAATGTTAGTTTTATCTTAGTCGTTATTTATTGAGCAGTGTACATTTTACTATTTTTTGTTATGGTTTTGGGTCCATTCTTATGTTTGCACTAGATTATTTGAAAAATGAATGTGTGTATTTTTTATTATTTATGGAGGTACGATAATCAAATTATTTTACAAATTATAAAATATTACGTCCCCTCCCCCATTACGTGATACCTTCTACATACATCAGATCTACATTCACCATATCACCATCTCGTTTTTTCTGCAATTCCGCGATTGTTGAGCAGTACGCGTATCCACCATTTCGTCATATCTTCCATCTCAACATTCTACATAGTACCATCTCACTCTCTCTCACGCACAATACCGATTTTAATAGAAATAAAATGTAATTATAATTTGTATTTGTAGTAAATCTTTTACTTTGTTTTTTTATAATTCATAAATGGCGTAGAATACAAATTCAGCAAAAATATTTTTCAATTGTCCATGGAGCTACCGATTTCATTATAGTTGAGCTTTCTACCGCTAGGTCTACTCGTAGCGCCACGTCCTTATATTTCACGAAAATATTTACCAAATTTGTTTTAATTACAAAAATCTTTTATATTAAATGATAAATATTTACAATATTTACCTGAGAAATATAGAAATGTGTACAGTACGTAACACTAAATAAATTTTAGAAATAGCGCCTCACACACTTGAGAAAAAAAAATAAAATTAAATATTTTATTTTTTTTAAGTATGTTCCCGGAATTTAATTTTCGATTTTTTTTTTATATGTTATGTATAACAATATTCTTCAAAACATATTAAAGTATGAACAAAATTGTAGGTTTAGTATAGAAGATAAACATTAAAATGTATGAAAAAAGTAGGTTTTTTGGATTTTTAAAATTGTTCTCGAAAGTCGTTTTTTTTTAATTTTCACATATTTTATTCCTTATATTATTATAAATATTTTATGCAAGTTTAATCAAAAAAATACGTTTTGAACTCGAGATATATTGAAAATAATATTTAAAATATTTTTTTGGGTGTCTAAATAAATACAAATATTATTGAAAGTATGTTATTTTGATGACAAATTGTCTCCTTTTTATTCGTGTATACAAAGAAATCATATTACTTCATACAATTTTAAATAAAAAATGAAAAACCTTTTTGGTAATTTTGAATTTCGCGGGCTGGGGTACCATTTCACCTTAAAGGAGAATATTTTGAAAAACAATAAGCCATTTATAAAATTTTTCTTTTACATCGTTTGTAGAAACTGTGCCAGCAGTCCGCGTATAAAAAGTAAAAATTATGTTTGTAAATGCCCGGGTTTTTAACACTAGTGAGATGTTGGGTGAATACCAATTTCAAGTAAAATTTACGAACTTTATAACAATAAAAATAATGCTTTCCTTATCTTATATCTAATTTCAACGTAAACAATGATAATTTATCTCCTTACCCTTGCAAAAGGCACATTCTATGGTGTGTGTCTCTATCCACATCATGGCATAAAATAAAATTGGATAGAGACAAAGGCACTTCTTCAATACCCTGAGCTTGTAAACTCTTCAGGCTATTTACAAATTGAAGTAGGATGAAACAAGAATCTCGGTTGATTTCCGGGCTCTGAGGTTGAACGGAACTTTTTGATTTTATTGTAGCACCGAAACTTTGGATTGTATCGACTTGCATCCACGGTAAAACTGCCACAGACGCTACGAAACAAAAATATTTACATTTATTCACATTATATCACAAACAGGGTTTTCGAAAATATGAGTACACTTACTAAATTCGCAATGAACGTCATAAAACACAATGGCTGGTAGCATGAACAAGTGATTAAGGGGATTAGCTAGGAGATGACTAACAGTGTTTTAGAGAAAAATACTTCAAATAGCAGTTATAGAAAAATTAATTGTACGCAACTTTTATTAGAAGCATTTTTTTCTAAAATAATCCATGAACGATTTATAGCGCTAAAACACTGCTAGTCATCTCCTAATCACCTATCATGCTACCACCCAATGACAATAAAAATTAACATTTTATCTTATTTTAGCCATGTTTACCTCGTTTCCTTTAAATCCTGTCGGAACTTCTGTGGGATGAAATGAAAATACAAGTGATTAAAACCAGATCAACCAATGTTAATCCGTTGAGAGTTTGCAAAACATTTGGAAATCAGTTTCCAGTAATGTTTCAAAAACTAATACAAAAAATACCAAGAGTTTGCCAATTTAAATTCTTTCTGAGTTCGTGTTTATTATTTCTGCTGTAATTTTTAATCGAAGTTAACTCAAAACTAGCAAGAATGGACATTAAACTATTATGTTACATATACATGGTGTTAATGAATACGTGTTAGAAATTTATAGGGTACGTAGGGGATGAAAAATAGATAAACTTTTATTGATAAACTCATATCCAGAAACGTACCGTTTTCGAACTATATAGGCTCTTGAATAAATAATTATCTACCTTAATTTGAGTTGGCTGTGACCTATATTTTAAAATTTTTAAATAATTTTATCCATTTTCCCAATACATATTATAATAATTGCTCAAAATGACCACCAATTTCAATGCAAGCATTACACCTTTGGAGCATATTTTGATACATTCGTTCAATAACGCCAGGATTTGTTTAAATTGCTTGGTCTGGCGTACATTCGACCATACATTAATACCATGTTAGCGTAATCGCGAACAATATGCTCATTTATACTGAGTCTACAATTGGGTCATTTCACATTTTCTGATTAATTTTTTTCTTGAAAAAATAGGTCAAATTAAATAATATATGTAGGTATATGTTTTACACCTTATAAATCTTTAGAATCAGAGATATGATTATTTAAAAGTTGTGTTTAATTTCAAATATTTCATCAGCTGACGACACAGTTTCACGGATACAACAGTCGAGCTCTACTGGTTTAGTATTGAACTATGATTGTTTGGTTTGGTATTTATTCAAATAAATATTTTATTTACATACTTTATACTGCACTATACTTGCCGTCAAATAATTATAGACTGGAGATTTTTACACTGTTGCCAATTCAGGGGCAATGTTGAAAATGCTAAGCTATGAAGAAGCGGTAACACCGCTGGGCAAGGGACAGGGTGCGGAGAAGGGAAAAAATTGAACATCAGTCCATAATCATTTGACGGCGAGTATAGTACTTTTATAGTGCGATTCTGTAATTTTCTGTAACGCTATAGAAATGTAAAAGTGATCAAAATCGCAACAATTTTTGTTTACTAATACATGTCTTATCGTTTGACATTCAAAAATGATGCGCTTTTGTTGAGAGTACAGTTCTATAGTGTTACAGAAAATTACAGAATCGTACCGTTAAAGAAATAAAAAGTAATAATAATCTTCTCTCTTGTATATTTTGTTGTCAGCTGTCACAATTTTAGGTTAGATTATACTCGCCGTCAAATAAATATGTACAGAAGCTCAATATTTTTCCTTCTCCCCACTCTGACCCTTGCCCTAACGTGTTGCCTCTTCTTCATAACCTAGCATTTTTAACACGACCAATGGAACAGTGTAGAAATCTCCAATCCATATTTATTTGACGGAAAGTATAGTTTCTTGTTATGGAGCGTAAATGTACATGTGTGTATGGGAGAAAGATGTAATGTCTTTGTGTGAGTATGAAACCGCGACATCATAAATTTAGTCCGTGTTTACAACCGCGAAGTTTATTAGCAAATTTATGAATAAAAAGTCGCATCTTTCAAATTATTTTATAATACTATATTTATTAAATGAGATGGATTTTTTTTAAATGACCCCATCCAATGCTAAAAGAAAGTTAAAATAAACAAAATCATAACTGAAGTGATAGGTCACAGCCAACTAAAATTAAGGTACATAATTATTCTTTTAAAAGCCTGTAGCTCGAAAACGATACGTTTCTGGATATGAGTTTATTAGTAAAAGTTAGTCTATTTTACATCCCCTATATTGTAACCGTATTCATTAATACTCTATATTTAAGGTTTTGATTCATCGGTATGTAAGACATGGCATATGAACACGACAAATATTTTACCTTTCCCATTTCGGAAATGGCAAGAACTTTATTCAATGCAAATTCAATACGTGACAAACTTATTTATAATTTATCCTTTTTAATTACTCCTACTGATGAATATTAATTTGTTGTCCTAAATGTTTACAAACAGTTTGTAAACCAAAAGTATGGTCAGAAACCTTGTTAGAAAGTGTGCAATGACATACAAAATAAAATAAAAACGTTATTAAATTAAAAGAATAATATAAAATTGATGAAATTTGAAATCACACATTATCAAAAAATCAAATTTTCCCTCACCTTGTACGACGCCATCTTGTTCTCCACCAGGAACAAATTTCCCGTTTATTAGATCATTAAACTCTGTCACTGGAACCAGACTAAAAGCTCCTAGCCCTGTAGGTTTATTCAAGGAGCCCTGTTCCTTACTAACAGCTAGTGTTACATGATGGGGCCCCCAAAGTGCGTGGTGGAACGCCCTACGTCCAACAATAAGACTTGGGGAGGCGTCTACTACTGAAAAGTCGGACCAGCGGAGCATTTGGGCCGATTGCAGGCCTCTTAGGGCAGGTTGGATGCTGGTTTGTTGATGAAGCTAAAATGAAAGATTAGTTTTACATTTTAACAAGAATTTTTGAAATTCACGAGTTATTCGTCTGTAAAGTCCATAGGTTTGTTTCAACAGTTGTTAGAAATAGAACATGACTAACACGCGCATGCGCATTTCTAACTGTTTCATGTACTGTTCCAACAAGCACTTGTACTATTTGTTGTCGGTTTGCAAACCGTCAAAACGATCCACGGATTTTCTTCTGACTAACGGTTCGAATTTGCGCAGTTGTACTATTATTTAGAAGAAATAGTACCACAGTCAAATTTTTGACTGAAGCAATCCGAAATTCGTTCCAACAAACAGATAGTTCACATATAATCAGAGAGTAACACATGTTTACAAAAAAACAATCAGGAATAGTCACTGATAGTATCATAAATATAGTACAATAACTATAAATCTAAGTCTTTTACGGCCACTTCTGGTGTTCCTCAAGGTTCAAATTTGGGTCCTTTACTATTCTTACTCTTTATTAATGACATTGTTAATTCTATTCAGCACTCTCACGTCTTGTTATATGCTGACGACTTAAAGATTTTTAAAACCCTTAATTCTATTGAAGATGCTAAACTTACAAGCAGATATTAATAACATTTTAGCTTGATCTGAATCCTCTAACTTATTTTTAAATTACAGTAAATGCAAAATAATGAGCTACTTCGTCAAAAAACTATTTATAAATATTGTTACAAAATACTCTCATATTCTTGAAAGGGTCACTGAATTTAAGGATCTTGGTGTTTTATTTGACGAAAAGCTCAATTTCACTAATCATATCTTTCATACTGTGAAATCTGCCTACAAAAATTTAGGCTTCATTTTTAGAAATACACAGTACTTTGTTCATATTTCAACTCTAAAGAAATTATATTTCTCGTTCGTAAGAACAAAACTTGAATATTGTCAGTTGGTTTGGAGTCCTATCTATAATAAATACAACTATTTAATTGAATCTATTCAACGAAAATTTGTTAAATTATGCTTCTTCAAACTTTTTAGACATTATCCCAGTTTTGATACAGACTACAAAGACTTGTTATGTGAATTTAATATTGTGTCTCTCGATACTCGCAGAAAAATTCAGTCTACATTGTTCCTTTACAAAATTTTGCATAGTGTTATAAATGATCCCATAATTCTTGAAAAAATTCCTTTCCTAGTTCCTGGGTATAATTCCCGGTTTAAATCTACCTTTTATTGCAATACTCCTCGAACGAACTATGAAATAAAGTCGCCTATTCGTATGCTTTGTTTCAATTTCAATAACTTACCAGATTATTTTGACATCTTTCTCGGCTCGATTGAAAAATTTAGAAGTGCTTTATACAATTATTATGTTCATTAACATATGCTACTATTTGTTACTGTCTAAAACATAACTTTACTTATTATTTATTAAGTTTGGATTATTTTGTTTTGTGTTATTCCATTTACATGTTTATTACTTGTGTCTATATATAAGTTTATGTATAATCAACCTGTAATTGGGGTCTTGAACCCTGTTGGTCAGATTAATAGTAAATAAATAAATAAATAAACCGTCAGAAATTTATTGTTGGAACAAACCTATACGACGTTTTTGTATTTGTCACCGTTTGGCGGAATTTGGTCTGCACGCACGCGGGGCACTATTAAGCCTTCCTTTGACCGTGCGCCATAGATCTTTGCGATTGGACTGACTTGAATGGCATAACATTGTCTTTTCCGATAAATCGCGATTTTTTTTATAACAAAATAATATTCAGATACTTATTAGACGTCGCCGGGATGGAAGAAGAAATGTGGCTTGCATTCGTATGTGTCATACGGCGCCTATACAGGGCATTATGCTCTGGGTGCAATATCTGAAAATCTCGCTTAATATGCAGTCAGCGGTACATTAGTGAAATTCTAATACCGGAAGTTGCTCCCTATATGCAACTCAATCTGATAGGCGTATTTCAGCAAGACAACGCAAGACCACATGTTGCGAGTAGATTACTGACATTCTTTAATCAGCAAAGAATATCAGTGTTTCCACAGCCTGCACGTTGTCCAGATTTGTCACCAACTGAAAATCTGCGGGATATTTTAGGAAGATCAGTGAGGCATACTCAGCGCTGGAAGAAATATGGACTGCAGTTGAAAGAGAAGGGAATTACGACGGCTTGGAAGGGTTAGGTAAAATATTTTTTTCTCTAAAATCCCGACTTTTTAAAGTCAGTATCCCGGGAACCCTAACCTAACAACCATTGTCTACCAATGGGGGATTACACCATTTTTTTTTTATAATTTCATCTGAAAATATTAGGAAAACTAAGACTATTGATGAAAATCCGGTGAACAAATTCCTATTAATTTGAATTTCTTAACTTCCATTGGTAGTAATCCCCACCTCCTAACACGCTATTTGTAATGCATGTATAGGCGGTTTCTCGGTCGCCAATCAAAATATTTTCATATTAGTGTCGAAGCGTTATAAGAAAAAACCCTTTATTTCCGAAATATCTCAATTATAACATTTCATTTTTTTATTAATATTCGTTACTCAGCATATACATTCGTATTTTTTTTACTATTTTCCTTTAATTCGATTGAGCCGTAATCCTCCATTATGAGTTGCCAGCTGACAGGTTAAGTTTCAGTTTGTATTTTTTTATTAAAAAAAATACAAACGGCAACGTAACCTAACTGGCAATTCCTAAAAAACACGACCACAATGTGAATTTCGGCATTTGGTCGTTCAGCACTGTCCGCAACGCGTTCCCGACTTTATGAACTCGGGATCCTTAGTTTATAAAGTCGGGATCCTGAGTTTATAAAGTCGGGATCCTGACTTTATAAAGTTGGGATCACGAGTTCAAAAGTCGGGATACTGACTTTAAAAAGTCGGGATTTTAGAGAAAAAAATATTTTACCCTGACCCTTCCAAGCCATCGTATGGAACGAAATACAGCAAAATGTTATTCGCCACCTTATTGAAGTAATAAATCGCGCGGAGAACATAGTTCTTATTAATTATCTCTTGTTCTTTATTATTTAGAGTTATGAAATTTATTTATTCTTAATATTTTTTGGTTTTGCGTTTTCAATGTCCGCTAGTGTATTATTGCTCATCATTTAAATGCCTCTTATTGTGATTTGTGAATAATTCCCACAGAGATCTTTATTAAGAGAAAAGTCAATCAAAGTCAGATGCTCAGATCTAATTAAAATTCCGTGTACAAGAACAACTCTGTTTAGTAGAGAGAGTCATCCAGGCAACTATCCCGCATGTGCATCAATGAGCCTGCTCGTAAGCACACTAACATATAATCTGGTCAGTTCAGTTCCCATCAGAATAAAAACATGTCTGGTTCATGAGAAAGTAGTTGGCCTTGATCTTATTCCACACCAAACAATGCAGCATCAACAGTTGACGGTAGGCATGCGCGATTTGATTTGACCCGAAATTATGCGCAAGTTTGAACAGGTTGACAGGTGTAAAATTTGCTAATCCGCACCTGGATGTTACCGACTGAGCACAGCTTTCTCTTGTCGAGGTCAAGGATCGACTTCCGGTAGATTTTTTGTTATATGTTCGTCGAAACAAACCAAGATGCTTGTGATTTATTTTTTCTTTGTTTCTAAAAGTATCTAGTTTAAAATGTTAATGTGTTACTACTACAAATAGTTACCATTATGGTGTACGAACAGGTTTTTGGAGTGTCTACATTCTTTTTAAGGCATTGGTTACGTTTTTTATATTGACCAACTTTATCAACTATATACAACAGCAGAGGAATTTTATAAAAAATAGATAAATATTTCATATTCCAAACGTGTAACATTTTTTATATTTCTCAAATATTAACGGTACAGTAATATTTTCAGATAAAAATTTGGAAATAGATAAAGAAAATTAATACCGTTAAAATAAATATTTACGAGTGTTTCACACGACAAAACTACAATTTATATATAAAAGTCCTCCTATCTAACCTTTAAAATCTTGTAAACAATGAAAAAAACTTTCCCACTTACATGTTCTAAAACTTGTGCAAGAGCCTCATGATTCGCCACGACAACTGCTCCATAATTGTCCTCCAAATTTCTGTGAACAATACTCCTTCCTTTCCTAGATCGAAGCCGACAGGGTTTTGAGCAACCTCCTTCCGAAATCTGGCACAGAAACAGAAAATCATCTTCAGGAAATGAGAAATCATCGATCCCATCACAAAATAATTACTGTGTAAACCCGGTTAGGCAATCCAAAGTGTTGTCATGATTGTTTCAACTTTGTTATTATTTTGTTATGGTTAATTTAACCAGAGGACACTATACAGTGAACGTATACACTAAAATTATACGGTAATAAATACTTTAAATTATTATGGTTACGATTGAACATAATTTTTATATTTTATATAATTGTACTTGTTTATTACTATTAACGAACAAAACAGTTATTATAGTAAATAACTAATAATAAATTACCATTTGTCATTGAAATATCTATAATTTATTTATTATTTTTATCATTACCGTTGTCCACATGTATTGTAGATACTGGCACACCCAGTAATGGGTAATATGCCGTGATGATATATTTATTTACTTATTTATTGTACGCACAACTACAGTAAAATTGTTTGTTTACATCTTAGTAACATGGCGGAAACTGAAAGATTACACCTTGCGGGCGGTAAAGTAGAGCAAAAGCCCGGCGACTGGTACATAAAACGTCAAAAATGCAATTGGAAATAAAGTAAACACGTATTTTAAAAAAATAAATGACATATATTCCGTTAAAGCTTCAGAAGCTTTTATTAAATTGCTTGAAGAATTTTTTTGAGAAATTGTCTCCAAATTTTGTCATAAAAATAAGAAATTTCATGAAAAATTACGATAAATCTTAAGATTTTAAGGGTAAAACAAATTTAAAACACAATAATCCTTATACCAATGTAAAGAGAAAAAACCACTATATTTTTAAAGTAAAAATCAAATATGGCACCTATTTAAAATAAGAAAGTTGCTATTAATATCTTGGAAACCGCCATCTTGAATTTTATTCTAACATCACTTTTAAGTTTTTCTTATTAAATTATGTAACTTTTATATGAAACATTTTTTAATATCTTTTATAATTAGGTACGGATCTATTTGACATTTTTTAAAAAATCGCGATTATCAGTATTTTTACCTTCCGTCACCTTTAGGTAAGGAAGGTATAGTCTGCTCAATAAATTCGGTGGTGAGTTTTTAATGAATAAGCATAGATTTAGGGTCTCTAGAATATTATTTTACTAGTTTTACGATGATGTGTGATGAAAATGTTTTCGACGATAACTCCAAACTACTATTCTAAAAATTATAATTCTTTCGTATTCCTCTTCTTTAAATCCATATGAAGAGCTAATTAGATTTTGGTTATAATTGGTCAAGAGGAAGTTCTTTTATTTGAAGTTCTTAACAGTTTTTTCTTAAAAAACACAGTTATATATCATTTTTTGACATTTTATGTGATTATAAATACGAAAGAATATCTTATTGTCTATACGATTTGATATATAAATAAAATAAATAAATATATCATCACGGCATATTACCCATTTCTGGGTGTGCCAATCTGCTTTATCGCAGATATCGATAATGATGATGACATATTTGTACCGTGCGGGCGCTTACCAGGCGTGGAGAGTGCACCACAGGGGTCACTTTTGTGCCATTTAAAATTCTAAATATTTGGCGTCGGTCGGGATTGAACCCGGTACCCCCAGGTTCGCGACCAGACACTCAGGCACGAGGCCACGGGACCCCATAGCTTTGTTATAGGAGCTGATATATTCAAATAATTCTAATTGACTAATTGACAGATGTCAGTGTCAAGTGCAATTTACATAATGTATTTATTGAATTTATAGAACCTTACCCAAAGGAACTTTCGTTATGGAATTTTTAGAAAATAGCATATGTTCGTGTTGCAATTTTACTGGATACATAGAATCTTTTCCAATGAACTTTCAGTATGGGATTTGTACAAAATACATCGAATTGACGGAAGGTAATGTGTTGGCCACATCAAATGTTTTTTAATAACTTTCAAACTGTTTAAAATTGCACAACATTACCCATTTAACCGACCTGGTAGCTTTTATAATTTCCGGGACTTCAATTAATTTGGGGGACTTGTATATTATTGCTGAAGAGAACATATTTAAAATAAAATTATAAAAATATGAATTCTTAATAATTCCAGTGTGACCCGCGTATTAAATTAGATTCTAGTATTTTAAAACGTTAAAAAACACTCCTTTTAAATACACAGTTACTTTTAAAATAAAGTAATGCATGCATAAATTCCGAACACAATTTAGAATGGCATATTATATAAATAATAGTATACAAAAATTAGAACTATTGCAAAAAATGTATCACGAATAAAAACAAAGACTATTAAATGTTTGATTATAAAATCAATCAGCAGGTGAAAGGCAACCTTAGAGTAGATCAAAACATTCAAACGACCTTTATCTCGAATAATACATTAGAAATCTTACCTCACATTCACTGCCGTAATAACTTCCACAGGGACTATAGATTTCCAAGTCAGGCTCACTTCCACTGAACGACCCGGGTTTGAATCCCTTTGAGTTCGAATTCGACTCATCCGAATGTCTCCTAGGAGGGTTGATCCTCTCATATAAATTCTCCTGTAGCAGGGTTGTCTTCCGTCGTATTTGTTGTTGTTCTAACAGAGCTTCTCGTTCTCGCATGCTGGCTGTTCGTTGGGGTTTGCTTGGGGCTAGTCCGGACCTGACTTCGCCAAGGTTGGCGTAGACATTGTCGGCCACAGGGGGGCATTTAGGGGGGGAAGGTTGAGTACGGGTTTTGCGGAGGATTTCTTCGGATTTTGGCGGGGGTTTGGGTTCTTCTGACCGTTTT
The DNA here is from genome assembly GCA_943142095.1 of Ophonus ardosiacus. Classification (NCBI taxonomy): domain Eukaryota; kingdom Metazoa; phylum Arthropoda; class Insecta; order Coleoptera; family Carabidae; genus Ophonus; species Ophonus ardosiacus. The sequence continues at coordinate 10,190,512 of OW964834.1, read as the reverse complement.
TCGGATAGATTGCGGGGTGGTGGTGCTGGTGGCATGATTTCTACAATTTAAAATAACAAAAAATAATAAAATAATATACGCACTTTATACTCAATGTTTTACTCAATAAATAATGGTTATGGGGTATTCGCACATTTTTATCTCGCACTAGAATCCGATTTTAACATTTTTACAATAACGTGCCTGTGTTGGTAACAACTGAACAACCGGAAGTAGTAGTTTCTTAAAAAAAATCTAAATATTATTTTTTGGAAATTTATGTAATTACAAATATTGAAGAATATAAAATTCTCTATCCAATACACTGAATTTTTTTTGTTATATCTTCTATACATTTAGAAATAGAGAATTATATAAAATAATCCTTTATATAATGAATCAAACAGTCTATGGAAACCAGTTGAAAAATGTTTGTAATTGACATAATTGTCAACGTCAAAAATCCAGAAACATTACTGAAGGCTTTTTCTGGGAAGTACATTTAATATTTCTTATTTTATCATTAAATAATATTTAAAATTATAGAAATGTAATAGCAATTATAATATGCTATTGTTATGGGGTCCCGTGGCCGCGTGCATGAGTGTCTGGTCGCGAACCTGGGGGAACCGGGTTCGATCCCGACAGACGCCAAATATTTCCAATTTTAAATGGCACAAAAGTGACCCCTGTGGTGCACTTTCCACGCCAGCTATGAGTGCCCGTGAGGTGACACCTGGTAAGCGCCCACACGGTAAAATATATCGTCATCATTACCGATGTCTACATGTGTTGTAGATACTGGCACACCCAGAAATGGGTAATATGCCGTGATGATATATTTATTTATTGTTATAACGAGGAAAAAACTCCGTCAACATCTACAATTAGTATAATAAGAAAAGGGATTCATTTATAACTGTGCACGGTATCAGTGTCAACTAAACACACGCTTACTATACATACATAAATTTCATCATATACCCTTCAGAAATACCACCAATCTCGTCAATGAATTAGAAGAATTTAGAAGATTATTATTTTTTTGTGTGTACCAGAAATGTTAAAAACATTTATGCACGGACATATAATTTGACAATTATACACGAATCTCTTTGGCATAAACGTCATTTTATAGCCCGCCGGGCTATAATGAAACGTCAAACCAAATTATAACCTACAATATAAACAATTTAAACAGGTAATATGAAAAGTTTTTATTACAAATCAAAAATTTTTATATTCTTTAATGAAAAATGAAAATTAATTTTGTGATATTTATATGGAAAGCACGGAAATACACAAAACAAAACAAATGACATAACTAATAAACAAACAATAAACTGTTGTTCTCCGCTTTCATAGCAACACTAGATCTGGATGTACGAGGACAAATTCTTTTCGATACAATTTTTCTAACACTCATAATTTGAAAATTTTCGTCCGTGCATAAAGTTTTGTATGTACCACGAGCGTAACTTGCTTTTATGGCCTTTGACGTGTTTTTATCCCTCGGCTTACGCATCGGGCTGAAAATCCCGCCGCAGGCCATAAGAGCCTCCTTACGCTCTTAATACATAAATAACTATTATTTTTCCGAAAATGTAAGCAAATTTATTAATGTAGGTTTTTTTATAAAATTTAAATTTTCTTATGTCGTCACTTAATGATGTAGCAGCAATACCCTCCAGTGACTAAATCTGAAACTGCTATACAATATTTGGGAAAGTCTTCAACGCCCGAATATTCAAAACCAGAATATTCAAAGTCAGAATATGCATGCACGGAATCATTTAAAAACCGAATACGTGATCGTGGCCTAGTGGCCAGAGGAGGGCATTTTAGGTTATGTTTATGTTGGTTCAGGTTAGCAGCTGTCGATACGCTTTCGCGCATTAAGCTATTCTGTTCTTGAATATTCGGGATTTGAATGATTCTGTGTAAGTATATTCTGCTTTTGAATATTCGAGAGTTGAGTATGCACTCCAATATTTTAGAATCATTTTTGGCTACAACAAATAAATCAAGAAATTTTCGTCAAAATTTCAGTGTTTCATTTGCGATCTCAAGTTTTAGGTACGGCAATGATATTGAGAAACTGACTAAATGATTTTCCCTCGTATTACTATTCCAAAAGTTAATTACGTATTTCACAATTACACATTGTAATTACTACATGAATCATAGGTTTCAACAAATTACTTCTTCAATAAGACGTTAATCTTCTTCACTATTATTTATGATATTTAAATTTATGAGTCATATTTTATATGTTTTTCTCGGAATTTAGTGACAATTTAATATTAAAATCAGCTTTTACAAATTCTTTGAATTTTGTTAACCTCAATCATAGATTCATTTCTAAGTGTGACAATACTGTTCCGCGTTAATCAGTGTATTCCGTGTCAAATTAATGAATGTTAATTTCGCGACTATGCATAATTAATTCAGCGACTACTACTTATCATGTTTTATGATAAGTAGGATTGTATTTGTCAACAATGAAATAAAACAGTTATGAATTGTTAACAAACTGTTCTTTTGTAACGTTTTATGCAATTTTTTGCTAATTTACAAAAATGCGGGTAATAATTTCATATTTAAAAGTTTTTCGTCTTCTATGTTATACTTGCTAAATATTAAATTTTTTAAAATATTTTTCTTTAAATAATCTCAAATTTGCAAATATCACGAAAAATTCATTATACTTCATTTCATGTAAGAAAATAGCGTTAGTTTAGATAGGGATATAAATTCTGTCCTTTGATTGGCCAGAATGCTAACCTAGTTCACAAAATCGAAAAAAAATATTACCTGTCAGTTGTAAGTTATGAAATAAAATCTACAGAATTAAGTGGTGTTTAACCATATTTTGTTGTAATTTTTAATTTTTAAGTCTTGTAATTTTTTACACATAAATATATAATATATTTACTAAATGGTAAAGTTTGATTTCACGAATTTAAATTATTTATTTAATGCATGTAAAAACGGCCGACTCTCAAGCGACATATGCTATTTTCTTACGTGAATTGAAGTATACAGAGAATTTATTTTAAAATGCAACATTATAGTTCATCACTTCCATGGTTACTCACTATTGTCAAAAAATGACAGCAATGTAAAATTTGTCCATTTTAAAATGCAACACTATAATAGTTATTTATGTATTAAGAGCGTAAGGAGGCTTTTATGGCCTGCGGCGGGATTTTGAGCCCGAGGCGTAAGTCGAGGGATAAAAACACGTCAAAGGCCATAAAAGCAAGTTACGCTCGTGGTACATACAAAACTTTATGCACGGAAAAATTTTCAAATTATGAGTGTTAGAAAAATTGTATCGAAAAGAATTTGTCCTCGTACATCCAGTATCTAGTGTTGCTATGAAAGCGGAGAACAACAGTTTATTGTTTGTTTATTAGTTTATTAGTTATGTCATTGGAGTTGTATTTTGTGTATCTCCGTGCTTTCCATATAAATATCACAAAATTAATTTTCATTTTTCATTAAAGAATATAAAAAAAATTCGTTTTGTAATAAAAACTTTTCATGTTGCCTGTTTAAATTGTTTATATTGTAGGTTATAATTTGGTTTGACGTTTCATTATAGCCCGCCGGGCTATAATGAGGCCCGCGGGTTATAAAATGACGTTTATGTCAAAGAAATCCATGTATAATTGTAAAATTATGATACGTCCGTGCATAAATAGTATTACAGCACAGGAGATACCTCCAAAACACATCACAAATGGTGTCAATTCTTATTACGACCAACTAGAATATTACCAATATATACCCAATTTTAAATTTTCAAATGTCTCTGTCAACAACAGGAAATAAATTTTTGTATCAGTGTTACCAATTACAAGTAATTTTCAAGTATTGCAAATTGAATCAGTTATTTTTGATCACGCTGTACAATTAATTATTGAAAATTGTGTAATATTTTGAAAAGTCACTTGATCTGAAACATGACGTCAAAGTACAAACAGCATAACATGTGACAAATTATCGCCTACGTTTATTTATATAAACATATACTGACCTTTAATGGGAGTGGCGAAGGTCAACCCCTCTTCCACAACACTGGGTGGCGGCGTCACCACTTCCACAGCGGATCCATTCAACTCCAAAGGATGCACAATCACCAACCTCGGTTTGGCACTATTTTGTTTCTCTTTCACATCTTCTTGTCTCGTCTTCTCCAAATTCTTACTCCCACTTCCACCAACTCTCAAGAACTTCTTCAGAGAGAAGCGACTCTTCGTTTTGTCTTTCCTCTTCTCCTCGCTTGCCAGGTGCTCTATGATGACAACGGGAGTGGGCGTCTTCTTCAGCGGGGTTTCGAGACCTGGTGCATCATCTTCGAAAGAAGGAGGGGTAGGTTGGGTGGGGGTGGGAGGTAAAGGTATGGGTAAGGGGTCTATGTATAAGGGGAGGTCCTCCAAGGAGGGGGGGTTAGGCGCACGGCGTTTGTTTGGTGTTTGAGTTTGTATAGGGAGTGGGGGTAAATCGGAAGAGGGGGAACGGACCATTTGAGAAGGTTTGTCTGGTTTTGAAGGCACCTAGAGATAAAATAAAAACTTATGGTGCATTAATTAATTTGATTTTGAAGTGGAAATTGTGCCCCTTATTAGTAATCATCCGAGGTGAAAGATGTTTCATTATAGCAGAGGACTTACGTATATTACCGAGAGGCGAAGCCTCGAGGTGAGATAAAACGCGTGGTTGTGATAAAACTCCCTATTTTATTCACAATCATCCTCATTTTAAATCAATAATTTTTAAAATAAATCAATGAGTTATAACTTATTTCCCAACCTCCAAAAGATTAGGAATCGGTATATTATTATAATGATTTACTATCTATCTTTACTAGCTCCTGAAATTTAGATGTATACCGAACCGTCGATTTTGTAAGAATAAATTGAATAAAATATCAAATACAAATTACACGCGCTTAGTAACTATTATACTTGCCGTCAAATAAATATGTACCATCGACCTTTAAACTAATGGACCAAGTGTCTCCTATTCTTTTATTGTTAGAATAATGCTCCAACATAAAAGGATAGAAATATATATTCTGTCCTTCAACAGTACGGAAGTTCTCAGTTAAAGTATATTGCGCATACGTTCGTACTCATTGTACATCTTTTTCAGCCATATGTAAACATCTATTTCTACTGTCTAGAGTTCAGATCCATGTACCACGTCCAGCATCCAGATATCCCACGACATTTCAACTCTCCGTAGCCCATTCTGACGTACTTCGTCGTGCCCCAATTACCATTATGTGTCAAAATGCGAACACTTTATATGATGATATATTTTTGTAATTTTTTTTTTTTTCTTTTTGTCTCTTTGTTAATAATTGTATTTATATATTTGCACGTATCTTAAATCTATATAATGTTTATTTATAAATTGTCCTGTAACTGGTTCTTAACTGTTGGGCAATAAATTATATATTATTATTATTATTATTATTATTATTATTATTATTATTATTATTATCTATACATCGCTCTCTATCACTAAATAGTTGTCAAAATCTGCATTTGACGTTTCGTGACTGTGTATTATTTATTTTTTTGGAGAACATTTACAATTATTTCTGTCAATACATACGTATATGTGTTGTGACGTGTGTATGCGACAAAATAATGGGGAAACTGTGTACTTCGTGCAGTCAGCAGTACGTTCGAGGTTTATCTGTGTCATTTCATAAGTAAGTTCTTATTAATTATTACTTGGCCCCTATAATATAATATGTATATAATATATAGTATTAAAAATATATAATAAAACTAATTATGCACAAAAAAAAATAAATATATACTCTTAGCGATTATGCACCAAGTATAACAAGTTACAGACAAATCATTTTTTTATTTTGCCGCATTTTCTTAACTTCCGTACTGTTGAAGGATAGAGACACTGTGTCTGCACCGTTATGGCGGGACAAACGTTTTGTTCGTACGCTACGTCTATTAGTTTAAAGGTCGATGATATGTACTGGAGATTTCTACACTGTTGCCAATTCCATTGGTCATTTTGAAAATGCTAAGCGGCAACACAGCAGGGCAACGGACAGAGTGGGGAGAAGGGAAAAAAATGAGCATGTCCATATTTATTTGATAACGAGTATAGCGCTATCTGTGTTTCTAACGCCATATACAAGGCGATTAGAAAAAATCTATCAGAGTAAGCTATGAACACAAAACCGTGTCTGATCATTATTCAAATCAAAAGTCAAGTTATCAAAATTGATCGTGAAATGTATGAATATTACTATTCACTGTTTTCAAATTTATTTCTATTTCGAAAACAAGGATTCAAGAGCAAAACTTTAATTTTTTTAGATAACATTTTTGATAAAATCTCATGTCAAATTGATATTTAATTAAATACTTTCAAATTGACATGCTTTTTTTGTTCAAAGCCTACTCCGAGTATTTTTTTTTAATAAACTGTATTTAATCTGAAATGAGCAATAACATATAAAATCTACACCACTGTTTTCAAGGACGTTTCTAGATGTAAATAATATCAATTTTCTAACATCAAATTACGAGTGAAAACTTTTTCCTAAACATATTTTATTGTATTTTCCTACTATATGAAGATATTTGTAAACTATAGAAAAAAGTAACTACTTTGCATAAAATCCATAACACCGGAATACTCCATTGTTTATATAATATTTTTTTTTTCAAACGTCATGAAAATGGCAGGTTGAAGTTTCATTTCTACGCCGCCGGAGTAGAAATAGTTAATTTCTACGCCGCTGGAGTAAAAATGAAATAAATAAATATCCATAGCAACTATATAAATTGAGCGAATAAGAAGTGACTAATAAAATAGAAACCTGCAATATCGCCCCAAGTTTCACTATAAATACTCTAGATAACCTAAAATAAAGTTACTAAAAACCTCCAACAGCTGTCAAATTTGAATTGATAATCTACAAATTGAAATATAAACAGTTTATATTTAACGAAATAACATATTATAAAATAGCAGACTTATATATTGGTAATGACGATAAGAATACTTAGAATTAAAGTGATAAAAAAGTTCATATTGTTCCGCAGCGATTCCTCGACATACAGTGTGTCCCATTTAGAGGTGCCACCATTGGGATCTTGAGAACTATAAAAGATACGATGTCGGTTAAATGGAACTTTTTGTGCGCCTTTGGGAGGCCATCTCAGATGTGCTTTTGTTTTTCCAAAAATTCTCATAGGGCACTAAATAATGACGAAAAACTGAATATTGTTCATTTTTTCTATTTCAAATAACCCTTACATCGTTGAAAAGAGAAATTTATTTATTTTTTAGAGACTAAAATCAGATATGGGTCCCATTTAAAAAAAATATAAGTTTGTGTTATATCTCAAAAATTTACGTATATAAAAATTTATTTCGTACGTCACTGGTTAGTTAATAAAAATATCTATCTTTTATATTTGAAACTTTTTTCTCAATTATTAATAGTTTAGAAGTTATTTGAAAATGAAAAAATCAACAATATTCAGTTTTTCGTCATTATCAAGTGCCCTATGAGAATTTTTGGAAAAACAAAAGCACATCTGAGATGGCCTCCCAAAGGAGCACAAAAAGTTCCATTTAACAGACATCGTATCTCTTCTAGTTCTCGAGATCCCAATGGTGGCACTTCTAAATGGGACACACTGTATATTCTTCAGCCATATTGTTGAATTTCTATCCGATTGAACAACTTCAACGGCCGTACATAGCAAAACTTCAAATTATGATATAATTGCACATAAGGAGAATATAAAATTGCATAGTTTTTATTTAAACGTCAAAACGGTCAAAACGTGAAAATTTTCATTTGAATGTTTATAACAAAAAGTGAACAAACATGAATGTATCCATAGCACAAGAGCAATTGAAATCAGCAAACGTCGTTCACGTAAAATATTTATAATTATTGTAACGACAAGTTGTAATTATTTTATTTGAATATGTACGTTTGAAGAAAAAATATAATGTGTCATTCGGAGTAAAAGTGTCATTGTGTGCCTCGCATGTAATTGTCCGACTCGCTAAAGCTCGTCGTTCAAACTTACATGCTCGCCACACAAAGTTTCACTTTTACTCCTAATAACACAATATACTATTTTTAAATGAACCAAAAAGATACACACCATCTAACCAAGGCAGAGGTACACTACGGATTGAATTAAAAATCATTTTATAAACATGTCAGTATGTTATCATATATTAATGGCATATTGATATGTTAATTGCTCTTAGATATTTTAATGGACTTAATTAAAAACTGTACTTAATTCGCTTTTACTTTAAATGATACCTTTTTATTTATGCAAGGTTTAAAGAATTTCAGTAGGAGGATTATACAAAGTAAAATATTTCAGAACTGAGTCATTTTATTGGTTGGGTAACAACAAATAAATAAAGTATCACACCTAGTTCCTTTTACTAAGCAGGTGGTCGTGGTTTGTTGGTACATTATACCGTGAATGTAAACATCAAAAAGTAAGAGATACAGTTACGTGTAAAAGTTTTGAGCCAAACTTATTTTATCTCGTACAAAAATATATAATTTTTTTGTAATACTTTTACATATTACACTACTGTTAGGAATGTTAATTACATTATAATTAGAATGGATGACATGTTTTAACATTTAATTTCATTGTATTTTATAGCACAAATGAAATTGATCGTGTTCAAAAATATCGATCCAAATTGTTGTTCAGAGTTTATACAGTATGTCCCCGGATTGAGTTTACAAGAGAAAAAAAATTTTTATTTTTGATTTTACAAAAAAATGCCAAGGGAAGAAAATTTTTTGCTTGAATTAAAACGCATGTTTCAGTTATTAAAACTTTTAATTAATGTAAGGTTCTTTTATTATAACGATTTTTCGTATTTTGTCCTCCTAATAATACAGTTATTATATTGAATCTAACATGATTTTAGTTAGCTTTGAAATTTTGACAAATGATTATTAATTCTAATTTCAGAAAAAAATATCTGATGTGGACAGCACATGACTTCCTTGTACGCCTGTTACACTATACATATTTTGTTAATAATTAAAATATGTATTATAACAGACCCAATCATAAAATTGCACGTATTTGACATAATTTGACATTGACATTAAATTCTTCATTTTTTTGTTATTTCTTGTCCTAATTCATAGCAAACTTAATTACAGAAACCAAAAAGTACATAATGTAAAAATTTACATATCTCGCTTATACAAAGAACTAATTTAATCATACTTGAAGTTTTCGACGCAAAATTCAATTCTCTAAAACTTTTATTTGAAGCATTTATTGTTAATTTCAAAATAACACCATTTTTTTCAAGAAAAACTGATAATAGCTTCAAGTAAAGTATCATTTCCGATTAGACTATTTTAACCAAAGTCTATAATGTTATTTCCATTGATATAAAAGTATTATATACCAAATTTGAAAAGTTTTGGATTATATTTTAATATTGTTTTTTATTAAAATCTATTATAGGTTTCAAGTAAAGTACCACTTCCGGGTATACCATTTTAACTAAAATCTATTATGTTATTCCCATTGATATAAAAGTATTATATACCAAATTTGAAAAGTTTTGGATTATATTTTAATATAGTTTTTCATTAAAATCTATAATAGGCTTCAAGTAAAGTACCACTTCCGGGTAGACCATTTTTACTAAAATCTATTATGTTATTCCCATTGATATAAAAGTCTTATATACCAAATTTTAAAAGTTTTGGATTATATTATAATATAGTTTTCCATTAAAATCTATTATGGGCTTCAAGTAAAGTACCACTTCTGAAAGTTATGCAATGACCAAAAAGGGAGGTGCACAACTAAATGTTATAACAGTCCTAAATACAAAATTTTAACTTTCTACGGCTTCCCGTTTTTCAGTTATGCGAGATACGTACGTACGTACGTACGTACAGACGTCACGACGAAATTAGTCAAAATGGATTCAGGGATGGTCAAAATGGATATTTCCGTTGAAATCTGGAAACCGAATTTTTTCGCGATTACAATACTTCCTTTACTTCGTACAAGGAAGTAAAAAACGGTGAAAATCAAAATACTTGTAGTTTATTCAATTAACTCTTTTTTATCTGAAATTAGAATTAATAATCATTTGTCAATATTTCAAAGCTAACTAAAATCATGTTAGATTCAATGTAATAACTGTATTATTAGGAGGACAAAATACGAAAAAACGTTATAATAAAAGAACCTTACATTAATTAAAAGTTTTAATAACTGAAACATGCGTTTTAATTCAAGCAAAAATTTTTCTTCCCTTGGCATTTTTTTGCAAAATCAAAAATAATTTTTTTTTCATCTTGTAAACCCAATCCGGGGACATACTGTATATGTACTTTGTTTATTTATACTTGTCATCAAATTTGCAGAAGTAATATAACAAGAGTGAGAATAAATTGAAAATAATTTGACAGAATTTTCGAAAAAGAAAGAAAATGAAGAATTATTTTCTAATTTATCGACCTCTCGAATTATATTTAATTCAACTATTTTTTGACCTACAAATTTTCAAACAAGGGAAAGCCACTGTCTTGTTATTGTGTCGCCATCTACTGTCGTAATTAAATAGCTTCATTCATTTACATAATGCAGTTGGCAAGTCTGTTTTGTCAACTAGAACATAACTTTAACAGGGCAAAATAAATATAAATAATCGCCCTCATACCGAGTGGTTATTAATTACGGTATTTCCAGAAGTAATTTCTATAATTTTTTGATTTATTTCATGATCAGAAACATCACTAAATCGGTGTTTTTCGTCCATTTTATTTATGTGTTAATAACTATCTGACAAAACAAAAGCTACAGAGATTATTCCCGGGATAACGCACGTCCATATACAAGCATTGTTTTCATGACAAAGCTGTCTGATTTGAACTATTTTTTGCCGCATCCCGCTTATTCTCCAGATTTAGTGATTTTGTTCTTGTGTCTTTCTTACCTTGGGTTTATCTTGCACGGTAGGCGCTTGCTGCGCTTGTTTCTCCCCCTTCACCCCATGCAGAAAACTCGCCCGTGGTGGAGGGGCCACAATAGGCGGGGGACTTCTCGGCAACGCGGGAGGCTCGCACGGTATATCCGGATCCGCTCTTCCGTCCGGTTCCCCTGCTTGTTCTCTACTCTCGCTTGGTCCGAGCGAGTCCCCACTATCCTCCGAGACTTCGTGATTGGCTACTGGACTCGTGGCAGGGGCGGAGTTAGCTGGAGTGGGGGAAGTAGAAGGGATAACAGTGGTGGGAGCTGGAATGGGATTGGATGGTGGTGGAGGTGGAAGAGGGGCGGTATGGCAAGGAAGGGTGGATGTAGTGGTGGGGGTAGCACATGAAGAGACGGCTTGAGTGGGGGAAAGTGGGACAGTATTTGTGATTGGTGAAATTGAATTAGAAGTAAGGGTTATATTTAAAATTGGTCTACTTTCTACAGAATTATTCGTATTGTTTATAGGGGTATTTGGAGTGTTATTTGAGGGAGGTGAAGGGATAATATTTGTAGTATTGGATGGCATAAGGGATGAATCTCGCTTTGGGGGTGTTTTCGAAGTTGGACTGAAATAAATTTAAAATTTATTAGGTTTAAGTGTGCTTCAATATTTGTATAAAGAAACAAGCTTATTATAGATTCACTTCCTTATTCTAAAAGCAAGGATATTCTTATTACTGTCAATAACAAATGAAACATGTTTACATCAGCGCGAGAATACATTACTAACGGAATTTAAAAGTAAATTTAGGTGCCTTTGTTGTCTTTTTATTTGCATTAAAAAACAATGACTAAATTCAAAAATAAAAAATTGTCAAAAAATATACCACATAAAAAACGTGGTAAAAAGTAAAACTAAATTTTATTGTTTCTACAAATGGGGTCCCGTGGCCGTGTACCTGAGATCCCGATCGACGCCAAATATTTCGAATTTTAATTCGCACAAAAGTGAGCCCTGGGTGTACTCTCCACGCCTACAATGAGTTCCCGTGAGGTGACGCCTGGTAAACTCCCTCACGGTACAAATGTCATCATCATTATCGAAATCTGTGCCTAGCTCGTCCAGCAATCATTTGAACAAATGACTTTTAAATCCTCCGTATTAATACTGATAGTTGCTACTGTTAAAATTTTGGCGTTTCACGCAAATATAGTTTTTGTTCTTCAACGTACATTATATGTCTGTGCAACTATGGTCCTTCGGAACCCCAATAAAACTTTTGCCTATTTAAATAGTTTCAAGCTATTTTCAACTTTCATAGACATATAATGTACTCTGAAAAGATACTATATTTGTGAGAAAAGCTAAAATTTTCACAGTAGCAATGATTAGTATTAATACGGAGGATTTAAAAGTCATTTGTTTCAATGATTGCTGGTCGAGCGAAACAAAGCAGATTGTCACAATTAGAAATGGGTAATATGCAGTGATAATATATTTTATTCACAATCATTATAGTAATATACAGATTCCTAACCTTTTGGAGGTTGGAAAATACGTCATTCCTAACTTTAATGACAATTTCTTGGGTTGGAAATAACAGATTTCACTTCCATCTCTTGGGTTGGAAATGTTTATGTAGTGGTTGCCTAGCAACATTGCCGTAGATCCCCATAATTAAATAGGCTAAACAAATTTTAAGACAGCTGTCAAAATATTAATAAAATTAAAGGTTATAATTCATTGATTTATTTTGAAAATTATTGATTTAAAATGAGGATGATTGTGAATAAAATAGTATACATAACCTCGGTGGAAGTTTCATAACAGCTCGCGCATTATCTCATCTCGAGGCTTCGCCTCTCGGTAATGTACATAAGCCCTCGGCTGTAATAAAACATCTCCCACCTCGGATGTAATATACTATATTTGTTTCTACAGGAGAGTTGATAAAGAAATTTACAGCCAGTGCCAAAAAGTTTATGCTTCGCGGGTCCTACTTTTAAAAATCCAGGTTTTACGAATTTAGCTGTCGGACATAAAGCCCATTTAAAAATATATTATTTAAAAAATGAAACCGTTTCATTTGTCTCATTAGCAAATAGCTTTATAATTCTTATGATTATTTGGTACGTCTTAATATGATCTTGGATCACAATAAAAATTGTTATTTTCAAATTACTGTATCTGTTCAATCCAAATATGTTATGCAAAGAACTTTGTTTTTGTTTTGCTTTTACAAGAGCCAATAAAAGTGTAGGGTAGAGTTGAGGTTCAGGAAAACGCAAGCAGGTCCTTAAAGGTTCCGTGATCGAAACAGTTTGGGAACCGCTCATTTAGAACATTCCAATTTTCAATTCAAAAATGTAATGCCTATTCTGAAATGAAATTTCATTTCCATTTATCATAGTCGTTTGAATATTGTGGTGCTTTCTCCACGACAGCTTTGAGTGCCCGTGAGGTGACTATTAGACGTCCTCAACGGTACAAATATGTCGTCATTAACGAAATCTGCGAATAACAGCAGAGTGGCACACTCAGAAATGGGTAAGATGCCGTGATGATATATTTATACAGGATGGTGGAGGTTAGAGATTCTAGTTTTACGTAATTTCCTGCTCTCCTGTTCATTTTATGAGAAAAACTGTGGAGTGAAAAGTTTTAAAGAAGTAAAAGTTGCATGCAAAACTATTTTTACATGTTTTATTAATTGTTTGGTTTCTTCAAAATTTTAAAAAGAAATTTAAAAAGTTTGTACTGTCAATTCAATAGGGGTTTCCACCATTATCAAAATAATGAAAAATAACACTAGTACACTAGAATATATTACAATACATTCATGAAAACACTAACTAAATGTTTTTCCATTTTTTATAAAATGCATGAAAACATTTTACTACGTTGCCAAATTTGTGACGTAAACGCCCGGCACGGTTTTACAGTTTAGTAGTAATAGATGGCAGCACATTCAAATTGTAACATTACGTTTAAAAGTATTAGAGGTGAATAGTTATTTTGAACTAATTAAAATTGTAAATACAATTATTATTATTTACCTAATCGTATATTAGTGAAGCATTTTATATATTTTATAGACTTTAATTTCTCGTCCATCTATTGAGCGTTAGCAAAAAATCGGCGGGAGGGTACGCAGTCATCGTGGCGGTAAAAATTAGCCGTTTAAACGAGATATGAAAAATACTGTTTTCAAAATTTTTTTGACACAAAACCTGTTGTAATAAAAATGTTTTCTTTATTCTAATATACAGTATGTCCCCGGATTGAGTTTACAAGAGGAAAAAATTTTTTATTTTTGATTTTACGAAAAAATGCAAAGGGAAGAAATTTTTTTGCTTGAATTAAAACGCATGTTTCAGTTATTAAAACTTTTAATTAACGTAAGGTTCTTTTAATATAACGTTTTTTCGTATTTTGGCCTCCTAATAATACAGTTATTACATTGAATTTAACATGATTTTAGTTAGCTTTGAAATATTGACAAATGATTATTAATTCTAATTTCAGATAAAAAAAAGTTAATTGAATAAACTACAAGTATTTTGATTTTCGCCTTTCTTTTTCTTCTGAAATTAGAATTAATAATCATTTGTCCATATTTCAAAGCTAACTAAAATCATGTTAGATTCAATGTAATAATTGTATTATTAGGAGGACAAAATACGAAAAAACGTTATAATAAAAAAACCTTACATTAATTAAAAGTTTTAATAACTGAAACATGCATTTTAATTCAAACAAAAATTTTTCTTCCCTTGTCATTTTTTCGTAAAATCAAAATTAAAATTTTTTTTCCTCTTGTAAACTCAATCCGGGGACATACTGTATATAACTTTTCATGAAGAATAACATATAAAAAAATAGAATATTAGTGGAAACCCCCATTAGTAGCAATAACCATGGAACTTATCTTCTTTTTTCTGGTTTTTATAAATTATTTATAAACGTCAAACGTCAACCCAACTTTTGGAAAATAAATCGCGTGTTCTTTTATAACTACTTCCACCATTTCACCATCACGTTTCTCATTCAAATAATCATCAATATTTAATTTACTTCTTACCAAATTTTTTTGGCATAAATGAAATAATTTTGTTTTATATGTCATAATTCATGACCATTGCTACTAATTGACTAAACTTTTTAATTTTTTTTTTTTAAATTGTGAAGAAACCAAACACATAATAAAACATGTAAGAACAGTTTTATATGCAGCTTTCAATTCTGTAAAATATTTCACTTTACAGTTTTTCCCGTAAAATGAACAGGGGAGCAGGAAACTGCATAAAAGTAAAATCCCTATGTTCACCTCTAACCGCCACCACCCTGTATATTGAATGTATGTTGAAAATAACTTTCAAAGGCTGAACTGTATCTATTCTAATTAAATATAGTACAATTTACGATTGTTGTTCACTTTGACATAAAGTGATTTAAAAATAGCTTCAATTTATCTAACAATGCAGCATTGTGGTAGGAGATTGTTTGACATACGTAGGAGGAAATAATATCTGTTAAATAAATAATGAATGCGATTTAATTAATTCATGTTCTTATAGTTTATTATTAAAAGGAAATTTTGTGACATTAATTTATGGATATTCCTGCTCGAGCAGGCGAACAGAGCGGACGTGTTGTCTGACTTGTGCGGCTAGAAACTAAAATACCTAGTGCGGTAATAATTACCTAATCTATCTAATCATTATAATATAAAATATTTAATTAAATCTAGTGTTTAATTAATAAGTATTAAATAACCTAACTAAAAATAAACCAGTGAAGATGCCGGAGAAAAGTGGAGGTAACACAACCGAAAACTTCGTACGTACGGGGTTCGCCAACGTATTAACAACAACCACAGCTACAACATACACCCAAACAACAACATGTGTAACAACCCTGTGCACTCCTATAGAGAGACCCTCCATATATCACGTAAGTACTCCCGGTACACCCGAAACTACACCTAGACCGAACAATACCAACGACGACGATAATGACGGTAGCCCTTCGTGGCAAATTGTAAGAATGAAAGGTAAGAGATTGAGGGAAGAGGAAATATACCCCCAGCCAAACAGAAAAAGATCTAACACAACTGACAACATCACTTCAATACAACACCCAAATAAATTTGCCTCACTAGACAACGAAACAATGGACACTGAAAACTCAGAACAGAACGTAGAGAAGAAACACAAACCACCTCCTGTATACATACAGGACGTAGTAAACTACCCGATAATGCGACTAAGTATTGAAACGGTTCTGCAGCCAACAGAATTCTTCTGCAAAACCATGGCAAACAATGTAATTAAAATTAATACTAGCACGCCAGACGCATACCGTAGACTAATACACATGCTAAAACAAAATAAAAAAGCTTTCCATACATTTCAACCAAGAGAGGAAAGATCCTTCAGGGTGGTAATCAAAAACATTCACCACACGGTTTCAACCGGAGATATTCAAGATGCTCTAGAAGAACTAGGCTTTGAAATCCGTGGAGTAACGAATATAAGAAGCTGGAAAACAAAGGAACCACTGCCGCTATTCTTTGTAGACCAAGCGCCAGATGAGAAAAATAAGGAAATATATAAGATCGAATTTTTACTGGGTACCAAAATCCTAGTAGAAGCACCACGAAAGAAGAACGTAATACCGCAGTGCCATAGATGCCAAGAATACGGGCACACAAAAACATATTGTAACAAGGAGTATTACTGTGTCAAATGTGCAGACAACCACCCGACACACATATGTCAAAAAACCAAAGACACACAAGCCAAATGCGTTTTATGTGGGGGACCCCATCCGGCCAATTACAAAGGTTGCTCGATATACAGAGAACTCCAAAAATCTAGGGGAAAACCAATAAACCAACCAACAAGCCAACCAAACATGCAGCTCCACAAGAATAATACTGAACACCCAAGACAAAGTAAAGTAACAAACGACAACACCAGCTATGCCCAAGCCACTCAATTCAACCCTAGCAACAATAACAATACAGCAAATAACAGAGAAGATATAACCCTAGCACAATTTCTACACAGATTCGAAGCCATGTTCCAGCAACTCATGAATCAGAACAGCTTAATGCTTAATATGCTTTCCACGCTAATCAAAAACCTCAGTCATGGATAGCTTAAGAATAGCATTATGGAACGCCAATGGGCTGACACAACACCGACATGAGGTAGAAATTTTCTTGCACCAACATAAAATTGACATTTTACTAGTATCGGAAACACATTTCACAATAAGGAATTACTTTAACATACACAAATACAAAACGTACCATACAAATCACCCGGACGGAACGGCCCATGGAGGAACTGCTATAATAGTCAGCGATAAAATTGCACATTTCGAACTAGACAAATACGAAAAGGAATATCTTCAAGCAACTAGTATTAAAATGAAGGAAGGAAACGGCTCATTGGTCGTCGCTGCAGTATATTGTCCCCCGAAACATGCAGTAAAGAAATCCGATTTTGAAGAATACTTTCAAACATTAGGGAACAGGTTCGTAGCTGGTGGAGATTATAATTCAAAACATACCCGATGGGGATCACGAGTGATTAACCCCAAGGGCAGGCAACTCGAGCGCATGATAACAGACAAAAGCTACGAATCTTTAAGCACGGGAAAGCCCACATACTGGCCTACAGACCCAGCAAAAATACCAGATTTGTTAGACTTCTTTATAACGAAAGGAATTTCCTCGAACTATACAGACGTAACAGAAAGTTTCGACCTATCGTCTGATCACTCACCTATCATACTCACAATCAGTGCAACAATAATTTATAAAGACCAAAAACCGACGTTGACCAACAACAAAACTGACTGGGAGCTATTCCGAAAATACTTGAACGACAGCTTAAATCTCAACATACCGCTGAAAAATGAAAACGACATTGACTCTGCAGTTGAACAAATAACTAAACGTATACAAGAAGCGGCTTGGAATTCAACACCAATAACTAAAACAAACAACGGAACAATCACGAACTACCCAAAATACGTTAGGGAAAAAATTTCCGAGAAAAGAAAAGCTAGAAAAAAATGGCAAGCTACTAGGCATCCAAGTGACAAAAATACGCTGAATAAACTAAGCAAAGAAATAAAGAAACTGTTACGTGAAATTAGAAATGAAACATTCCAAAACTACATCAGTAAACTGTCACCACATGCCAACGACGAATATTCGTTATGGAAAACTACAAAAAAGCTCAAGAGACCAAAACAATCAATTTCCGCAATACGAAAAGAAAATGGAACATGGGCTAGGACAGATAACGATAAATCAGAGGTTTTTGCTAAACATTTAGCCAACATTTTCACACCCAACGCATCGCAATCACTAGCTGAAGATGAAACTGCACTACTATCGTTCCTAGATGCTCCACTACAGCTATCCCCGCCAATAAAATATTTCTCAGTAGGAGAAGTAAAAGAAGAAATAAAATTGCTAAATAACAAGAAAGCTCCTGGGTACGACCTTATAAATGCTGTAGTTATCAAACAACTCCCAAAGAAGGCATTGGTTGCTTTAACAAATATCTTCAATTCAGTAATCAGAATCCAATATTTCCCCGTGCTATGGAAATTTGCGCAAATTCTGGTGATACTCAAACCAGGAAAACCGGCCCATGAAGTATCCTCTTATAGACCGATATCCTTGCTCCCTATCCTATCTAAGATACTAGAAAAATTAATACTGAAACGCTTAAAACCATTAATAGAAGATAACAACCTTATTCCTGAGCATCAGTTCGGTTTCAGAAACCAGCATTCTACCATAGAGCAAATCCACAGGGTTGTTAATGCAATCGAATGCAGCTTCGAAGAACAAAAATTCTGTGCAGCCGCCTTCCTAGACGTGAGCCAGGCATTCGACCGAGTCTGGCATGCTGGTCTCCTATATAAAATCAAACAAAATCTTCCTCACCAATATTACCTGCTTTTTAAATCATATGTAAACGACAGATATTATCAGGTAAACTACGGCGGTAGTTATTCTAAACATT
The DNA here is from genome assembly GCA_943142095.1 of Ophonus ardosiacus. Classification (NCBI taxonomy): domain Eukaryota; kingdom Metazoa; phylum Arthropoda; class Insecta; order Coleoptera; family Carabidae; genus Ophonus; species Ophonus ardosiacus. The sequence goes on along the minus strand of OW964834.1, from coordinate 10,171,487 downwards.
ACCGCATAAATGCTGGAGTGCCGCAAGGCAGTGTTTTGGGCCCAGTGCTTTACCAACTATTTACAGCGGATCTACCTAGTGAAGATAACGTAATGACAGCTACCTACGCGGATGATACGGCATTCCTTGCGTCACATGAAGACCCAGTGAAAGCGTCGAGACTCCTTCAACAATCCCTGAATAAACTACAAACGTGGACAAATAAATGGAGGATCAAGCTCAATGAAACCAAATCTGTTCAAATTACATTCACTAAAAAACACGCTTCATGTCCGGAAGTAACCTTAAATAATCAAGTCCTGCCTGTGAAAAAGGACGTTATCTATCTAGGTATGCACCTAGACAGAGGCCTAACCTGGAAAAAACACCTATCCACAAAAAGAAAGCAATTAGACTTGAAAACTAGAAAAATGTATTGGCTCTTAGGTCGTAGATCCCAGCTATCTCTACAAAGTAAAATTTTGTTGTATAAGGTAATATTGATACCTATCTGGACATACGGTGTCCAACTATGGGGTTGTGCAAAACAATCCAACATTAATTTAATTCAACGATATCAAAATAAAACACTCCGTATCATTGCCAATGCTCCGTGGTACATAAATAATGAAACACTACATACCGACCTAAGAATAGACTACATAAAAGATAAAATAAAAACATTCGCTACAAAATATAAGAGAAGGCTAAACTATCATCCTAATACATTAGCAGTAAATCTCCTAAACAACGAAAACGAAACCAGAAGATTGAAAAGAAGAAAACCCCTAGACCTAAGTTCAAACTAAACTCACAGATGCATATATGTATTTTATTACGTCATTGTAAAATATAATGTAAAGAAGGATCACTGATGGGTGATACCTTCACGCATGTCACTAAACTTGTATCACATTTACTGGTTGGCCAAACTAGGCCAGTTGTAAATTAATGTTTAAATAAAAAAAAAAAAAAAAAAAAATTTATGGATCTTATCAAAATATTTGTATATGTTTATACCACAATAAAACCGTACTAATTTACGATTAAAATTCCCAAATGTAATAATACACAACTATTATTATGTAACTTTATGGATGTACGCATGTAAGATGTAACAAGTATGTACACGTAGTTGTAACTGAATTTCGAAGGACAGTAAATTCACAAATTTGTTCCGCGTAATTTTATTACACCATAAAGAATTATTTGTTTTATTGTGAAATACCGACGTTTCTATTCGTTACAAGTGGAAAGTAGTTAAATTCTCTGTTCTCCTATTACAAGGGTTGAAATTTTATTTCTTGCAAGTTTTATTGTATTTTAATGACAGTAACTTATCACCCTACATCCTACAATTTCTTACTGTTGCAATCAATGGAAAAAAAAAGCAGCAGGCTGTTAATGTTTTTACCTTGAATGATTATATTAGTAAGAAGCCACACACGTCAACACTACTAGAAAAGTAAAGAAAAACTAAAGAAGATTCCACCTTACCTAAGTTGTACTTTAAGTTCCGATTTCACTAGTTCCGTTTTCTCCACAATCTCTCTTCTATCTGTGACACTTATCTCATTATTGACAGTCTCTACCACTTCATAATCATCATTTGTTTCTTGTTCAATTGTTTCCACTTCCAGTTGTTTCATCTTTTCAACTGTCTTTACCTCTTTCTGAATTTGAACTGTATCTCGTTTCGTATCTATTTTCGTTTTAACGACGGAATTAACTTCTAGGGGTTGTTTGATCACTTCCGTTTCATTTTTAGCTTCCTTCTTGGTGGATATAACCTCACTTTGGTCTTTGTGTTTCGAGTATGAGGTTAGGACGACTTTTGGGCGCGCTTCAGCGAGGATTTCCTTATTTTTAGCGATTGGTATGTGTGAAATGGATTTGTTGAGGCGTCTAGGGGGTGTTTTATCGTTTTCTTCTTGGCCGAAAGGAGTGACACTGACTAAAAGAGTTTGTTTTTTGCCATCGGAATCTTTCTGGGGCTGGCCTAGCATTAGTTGAGTGAAGGTGCGACGACGTTCTGTAGCAGTGGCACTGATGTTAGCGTTATGTTCAGTATTGGATTTAGTAATTTTATCCATTTCTTTGTCTTCTTCTGAGGACGATGGGCAGTCGTCTTCGGATGACTAATAGGAAAGAGAAAGCAAAATTAATTACAGTTGCTACTATAAAAAGAATGAGACAAGATAATAAGAAATTTAGCTGATACAGGAATATTTTAAGTTGCTCTTTCTTGAAACTAGAAATGATTTAAGTTTACGCCTCAGGAAATGTTTAAATTAGAATGCATTTCCGTACGAGGACTTGTTCTCATAATTTTGAAACATCAAAATATGATAATTTTTAATTCTTTAGTATATAAACAGATAATTAAAAGAGTTGGTATAATAGTCTCAGTTGGTCTCAGTCAAACAACATCTATTCTAACAACACCGATGTTTCGATGCACACTTGCACATTCTTTTGGGTCTATATCTTTCAATAAAAAAATGTGTAGTACGTACAAAATAACATGGATATTATCACGCAGTAAGATCTCACAAAATATTAAATAATCATGTAAATACACAAAATACATTCGTTCGTAACATTGCATATAGTACTGACCAAAATGAGTAACAAAATCTGATGTGGCCAACACAAAACCTCCCGCTATTTATTTTTTATTAATTTAAATACAAACCTACGTATTTAGTAATGCTGCAAACTATATTATGTTCCATTGCATATAACTATTGCTTTATTTACGATTTTCTTTATTATTTAATATGTCGCTATTATTAATTTGAAGTGATTCGTTTTTTGACAATGACGTTTACCTGTCAGTTACATTCATTTGAAAAATGAACTGTGTAACAAAGGAGTTGTGTTTATCTTAGGCTTCGGGATTAAAAAAAAAAAGATTTTTAAATTTATCTGTAAAGTATATAGAAAAAGTATGAATGTAAACCTGTAGAAAATACATTAATCTTTAATTTTCATAATGACATAAAATGCGAAAAAATGGTATATAACGGTATTCCTTGAAGAAGCTTCAAGTAAAGTGCAATTTCCGTTTATCCGATTTACACCAAAATTTAATGGTTTCTTTTCATATTACAATAGGGTAGAAATACAAGGTTTCATAATTTTCTGAATGATAGTATTTGAGTTAGAGTGAAGACAAAATTCATACACATACACACACACAAACACACACACACACACACACACATACATACATACATACATACATACATACATACATACATACATACATACATACATACATACATACATACATACATAGAGACATAATCGTGAAAATGTTAGAATTGGATTCTATATGGACCTTAAAACGTGGTCATTTACTAAAATCTCGATATGTGATTTTTAGCACGATCCCTTACCAAGGGTAGCGGGAGGTAAAAAGTTTAATCAACATGGATCCGATCTTCAACTGTTTTTAAAAAAGAGGCCATTTTATATTAGAATCGAAGAAAAACTGTGAAAGACAGTGATTGAACAATAGTTTGTCTATGCCAGTAAATAGACCATAAAAAAGCAATAAAGTTTTATATAAAACATTTTTTTCACTTTCTAATAGTTACGAAGTTATTTGAAAACTAAATATTGGCCAAGGTCGTCACAACTTTTGTGTTAGTACAATTATTCGATTTTTTTTTTTTGAAAAACAAAAACACATCTAACATGACATCTGAAAGGTAAACAAAAAGTCTCATTTAATCAAAGTCGTAACTCTTACAGTTTTTGAGACAGCAGCCGAACTCATTTTTCACTGCCTCGTATCTCGGAAACTATTAAAGATGACCCATGTTGATTAAGCTTTTTTACTCATTTGGTCAGTACTATATGCCCTCATAATTTGTTACACTTATTTTTTAAAACTCTGTATATCTTGTGGAAGGATTCTTTGGTGACATCATCATTGCGGCCTCCTATTGGTCGTCTGTACTCCAATGATTGTGTAACATGGAGTAGGAATTTAAATGAAATGTAAAGAATTTGACTCTTAATTTGCCCTGAAATTTGCTTTTTCCTTTTTGAACTTTTCCAATACATCAAAATGTATTAATACATTTAGCCCTATAATATCAGTTCTTGCATTTATGTTGTTGCAATCATCCCTATACGTAGCATTTCAAGAAACATACGTTTGGAGTAATTCTATTCTTCCAAAATCTTGAAATTTTCAAAATCGAAAGTGTGTTTTAATGTTTGCACTGTTCAGCCAAAATAAATTTGTTCGCCGCGTTGTTTTGTGATCTGCGCCGATGTTCGCTCATCCGATTCTTCGAATATTAGTTACTATACGTATGTAGCTTTGCAATTTTCAGTAGAGCAATGATCATTATAAACCACGTTTGATTTGCCGCTCTTTTTTCAGCTTGCTGTAAAACATGCCTAATGTCGAAATGGGCTTAAATGCATTATTAACACTGAGTTTATTTTTTAACATTTTTTTTTTAATTCGGCGCCAGTCAGTATTGTAAGAATAAATGCAGTTTGACAGATTTTGAGTAATTATTAACACCTTAGTATAGAATCAAAGCTAAAACTTCTGCACTGATTACAAGTCTAGCTCTTAGGACGTTCAACAGCTGTTGTTACTTATTTTCGCTTTTGTACACTTGGTTCGTGTTTAGACTAATCAAAAAGCTGAAATACTAAGTCCACTCTTGTCTGGAGTACAGTATAACTAATAGTCCGTAATTTTTTTAATATTTAACTCTTTTATCAGTTCAACAAAAAAATTTATCGAAAAAATCTGATGTGACCAACACTGTACCTCTCGCAATTTAATTCTTATTAATTTAAATACATACATACCTACGTATTCACTAATGGTGCAAACTATATCATGTTCCTTTGCATATTGCATATAACTATTGCTTTATTTACTATTTTCTTTTTAAAATGTCACCATTATTAATTTGAACTGATTATTTTTTGGCACTGATATTGACCTGTCATTTACATAAATTTGAAATATGAACCGTGTAACAAAGGAATTGTTTATAAAAGGCTCTGGGATTTATATATATATATATATATATATAAATTAAATATCCCTGTAAAATATATAGAAAAAGTATTAATGCAGACCTGTAGAAAATTCAATAATCTTTAATTTTTACAATGACATAAAATGCGAAAAAATGGCATTTTTTGAAGAAAAACCATTACGAGCTTCAAGTAAAGTGCCATTTCCGGTTATCCGGTTTACACCAAAATTTAATGGTTTCTTTTTATATTAGAATGAGGTCGAAATACAAAGTTACAGAATTTTCTCAATGATAGTATTAGAGTTATAGCGGAGACAAAATCCGTACACACACATACAGACATCATCGTGAAAATATTAAAATTTAATTCTAGGGACCTTAAAACGTGGTCATTTACTAAAATCTCGATATGTGATTTTTAGCACGATCCCTATACCTCCCTTATCAAGGGTAGCGGGAGGTAAAAATATTATGCCGTTCTGGCCCATATTACGAGCGCGTTTTTATGTTATATTCTTATGAGGACTGTGCTCCTTAAAACCTCTTGTATTTAAAAGAGAAAATATTCTTGCAATTAGTTAGCTATTAAAACGTTCTTCCTTGGCATCGGAATCATGCATATATTAACCATAACTGAAACGTTTTTATGTATATTATTAACATTTAAATTATTTCCTGATAAAATGATAAAAATTTTGGTTTCCCGCAATCAATGGAAATTTAATTGATTCCAATTATTAAGATGAAAAATTAATTGCAGCAGCTTTGTTAATTACTTAACGACAAGAAAACTTTCACATTTACATGATCAATAACAACAATTTCTATGTTTTTACTATATTCCAGTGTTAATGAACCTTACTCTTTTCGCATAACAAATTTAGAATATAAATCATTATAAGTATACTCCGTAGTTTACTAATAATAAACTTGTACAAAGACTACAAAGTGAACAATGAGATGCTCATGGTATTTAAAATGAAATTGCCCATAAAGTACATCGAATAAACGTTGTTTACGGTAAAACATAATAACAATAATTATTATTAAAAACATCCACCAATAGATAAAACATTGAACTCTTTTCGCCTCAATATGTAATGGAGTTAATCATCAAAATTATTACGGTACTGTACTTGCCGTCAAATAAATATGGACTGGAAATTTCTACACTGTTGCCAATTTCATTGATCATGTTGAAAATGAAAATGCTAATTTATGAAGAAGTGGTAACACCGCAAGGCAAGGGACAGGGTGGGGAGAAAAAAAAATTGAGCATCAGTCGATATTTATTTGACGGCGAGTATAAGGTATGTCACAAATATTTTGAGAAAAAGTTAGACCAATTTATCAAATAGAAAAATTATTTTATTGAAATGTTGACATAAGAGGTTGTTCCTATAAAATAAGGAAATAAAAATTCTTGTCTGTAATTGTTGTTCGGTTTCGGTTTGGTATTATTTAGTAACAAAATTTAGAGCGCAAATATTTTCTGACTATTGCTGGCTTTATGCAGCAACTAAATTAAAAAATTAAATTGTAAAACTAAACTAAAAAATCTGTTGTGGCCAGCACATGACCTCCCGCCAATTCCATGTTTAAAATAGCAATGAGCTTTAAGTAAAGTATCACTTCCATTGATCGTTTGTAAGCAAAGTCTACTTTGTTGTTCTAATACATAGAAAAGTTTGTAATACGAAATTTTGGATTATATTTTGTTATGTTTTTCCTGAAAAATCTGTGAGCAAATACCAACTTTGCGAAGTTTTGGATCATTAATATATTTTAAGAAAAAATCGTCACACACACATTATTATCAAAATCAGCACCAACTTCCTTGTGCTCTAAAACGCAATCAAATTATATAAGAGTATTAAATACCAACTTTGCAAAGTTTCGGATCTTAATATATGTATTTTTAGGAAAAATCGTGACACATACATTATTGTCAAAATCATCACCAAATACCTAACTTCCTTATGCTCTAAAACGCAATCTGTGTAAATTCTTCGCCGTACATTATCCATTTCGTAAATGTGTATTTGCAAACTATTATTTGACACTTTGAAATCACGTTCTTATTTGAGAGCTGTTTGAATGCTGCAAACATCAAACTAAAATCGAATTAACCTGTATATCTAATATTTATGTATGTTGGAAAATATATTATTTTTGCAAACCTTACTTTCATCACAATCATATTTAAACTACTAAATTCTTCTTAACACGGTTTCAGTGACATTTGTTTAAATATGTCAAATTTGTTATTAAAGTATTGTTTTTGTTTGACGCAGAGGCAAAGTGATATACAAAAATAAATTATTTTATAATTCAATATTTAAAATTATTTCAAGTTATTTACTAAATGCTTATCGTAGAAATTGAAGATTGTGCCATTATATTTAATTTGTATTGGTAAAAGTTGCTAAAAAATTATATTCAATGAATTTTTTACAAGAAAAACTGTTAAAAGCTTGTATAAATGATACTTCCGGTTATCCGATATGCACTAAAAACTAATGAGCTCTTCCCACATTAGTATAGAATGGGTATACAAAATTTCAAATTTTTCTGATTGATAGTATTTGAGTAATCGTGTCCACATGATCCACACACACAGACACACACACACACACACAGACACACACACACACACACACACACACACACACAGACACACACACATACATACCTACAGACATCATTGTAAAAATGTTAAAATCGTATTCTGGGGACATCAAAACGTGCTCATTCACTAAAATCTCTATGTGTGATTTTTAGCACGATCCCTATACCTCCCTTACCTAGGGTAGCGGGAGGTAAAAAGTAGAAACCATTGTTATCATTGACAACGTTTATGTAATTAAAATGAAGAATTAAACTAGTGAAACTAAATTAAGAAGTTCGCTATTTTCAACTTTTAGTTTAATTTTATAATTTCTTAGTTTTGCGCCTGCGCCATTTGCGCACTTATTGCAGATTTTCGCACCTAACCTATAAAAATGTACGATGATAACAAAGTTTCTGCAGAAAAGAGCGACGAAATACTAATTAACAAATTTTTTACCTTAATTTTTTCATCCTATATAAATATAATGTATCGCAATTTTACCTATAAAAGTTAGATTATACGAAAGGTCAAACATAAAATTTTGAATTTTAATTTATTGCATAAACGACGTTATTTTAATTTAGTTTCTTAATTTAGTGGCTTAATTTAATTTCATAATTTACATGCTGCATTAAACCAGCATATATCATTCATTAATTATAAACCAATAAGAATGCGTGATCTTTCTTAATTATCACATATTACAACAGTTATTATTAAGTGAACGAATATACGAACCTTTGTATATTCGAATATACCTACCTTCGTATATTCACTTATAGGTGCATTTGGTTATTTTGTTCTGTGTACTCAAAGATGTCAATGTCATTTTCAATTCTATTTACCAAGCGTATAGAGCACGATCTTTTTTTCCAACAGTACCTACTACATAAATGAATCTGTACGTTGACTTTTAGGAGAAAATTCAAGCTTTTTGAAATGACACTGACAGCTCCGAGTCCACCGAAACGAATAATTAAACGCACCTATTGTTTGACAGTCAAGCTTTATTAAAATAAAAATTTGACAAATACAGAAACTGCGTTGTTGCTACGAGTTAGCAATATTTAAAAAAAATATAGGTTATGTTGCGTACAGTTCGACGTTTTATGCAGAAGAAATCAGATTCCAGGCCTACGTGAAATTTAAACAATAAAAAATTCTCGACAAACTCAACAAGTGGCCTTTTGAAAATACCAGTACCTGATTAGGGAAATATGGGACCCTAGGCAAAGAGTTTACGTCGGGACCCCGTAACACCCCCCCCCCCCCTCTTTTTATATTTAAATAAATTTAAGATGTAAATAAGTAGGTAAAATATTGATATTTTGGTTATATAATAATGCACATACAAAATTGAAACGATAAAAAATAATCGAGAAATATGTTATATAGGTACCCACATTAGTTAGAAAGAAGGAAAATAAACTACATTAAAAATAAGTTCTATGACTATATAGTATTACCATAGTATAAATTACAATATTTGTTGCGTACTTTCAATTCAGTGAATTGAGTAATCAAGTACCCATACTTTAAAAATTAGTTTAAAGCATCATTTTTAATATATAACATAGATGAAATACCTAATTAATTTTTGTTGTCCTAAAGTACTTCTCAAATAATTTTTTATTCTTTTGAGGCACAGTTAGATATGTTCTTAAAGTAATATCCAAGTTTGGGACTGTTGGCCCTATTTATTTTGTGCAATTTCCTAGTTTGCCTAGTGGTTAAGCCGGGCCTGGGAACTACCACTCGACCTTAGGTCTCGTGGTGTTTCCAGACAACACGTTTCGTATTATCAAGCATAGTAAACAAAAAATTTACCTCATTCATTTCGTCATCATCATCCTCTTCTTCCTCCGGACCCTCCCAGTCCTCTCCTCCAAACCCAATAACCTCCGTGAGATCGACCTTGAAAGAAACGGTGCGCTTTCTTCTGCTGGCGGTGGACGTCGTCTTCATGATGCCCCGAGACTTGGAGGCCAGAGGCCTCCTTGACACCGGCGCTTCTCGCTTCAGACTCACATGCTCCTCTCTGGATTTAAAGCAGTTGGAGCACCGTTCTTTCTTCCACGCGTTCTGCACGAAGCGGTGGCAAACAGTGGCCATCTTCAGAGATGCTGGAAGAAAGGATATTGTCAGTGGCATAATAGAGATATTATTTCAAATGAAACTTCATTTAAATTGAATGCGTTTTGTAGCATTAGAAAGTCTTAATTGTTATTCGTTAAGTAACAGTATTTTTATTAATATTCTATGTCACATTTTGTTCTGTTGGAGTTTGCTAATAAATGAAGCCACATGAATTGATTTATTTTATTATAATTCATTTCACGTAAGAAAATAGCAGATGGTGCTTGAGAGCCGACAATTTTTACATGCACTAAATAAATAATTTAAATAGGAAAAACCAAAATTTGTCAATAGTAGAAATATTTTAATCTGCAAAATGTGCAAGTCCTGAATATTAAAAATTTCAACAAAACTTAATTAAATATCACTATATTTTGTTGATTTTATATGATAATTGACAGCTGACCCCTCGTTTATTGATAAATACTTATAATTTTGTCACAACTTCCACAAGCACGTTGCACTTTCGGTAACTGTCACAAAATTATTTCGTAATTATCAATGTCCTCGGGATATTATAGCTGATAATTGGCAGCTGACAAGTGATATTTTTTTCGCTTTTGTGAACTAGGTTTAGAGATGCATTCGGGTCGGGCCGGGCCGGGCTTTGAGGTTTGGATCGACTCGAAGATTGACTCGACAAAAAAATTAGCTAGCCCGGCTCGAAAATTGACTCGAAATCGGGCCGGCCTTCGGGCTCGAAATTAGGTGCATCCGGCATTCCTAATGTTGATATATATGTTAAAGCGGAATGTTTAACTTTTTTCGTCTCAAACTTATAAAAAACCTCTACATTCTTATATCTTTCAACATTAGTTAACATAAGTACCTAATTAAAAAGAGACCCTTCTAGTGTAAGTTTGTTATAAAAATTACAGACCTACGTGTACTTAACACTTTGTTTACCAAAGCCGTTCGAAAATTTAAACAACTTTTTCACAAATCTTATATAAAAAAATATAATTTACATAAGGTTTTTTTATCTAGCTTTGTTTCTGCTCAAAAATAGGACAAGAAATCATTATGGCATAATAACAATAATAATAGCAACATCACAATATGCTTTAATGAATAACCTTAAATTCTTGAAGTAAAGTAATACATTTTTATTTATTAATGTGTGAAGTTTGTTGTTATTAAATCATTTTGATCCTTTTTAACTTCATCCATTTTCAATAAAATATTAAGGAAACTGTGCATTTGATTGAACTATAAGATTTTTCGGTTTGGCCCGAAAACCTCGAATTTTCGGGCCGGGCCAAAATCAAAAGTCAGACTCGCCTCGATTTTTGAAAATGATTAGCCTGATTCGGCCCGATATAAAATATCTTCGGCCCGGCTCGAGGATCGACTCGAAATCGACGCGGGCTTCGGGCCGGGCCGGGTCAAAGCTCGAAATCGAGTGCATCTCTAAATTTATATCCCTATCTAAACCAACGCCATTTTCTTACGTGAAATAAAATAAGTTGTAAAAATATACAGAGTGATCAAAAATGGCTGGAGCGTACCGCTCCATAAAATTTTGTCATTTGCCGCTTACTTAATATGATAGCATTACTATTTCCATGGGCGTACCTTTCGAATTTTGCCTAGCTGTCATAAGAATAATCGTAAAATACATTTAGATGTTCATGCGAAAGAAAATATGTTTCAAGAACAAATTTGTCACGCCTTGCATTAAAAGCCATAATGAAAAGAAATTATTTAAAGATTTTTCACGAAGGTATACGAAATAAATATCAAATTAATCTACGTACGGCAATGAAATTAATCAAATATCATACAATTGTCATCATCTGTCATATATGGAATATAGAAAAATGAAATATAGTTTTGGCATTATATTGGAACAAAAGTGGTCACGTGACCTTCAGCCATGTTTGATCAATCGTATAAATATATGTATAAAATAACCCATTTAAAAAATAATTGGAAATATGCATGGATAATAAACAATTTAATAAAAAAGATTAATAAAAAACTACTTATAATATAGTTCAAGTATTTATTGGCAATGGCACGTGGTTTCTATCTAGTGTGGCATCATAAAGTGTTATTTGGTTTATTTCCGTTGTTTCTATATTTTCTGTATCCATTTACTTGAAAATGAATTCCGGATTTTCATAGCACAAGGTTTGAAAGTACAGTGTGTTCAAAAAAATCCTAACTCGGAGTAGGCTATGAACAAAAAACGTATGTCATTTTAAAAGTATTTGATTAAATGTTAATTTGACACGAGGTATTGTCAAAAATGTTATCTAAAGAAACCGAAGCCTTACTTCTTGAATCTTCTTGAAATAAATTAGAAAACGTTGAATGGCAATATTCTGTAAGTCTTCTTATTATCTTTTCTCCTTAAAATTACATTACACGATCAATGAGGTATTCCACTCAATTGTTTTTATTATTTTAAATAAAACTTCATTCAGTTTTGAAGCAATTCATAGTATTAAAAAATCTTAATTGTTCCTAGTTTAACAGTATTTTATTTTCGAGAAATCAGTGTAACGTCACATACCCCCTATACTTGTCTTTCTCACACACACTGCTCTGAGTGCACTACGAGAGAAAGATAACAATTGTATGACGTCAATTTCCCCTTTTAGCAAATGTGAAATATCTCGTAAAGTAATTATTTAAAAAATATTTTTATTGTTTTAACTATTATTTATTGAACCATACTTTAAGTTAAATTCAAATTTTTCTAATTTTTTTTTGTTATGGTGGAATACCCCACTTTTGAATTGAATAATGACCAGATATACGTTTCTGTGTTCATGGCCTACTCCGAATTAGGTTTTTTCTGAACACACTATAGTAAGAATTTAGAATAGAGTAGATGATAATTAAAAACTAGAATATTTTAAAAAATAACTATTTTTAAACTTTTAATAGTCCCTGTCAAGTAATTTTAAGGACTAGTTTTAATATAAATGACCCATGTTGTAATTTGCTATTATGGTGGAAGAACACATAAAGTATAAGCTATTAGAAGTTCGATGCAATATTTGAACTTATGACCTTTCCCATTTGTGTGACTATGACTGACTCATACGTTTAGACACTATTATTACATAAATTGCTACACATACGCACAAATAAAGCAAACCGATAAATCACGTTCTCTTATTTACATTATACCAACAAAAAAACAAAAAAATATATCTCCCACAAACTCCAATCAAGTCTGCTACGTTAGTCAATTGTTGGCCTACTCGTCGCACCTGACGACGTAGACCAGTGATTCTCAAACTGCATCGGTAGCTACATCGCATTCTATTTTCCCACAATGAGAGATTCCACCATTTTTTTATAATTTAATTTGAAAGTATAAATAAAATTAAGACTATTTGTGAAAATTCGGTGAAAACATTTATTAATAAGCCGTAGTTATTTATGGCCCCCGTAGTTTGAAAAAATAAATGTGACGTCACGAATATGTTTTCATATCAAACTGTTTCTTCGTGGACCTAAAAATTCTTAAAATATATGCTATTTCTAAATTTTATGTATAATATAATAATATAAATGTAATATACCGTAAAATGGAGTAAGATTGACCGAAAAGTTCAAAAAACTTTATTTTACATCTCAAAGTCAAATGTCACGCAAGTCATAAACCAAAAGAATGCTTACTGGAATAGAACACATGTATGTTTGTTGTAGAATAAGACTTATTGTGTAAATCATCGACCTTTAAACTAATGGACCAAGTGTCTCCTATTCTTTTATTGTTAGAATAATGTTCCAACATAAAAGGATAGAAATATACATTCTGTCTTCCAACAGTACGGAAGTTCTCAGTTAAAGTATACTGCGCATACGTTCGTACTCATTGTACATCTTTTTCAGACATATGTAAATCTCTATACATCGCTCTCTATCACTAAATAGTTGTCAAAATCTACATTTGACGTTTCGTGACTGCGTATTATATACTTTTTTGGAGAACATTTACAATTATTTCTGTCAATATATACGTAAATATATGCGTTGTGAGGTGTGTGTGCGACAAAATAATGGGGAAACGGTGTATTTCGTGCAGTCAGCAGTACGTACACGGTTCAGCTGTGTCACTTCATATGTAAGTTCTTATTAATTATTATTTGTCCCTTATAATATACATATGTATATAAAGATTATATTAAAAATATATAATAAAACGAATTATACAATAACAAGTAGGGACAAATCAATTTTTTTATTTTGCCGCGTTTTCTTAACTTCCGGTCTATTGAAGGATAGAGATACTGTGTCTGCACCGTTATGGCGGGACAAGCGTTTTGCTCGTACGCTGCGTCTATTAGTTTAAAGGTCGATGGTGTAAATGAACCCGGTTTAGCAGAAAAAATGTAAATGTCAAATGCATTTTTTTTGGAAAATTCCATAACCTTCAAACTTCTACCTCCAGAAAAAGAATAAAAGCAAGTAGCAATGGTCGCGTTCAGCACCTCTCATCGCTGGCATCGCTGACCTCCGAAGTTTGACGAACACAATGAGTGGACGAATGTAATTGGTTCAGCAATTGCATTCGGCAATCATCGGCACGCAGCGGTGCTCATCGCTGTCAGCGCTGCCGGGGTGCTGAACGCGCCCAATGTCTATTATATTTTTGTAGTAAAATAATGTCTATTATAGCCTGTCTTAACCCGCAATATTATTAAAATCATGACGTATTTATTTTTACATTAATATTTTGACAAAGATGCAGTTCTCTGTAATTTCTGGGGTGAGATTGACTGTAGACATAGATGTAGATCCATGTAATAATGTTTTTGGAGAAGAAACATTTAAAGATTTATCCAAAGAATAGATTGCAGTAGAGTCATAGGTCAAATATGAAACCAAGAAAAATTTTATACTTGCCGTATAAAATTTTTCTTGGTTTCATATTTGACCTATGACTCTACTGCAATCTATTCTTTGGATAAATACTGGCAAGTACTTGTTGACTTTTTCTAAAGATGGTTTGAACATAAAGTTTCTGAAGAGAACTGTTGGAGCAAAGTTTGTGTGGCTTATGATTATTGGTTTGGTATTTATTTAAATAAATGGTTTATTTACATACCTTATACTGCACTAGTACTTTTAAAGAAGTAGAAAGTAATAATAATCTTCTCTCTTGTATATTTTGCTGTCAGCTGTCACACTTTTAGGTTAGATTACTGTTTCATGTTGTGAAGCGTGTGTGTGTGAGAGAGAATTGTCTTTGTGTGAGTATGAATTTGTGTCGTCATAAATTTAGTCCGTGTTTAAAAGCGCGAAAGTTTATTAGCAAATTTATTAATGAAAAGTTACATATTTCAAATTATTTTCTATTGCTATATTTATTAAATGAGATAAATTTCATGATTTTATAAAAAAAAAATCAACAATTATTTTTTTTGAAATGACCCCATTATAACTCTTATTGGAAAACCGAATTTTTGACTGTTCAAATGATAAGCATTTCTTTATAACTTTGCTTCAGTATATACAATTTCAAGTCCGATTTGGCAAGTTACCAAAAGTGAAAAATTAAATCTGTTTAGGCCCATTTTCATAATAAACTTCATGTTCACTTTAACACTTTAAATTCAAATTAAAATTCTATTCGTTTTCATAATATAACTTTAGCCCTTTAGCTAGCACTCAAGCATTACTTTAAATTAAAGATAAAGCCCTAAAGTAATAATAATTAGTCTTAAAATGAGCCTGTTTATGAAAACGGCCCTTAGTGCTTTATTCTTTATTTCTGAGTTATTTCAATTATATCATTTTATGTCTTTATCAATTTCTTTTAATTCAATTGAGCTGTAATCTCCTATTATCCAGGGCTATAGTTGCAACATGCCCAATAATACCTAAAAAAAACTAGCGACCATGTACTTGTTTAGGAGTTCAACAATAATAATTTTTTTGTTGGAAAAGTTTGGGAACCACCGTTGCAGATTACGACAGGTCCGTACTTTCATGCTTCGTTTGTTTCCACTCCAAACCTTCAACCAGTCCCCTGTTACCTCGCTGAAAGCACGCCACTGCCGGTCATTGTTGGGCGAATCAACATCAACGGATACTCATAAAAACCATGCATTGTTGCAAACACAATGAGATGGTCTTCCTGATTTTAACAAAAAATGATAAGTTATTACGTTTCGACAGAGTTCCATACTTATACCGAGATCTAAATCCTTTCTTAATTTTTTGTTGCTCGTATTTGGGACTTTATGGTTGAGTGGTCCGGTTGGTAGATAATAAAGTAGTCGTCCTGCAGGGTGTGTTAACTGCTGACAAAATTATTACAAGGATCGCACAAAAATAAAGTTAGGGTTCATCTATTCTAAAGGTTGTACTTGCTAAAATTAAGATTTCTTCATTTGCAAATTTACAAAAAAGATATTTGTTATCCTATTCATTTTACGGCAAAAACTATAGCATGCAAAGTTGTTCACAATTAAGTATTGCATATAAAACTATTTTTACATATGGCATTATGTTGCAATTTTAAAAAGAAATTTCCAAATTTCGGTTTATTAGTAGCAATAGCCGTGGCATTTATTTTCTTTTACTATACTCGCCGTCAAATGATTAATGGACTGATGTTCAACTTTCATCCCGTTCCGCACCCTATCCACCCTTTTCCCTTGCCCAGCGGTGTTGCCACTTGTAACTTGACATGACTAGGAATGAACGCAAGTGTCATATAATATATTTAAAACTAATTAAAATTTGTAATACATTGTAAATGAAGAAAATAAGTAAGGTAAGACAGTAATACTTAATAGAAAATATAAAAATTGTCTCTGTTGAAAATTTATATTTATATTTTGACCAAAGTTTCCACACATCAAGCTAAGGTCGCGTTTGCCTTAAAATACGATAACCTGTGAAATCTAAATAAAAGGTAAGAATAATTGATTATTAGGTAAACAGTAGATCTGCCAACACAAAATGCTTCTGCAGTCAAATCCAAAATTTTCTTGTTATTTAATAAATTATACTTTTTTACCTCCCGCTATCCTTGGTAAGGGAGGTATAGGGATCGTGCTAAAAATCACATATCGAGATTTTAGTAAATGACCACGTTTTAAGGTCCCTAGAATCCAATTTTAATATTTTCACGATGATGTCTGTATGTGTGTATGTGTGTGTGTGTGTGTGTATATATATATATGTGTGTGTGTGTGTGTGTGTGTGTGTGTGTGTGTGTGTGTGTATGGATTTTGTCTTCGCTCTAACTCAAATACTATCATTCAGAAAATTCTGAAACCTTGTATTTCTATCTTATTCTAATATGAAAAGAAGCCATTAGATTTTGGTGTAAATAAAATAACCTGAAATGGCACTTTACCTGAAACTCATAACGGTTTTTCTTCAAAAAATACCATTAAATGCCATTTTTCGCATTTTATATTTCTATATATTTTACAGATAAATTTAAAAATAATTTTATTATTAGTCCCGAAGCCTGAGATAAACACAATTCCTTTGTTACACAGTTGATATTTCAAATGAATGTAACTGACAGTAAATGTCACTGTCAAAAAACTAATCACTTCAAATTAATAATAGTGACATTTTAAAAAGAAAATAATAAATAAAGCAATAGTTTTCTGCAATGGAACAGTTTGCATACGTAGGTATGTATTTAAATTAATAAAAATTAAATAGCGGGAGGTTCTGTGTTGGCCACATCAGATTTTTTCAGGATGTAACGCCAATTTTTTGAATAAATAACATATTCTTTTTAATTATTTCCATCACAATATGTATTCCTTTACAAATTTCCAATATACTCACGTTTCTCATTCGAATAAACATTCCTTATTTAATTTATTTCTTTTCCATATGTCAAATTGACGTTTGACATTTATAAATAATTTATTTTTGCCATAAAATGAAAAGGAGAGCAGGAAATTTCATAAAACTAAAATCGCATGTTAAATACCTATATTCACCCTTAAATTTTTATATTATATTTAGTGATAAAATTACTTCAAAATGCATTTTACAACAAAAACGCGTTGTTCTTGTTGTAGCTTAAATAAACACTCATTTTACAAAATTTACTTTGAACAATGAATCACAATAAAAAGTTGGTCTGGATTACTTTAAAATAACTTTCGCAATATAATTTCAAATGACATGATAATTCTAGCGTGACCCTCGTATTATCGGATAAGGAGCAAATATATTTTTTTTTTTTTTGATTTTCCATTTCAAATGGTAATATTTACATACATTTTTTAAACATCCTGAATATGAAAAGATATTCAAATATGACTTTTTTAATACAAGATATAATCCTAACGGTAATACATACTGTAATATATACATTTTATTAGAGAGAGAGAAGAGTAATTTTACTTTCAATTATCTAGTGAGAAGACGCATGCATTGTAAATAAGAAATTTCTTTAGAAATTCGCATAAATGTATAAAAACCCAGCATGTTTATTTAAATAATTCCCATGCTCAACTTGATATTAATTCAAAGTCAATTTCTCTCCATTCTATATAAAAATGAATAGATTCAATTATATTATAACATTTGAATGTGGTATACTTTGAACAGCGAATCACAATAATTGGTCTGGATTACTTTTTTAATAACACAACTTTCACAGCAGACAAATTTGTGAAGCAGATTATTTTTTACTAGTAAATATTTATAGTTTTCTTTTCACTTATGTGTGCACTGATTATCATTTGTTACATATTCACAAATAAAAAACGAAAAGTTATGACAAGGAAATCACATTCAATCATTTCAATATCTAAAGAATGACAGCATAAATACCTCATGCAAGAGTTTTCCTTAGAAAGAGTGTATAAAAATAGATACCTATTCTAAATTTTTAATAGTTATTAAGAGAATTAAATTGTTGTAAATATCATATTATAAAAATAAAAATATGATGTGGCCAGACATTACCTTCCGCCAATTCTATGTATTTTGTATAAATCCCATAAAACAAGTTCCATGAAAAGATTTTATATATCCAGTAAAATTGTAACACGAACATACAAAATGTAAATTGCACTTGACACTGGCGTCTGTCAATTAAAATTATTTGAATATATCAACTGCTTCCATGATTATTGCAAAGCTGGCTGATTTTTGAAAGTTAATCTCTTTATAATTCTTTAATTCTATATCCATTGACTATAAAGGAAAGTGTAGATATAATCAAACCGTGTAAAAAATAAGGTATTTTTTCATATAAAATGTCAAGAAATGATATTCAACTGCGTTTTTCGTAGAAAAACTGTTAAGAACTTCAAATAAGGGAACTTCCGGTTGACCAATTATAACCAAAATCTAATCAGCTCTTCATATGCATGTAAAGAAGAGGAATACTAAAGAATCATAATTTTTAGAATTATTGTAGTATTGGAGTTATCGTCGGAGACAAATTTGACAAACACACAAACACACACAGGCACGCGCGCGCGGAGAGAAAGAGACGTGCTTATTCATTAAAAACTCACCACCGAATTTTACCTAAAGATGGCGGAAGGTAAAAAAACATTAATTAAATAATTAATGTTTATTCGAATAAGGAACATGCATGTCTTTATTATAAAAAAACATAACATATTATGATAAAAAATATCGAAGAATACGGGATTTATTTTCCAAGTCAGATTGTTGTTTGTCGTTATTTAAAATTCAAAATGAAGAACTTTTTTCGCCTACTCAAGGTGGTGTAGAGAAAAGGGAACAATACATATTCACATTTCTCCTTTTTATTTATTTGGACGTTTCGGAGGTCCAATGACCTCCATCTTTGTGTACATAACTTAAAATATGAATTTATAAAACCATTTATTTTTATATATCATCTATGCGTCAAACAAAAATAATACTTTAATAACAATTTTGACATATTTAAACAAATATCACTGTCAGGAAGAAATTACATTACAATTAATAATGAAACCGTCTTGAGGAGAATATATTTTAAACATGGAATTGGCGGGAGGACATGTGCTGGCCACATCAGATTTTTACCTTCCGTCACCCTTAGGTAAGGAAGGTATTGTCTTTGGTCAAAAAATTCGGTGGTGAGTTTTTAATGAATAAGCACGTTTTAAGATCCCTAGAATACGATTACTAATTTTACCTTGATGTCTGTATGTGTGTGTGTGTGTGTGTGTGTGTGTGTGTCCGTGTGTGTGTGTGTGTGTGTGTGTCCGTGTGTGTGTGTGTGACAAATTTTTCTCCGACGATAACTCGCAAACTAAAATTCTAAAAATTATGATTTTTTCGTATTCTTCTTCTTTACAACCATATGAAGAGCTGATTAGATTTTGGTTATAATTGGTCAACCGGAAGTACCCTTATTTGAAGTTTTTAACAGTTTTTCTGGGAAAACCGCAGTTAAATATCATTTTTCGACATTTTATGATCATTAATATGAAAGAAAATCTTATTCTCTATACAATTTGATTATACATTTTCCTTCATATTCAATAGATATAGAGTTATAGAAAGATTAAGAGAGGTTAACTTTCAAAAATCAGTTAGCTTTGCTAAAATTATAGAAACAACACATATATTCAAAAAAATTCTAATTGACAGATGTCAGTGTCAAGTTGCAAAACCAAAGTGGAAAGTATAGGATCAGAAAGTAACATAAGTGACAGAGTGTCGCTCGCATAAGTGACTTGCAGTTTCAATGCCGGGAGTACGAGGAAGGCCAAAGAGAAGATGGAAGGACTGTGTAGCAGAATATTTGGGAGAGGAAGAACTGTCTGAAGAAGATGCGTTGGATAGGAATGAGGAAGTGTGAAGTGCAATTTACAGAATGTACATTCGTGTTATAATAATATTGGATTTATAGAATCTTCCCAAAGGAACTTGCAATATGGAATTTGTAAAAAATAGTGTGTTCGTGTTACAATTTTACAGGATATATAGAATCTTTTCCAAGGAACTTTTGGTATCGGATTTGTACGAAATACATTGAATTGACGGAAGGTTTTGTGCTGGCCACAACAGATTTTTTTAAATTGTGAAGAAACTATGTAGAAACAATAAAAAATGCTTTTATATGCAACTTTTAATTCTGAACAAATTCTAGACAAAAAATTATACTCTTTGTATTTTGGGCAGTAAATAAACAGAGTTTAGTACCCCTGCTTGAGTGATTTTCACGCCGGGGCGACTGAGGGTGTGTCAAAGGATGTTTTATTATTTCTAAGACCGAGAATAATAAATAAGAAACGTCTTAAGGCTTTAACCTCGCCTCTTTGCTCAGGCAGACTTTAAAAATATGTTTGTAAATTTAGAACAGTATGGGACGGGATTTCCTATGAACAGTAAAGCAGAAAGCAAGACAAGACAAAACGTACAACTAAACAATGTCTGCAGTATAAATACATAGGCTAAACTTCATAACTCAATGCTGCGCTTCATGAACTATTCGCAATATTTATGAAACTGTTCTTAGTAAAATAATTATAATTGCTTTCAAATAAGTATGAACTGGAGATTTCTATACTGTTGCTATTTCAATCGTATGTTGAAAATACTAAGTTATGAAGAATTGGCAACACCGCAGGACAAGGGACAGGGTGCGAAAAGGGAAAAGGTTGAGCATCAGTCCATACTTATTTGACGGCGTCTGTAGTTAAGTTACCGTTCAGATGGTACAGTGTGTTAAAAAAAATCCGTGGACACCACATGACTCCCTTTTACGCCTATTAAATTATGCATATTTTTTTTAATTAACTAAAATATAGAATAATAATTTTAACTTCAAAACGGAAGGTATATAGTGATCATAAAGGGAGGTAAAAATTTAACATTATCTTGTGTCAAATTAACAAATTACACTTGTCAAATAAGTATGGACTGGATATTTATACACTGTTGCCAATTCAGGAACAAAGTTAAAATGCTGAGTTATGAAGAAGCGACAAAACCGCACGGCAAGGGACAGGGTGTGGAGAAGAAAAAAAGGTGAACAGCAAGTACAATACATAGTATATTAAAGAACAAATGTCATAATTGTCATTTTATTTTGTGAGAAGGAAGTTTCAATCCTTCGCCAAAATAATCGAAATTTTGAGTTCTATGAAATGAAATAAGTTCTCTATACTATTTTGTTCCATTTTGCGCTTTCTATAGCTTTTTAAATAAAAAATAGTAGTGTCAAAATTTAGGGAATTTTGTCAGTTGACACTATTAATGTGACGTTTGAAAATTCATTTGACAACTCTAACCTTATTTTTCTAACTCCGTACGATATTTTTTGCTTCTTATACAAATAAATTGTACTAGTCTATTACAACATTCGAATGAGCTATTAACGAACTATTTTGAGTGCTGTAATAGCTTTGTTACAGATGTAACATAAAAAAAAATAATTTGTCCTCCTGAAGTGTAATACGAACTTTTTTTTAAGCTTACTGTGTTGTAATTGTCTAACTATGCGGTAAAATAATCAAAAAACACTCGACGCTTATAGGCATTTAGAAAAAAATCATCTTTACTATAATAAAGTTCATGTAAAAAAGTACTACCTACATAAGTTATTTTTTTACTTTAACATTTCCTATATTTAATAGTTATTTATGTATTAAGAGCGTAAGGAGGCTTTTATGGCCTGCGGCGGGATTTTGAGCCCGAGGCGTAAGCCGAGGGATAAAAACACGTCAAAGGCCATAAAAGCAAGTTACGCTCGTGGTACATACAAAACTTTATGCACGGACGAAAATTTTCAAATTATGAGTGTTAGAAAAATTGTATCGAAAATAATTTGTCCTCGTACATCCAGTATCTAGTGTTGCTATGAAAGCGCAGAACAACAGTTTATCGTTTGTTTATTAGTTATGTCATTTGAGTTTTATTTTCTGTATCTCCGTGCTTTCCATATAAATATCACAAAATTAATTTTCATTTTTCATTAAAGAATATAAAAAATTTCGATTTGTAATAAAAACTTTTCATGTTGCCTGTTTAAATTGTTTATATTGTAGGTTATAATTTGGTTTGACGTTTCATTATAGCCCGGCGGGCTATAATGAGGCCCACGGGCTATAAAATGACATTTATGTCAAAGAAATTCGTGTATAATTGTCAAATTATGATACGTCCGTGCATAAAATTAATTTATATAAACCAAGCGACATCTGTCATTATTGTAAAAATCCGCCGTTACCGACATAGTCACCGATCGATATACCTGTCAAATATGCGAGGCGAACACTGCTCAAATGTTAGATATCGACGCCTACCTATTATTTATTACGAAGAAAACATGAGCAAATAAATATATTATCAGTCATAAACAACGTCTATTATTACAAATAAATTTTCGTTAGAAGAAGAACTCTAAGGAAGGAAAGTAAAATCAAATTTGGAAATTAACAACCCCAGTATTTTAAACTACAACCTATCACATTAAAAGTGATTTTCATTATTGGCGGCCAAAAAGTTTGATACAATTCTCGTGCGTGAAGTATTGTACAGCGCTCCAGCTAATAAGGCACTCGCCTTAAGTGCTCGTGCCTTAAACAAAGCTATCGCGCTGTAATATACAACTTACACGCACTCGAATGTAAATAACTATTACATTAAAACCTGTGTTTCTTAGTTCATAACCTACTCCGAGTTAGGTTTTTTTCATGGAAGAAAAAGCTGGTAATTTGAAAATAACAATAATTCTAGCGTGACCCTCGTGCAATTAAATTACGTATTAATATTTTAAAAACAATGAAAATCTAATCATATTGTGGTAATGACATTTTAATCGCGGTTATCATAAATCTAGGAAAACTAGACAACATTTTTTGTGTTTTAAGATATCGGTATTTACAAAAAAAAAAAATGCTGGTTGTCACCAAGTTGTCACACCCTAAAAAGGTGTGGTAATAATTTTAATTATTTATGAAACTAGTTGCACCAGTTTATATAAAACGTGATGAATTAATTGATCTAACAATTAGATTAACTGTAAAAAGGATATATTTTTTAAACATACTATCATATTTCACAAACAATAACAAAAAAAAAAAACATTCGTAGTTACACTAACAAATAACAAAGGAAATTAAATAATATACAAACAAACGATGATCGCCACAATTTTCTGTATTTATGACACAACATCCGATATTAATATAAAGCGGTTATAATGTAATAATTTCTAACGGAAATTTACAAATATAATTAATATGAAAAAGTTGCACTCCACTTAAGGAGCTGGTTTTGCAACAGAATTGAAAGTTGTAATGAAATGTCATTCATTTTATTTGCATACCGTAATCAACATTGATCATTTCACTTGTTATGGTTGTCATGACAACGCAAACACCTACCCAACAAAAGAAGATACCAAATAAAAACATTTGAAGTGGGATTCTCAACGCTACTATAAGATTTTGGAAATGCGTGAGTGGACAGTTTATTATATAATATAAATTAAGTTTGTTAAAGTACAGCTGCTGTTCAATAGAACGATCGTTATAAAACGATGAAACGCCTGCCAATGAGCCGGTTTCACATTTTTTTAAATCTGTACATATTGTATTTAACATTTCTGGTGCACACAAAAAATTCTATTTACGTCTATTATTCATATATTTTTTAATTCATTCTATAAATAACTTTCCTCCTACTCTTCTAATTCATTGACGAGATTGGCGGTATTTCTATAATTTTAAATATTTAATTAATAGTAATATAAGAGTTCTCAGAAAAAGCCTTCAGTAATGTAACTGGAATTTTGACACTGATATTTTTCTGTCAATTACAAACATTTCAATTTTTCAACTGGTTTCCATGAAGTTGTTTGGGCTGTGAGATTCATTACAACGAATTATTGTATATATTTATAATTCTCTATCTGTAAATGTATAGAAGATAAAATAGAAATGTTAAATGTATCGAATAGAGAATTTTATATTCTTTAATCTTTGTAATAACATAAATTTCCAAAAAATAATACTTAGAAGATTTTTTTTTTAAGAAACTACTACTTCCGATTGTCCAATTGAACCAAAACCTTTTCAGCTCTTCCCATTAATGTCAGATTAAGGAATATGTACGTAATTATATTGGACTTTAGTCTTAAAGAATTTGAGAAACCGTCCCCCAACACACACACAGACATCATTGTAAAAGTGTTAAAATCGGATTATAGGGACCTTAAAACGTGCTTATTCACAAAAATCTGGATATGCGATTTTTAGCATGAATCTAATACCTCTCTAATCGAGAGATAAAAGGTGTTTTAAATACATTATTTTTCGTATACTCTGTTTGAAATAACAAAAGAATTTTGACAATAGATTCTTGTGATTCTATTGGTTGTTATGCGCTGTGGTCAAGGGGTTTACACAACCACAATTCAAATATTATGTCAATAATTATGATTTCATTCTTTGTACGTGCTGCTATTGTGCGTTATTTGTTGTTGTACTGTTGTATTGTCGTTTTTACCTCCCGCTACCCTTGGTAAGGGAGGTATAGGGATCGTGTTAAAAATTTCATATCGAGGTTTTAGTAAATGACCACGTTTTAAGGTCCCTAGAATCCATTTTTAATATTTTCACGATGATGTCTGTTATGTGTGTATGTGTGTATGTATGTGTATGGACTTTGTCTTCGCTCTAACTCAAATACTATCATTCAGAAAATTCTGAAACCTTGTATTTCTATCCTATTCTAATATGAAAAGAAGCCAGTAGATTTTGGTGTAAATCGGATAACCGGAAATGGCACTTTACCTGAAGCTCATAGTGGTTTTTCTTCAAAAAATACCATTAAATGCCATTTTTTCGAATTTTATGTCTTATGAAAATTAAAGATTATTGAATTTTCTACAGGAATACATTAATACTTTTTCTATATATTTTACAGATAAATTTAATTTTTTTTTTATTAGTCGCGAAGCCTAAGATAAAAACTATTCCTTTGTTACACAGTTCATTTTTCAAATGAATGTAACTGACAGTAAATGTCACTGTCAGAAAACTTATCACTTCAAATTAATAATAGTGACATTTTAAAAAGAAAATAGTAAATAAAGCAATAGTTTTCTGCAATGGAACAGTTTGCAGCGTTAGTAAATACGTAGGTATGTATTTAAATTAATTAAAATTAAATAGCGGGAGGTTTTGTATTGGTCACACCAAATTTTTTAAGTTTTACCTGGCTATTTTCTTGTACTTATTCGGTTACGGTTTTGTGCAATTGGCGCTTCTTTTTACACATCGAAACATAATAATAATAATAATTTGTTGGTATTTCCGTAAATAAATAAATCTCCCACAACTTCAGATGGCACACTAATGACATCCGTTGGTTTGTATGGCAGCATTTTAGAATAACAAAAATGAATTACGCAATTCGATTAAATTTGATACTTCAGATTAAATGTTAATATGATATTTCATAAAATAGAAGCTAAAGCTGTGTCCGATGTTGCACTGTTATCCCTAATATCTAAATCCTAAATTTATATGTCCTAAATCTAGTAATTATTTAGGATTTTAGGAATTAGATTTTAGTGTTTTAGGAGCACACTATGCCCTGAAGTTGACGCGCACTAATTAAACAAATCATGTTCGTTGCTATAATTTGTACAAAACGTCAAATTTACTGTCAATGAATAGCTTCATAGTTTCTATTTTATGAAATATAATATTAACATTTACTCTCAAGCATCAAATTGAATCGAATTGTATAATTCATTTTTGTTGTTCTAAAGTGTTGTCATACAAACCAATGGATATCACTAGCGTGCCATTCGGAGTTGTATTTATGTGAAGAAGACCTAATTCCTAAATTCTAAATGCCAAAATTCGACATCGGACACAGCCTAAATTTATATGCCCTAAATCTAGTGATCATTTAGTATTTTAGGAATTAGATTTTAGGGTTTTGCAGGAGCACACTATGCCTTGAAGTTGACCCGCACTAATTAAACAAATCATGTTCGTTGCTATAATTTGTACAAAATGTCAAATTTACTGTCAAAGAATAGCTTCTTAGCTTCTATTTTATGAAATATAATATTAACATTTACTCTCAAGCATCAAATTGAATCGAATTGTATAATTATTTTTTGTTGTACCTAAAGTGTTGTCATACAAACGAATGGATATCACTAGCGTGCCATTCGGAGTTGTATTTATGTGAAGAAGACCTAATTCCTAAATTCTAAATGCCAAAATTCGACATCGGACACAGCCTAAGAAGCTATTCTTTGACAGTAAATTTGACGTTTTGCATGGTGTGCTCCTGTAAAAATCTAATTCCTAAAACCCTAAATAATCATTAGATTTAGGGCACAGAAATTTAGGATTTAGATATTAAGGGCGATAAAAGTGCAACATCGGGCACAGCCTAAATCTTTATTATTATTATTTTTTTCTTAAAATGTGTTATATTCTTTTGTAATATGTAAATATTTTTTCGAGGTATAGGTACTAAAATTTTGTATTTACTGTGTGTCTTATTACTTAAAATTTTAAGTTTACAAAATTTATAGAAAAATTCAGTACGAATTTTTTTAACATGGCCCATTTCTTAGGCTGTGTCCGATGTCGCATTTTGACATTTAAATTTTAGGATTTAGGACTTCTACACATAAATACTCCGAATGGCACACTAGTGATATCCATTAGTTTGTATGGCAACACTTTAGAACAACAAAAATGAATTATACTATTCGATTCAATTTAATGCGTGAGAGTAAATGTTAATATTATATTTTATAAAACAGAAAGTAAGAAGCTAATCTTTGACAGTAAATTTGACGTTTTGTACAAATTATAGCAACGAATATGATTTGTTAAATTAGTGCGCGTCAACTTCAAGGCATAGTGTGCTCCTACAAAACCCCAAAATCTAATACCTAAAATCCTAAATAATCACTAGATTTAAGGCATAAAAATTTAGGATTTAGATATTGGGGTGATAAAAGTGCAACATCGGACACAGCCAAAGTCTTGAAGACAAGCCTTCAAGTTCGAATAATTTACGAATCCTAAGCTACCCAACCCTCTATAAAAGGTTGTAAACCCTGCATGAGTCAGTTCCTTAGATCCCTTCATACATCTGTAATCATTTTATGCCAAACCTTCAAGTTCAAAATAAATAAACTGAAGTATATCACGATATCTCTTCGTATGTAATGGTTCGAAGAAAAATATAAATGTAAACAAAGATAACGAAGTTCATTCATTTATAAAATACATCAAATGTGTAAACAGACAAATTAATATTGTCATAAGTCATAACCGGCGTAAAAAAATAGTAATTATTGCCCATTTAGAGTTGTGTGTAAAACAAGACTTCTTTCAACATCCTGATAAAAATCAACAATTTAAAGCAATTATAATCTTTCAAAGCCCCCGGTTGCTTTGCTGTGAAGTAAATGAGCTTTGCTTTAATTGTGTGCGGCTGTGTATGTGAATGCATCATTTTTACAGGAAGCGGGTGATGTCACACTAACAAAACACAAACACTCGAACAGTCGAAAGCGTAGCAAACCAATGCCAACTACATGTAACAATCATAATTAGGTTGATTTTTATTTATCTCTTTTGCTAATTGATATATATTTATTATCATTAATGCTAAGCAGTTTTCGTTTTAATGAAGAAAGTGTATTAATTATTATACTTTTCACTCAGTAAATATTAATTTTTCTGCACATGATGGTTACTTTTTTATTTATTTTAGGTTACTAAAATGCCGTTATATAGCATAATTTTATGTTAAATTATATAGAAAACATTTGTTGTGACTAAAATCAAGTACACCGCCTAATGGCGAATGGGAACGTCGGTGCCACCCTGTGCAGACCTTGTGAAATCAATGATCGTATTTACTTTTTTATTTATTGCGGGTAATGGGTTTCTTTATAAACGAGAGGAGTTTCATCAAACAGGATTCGTTTTTTAATAACCACCCGGTACTTAAGTAATACTGTACGACTAGCGAATGAAAACCGACGTTTAAATTATTTTATAGATGTGGTTTCTTTACATAACTTTGTCTTATTATTTCAAATTGAAAGGAAACTGACCTTTATGTTTTACGTTAGAGAAGACTTGAATTATACTCAACCACTGGAATATTATATATAATATAAATAAACAAAAAATGTTTAAAATATTTTAAATGGATCCCTGTTTAGTCATTCTGCCATTAAGCAGGTACCGTAGTCATCCATTTATTTTCCAGAAGACGTAGTAATGTTTTTCTGGGATTACCTAGTCCAGTATTTAAATGGCAAAAATTGTCAAATCATAGGGAAAGTTATGAAAAGAAACCACTTCTATAAAATTTAAATTCATTCGCTATAGTCAGAAAAATTGACTGTTGGTTCCAGCAATAAAACTATATATAGCGTAATTATGACAAAGCGGCATATCGCTTACTGTTTGCTTTATAATGTTGAATACAAAACAGGCCGCTCTATTAGAATGAAGACATGCATCGCCTGGCACTTCTACTTGCCCTTAATGCTCTATATAGTAAAATAAACTTATTATTCCTTTACCATAAATGCCATTTTTGTCTGAAATAATTTTTGGATCTAAAGTTTTCATTCTCATAAGAAATTATTTCAAACAAAAGTAGCATTAATGTTAAAGCAACACTTAAGATTACTTTTCTATATTTTACTATACAGAGCATGTCTTAATGTCAACAGAGTGGCGCAAATAATAGCCCGTTGACATCCAATGTTATAATGCAAGCAGAGAGTGATATGCCGCTTTGTCATAATTACGACATTTATAGTTTTATTGCTAGATGCGACTGCCATTTTTACCTTCCGTCACCTAAACACGTTTTAGGGTCACTAGAATACGATTTTACTAGTTTTACGATGATGTAAGTGTGTGTGTATGTGTATGACAAAATTTTCTCCGGCGATAACTTCAATACTACAATTCTAAAAGTTATAAATTCTTTCGTATTCCTCTTCTTCACATCCATATGAAGAGTTGATTAGATTTTGGTTATTATTGGTCAACCCTTATTTGAGTTCTTAACAGTTTTTCTTGAGAAAATGCAGTTAAATATCATCTTTTGACATTTTATGTGATTATCAAAATGAAAGAATATATTATTGACTATACGGTTTATTATACATTTTCCTTCATATTTAAATGATAAAGAGTTCAAGAATTATAAAGAGATTAACTTTCAAAAATCAGTCAGCTTTGCTACAATCATGGAAACAGCTGATATATTCAAAAAATTCTAATTGACAGATGTCAGTGTCAAATGCAATTTACATAATGTATCTTCGTGTTAGAAATTTTATTGGATTTATAGAATCTTTTCCAAGGAACTTTCGGTATGCAATTTGTAAAAAATAATATATGTTCGTGCTACAATTTCACTGGATATATAGAATCTTTTCCAAGGAACTTTTGGTATGATATTTGTACAAAATACATCGAATTGACGGAAGGTCTTATGCTGGCCACAACAGATTTTTCCTACGTACTATACGTAAGAATGAGAAAAGCGCAGATATATGGCATAATAGTTATTTATGTATTAGGCTTGTATGGCCTGTGGCGGGATTTTGAGCCCGAGGCGTAAGCCGAAGGGTAAAAACACGTCAAAGGCCATAAAAGCAAGTTACGCTCGTGGTACATACTAAACTTTATACGAACTTAAAATTTTTAAGCTTACTGTGTTGTAATTGTCTAACTATGCGGTAAAATAATCAAAAAACACTCGACGTTTATAGGCATTTAGAAAAAAAATCATCTTTACTATAATAAAGTTCATGTAAAAAAGTACTACCTACATAAGTTATTTTTTTACTTTAACATTTCCTATATTTAATAGTTATTTATGGATTAAGAGCGTAAGGAGGCTTTTATGGCCTGTTGCGGGATTTTGAGCCCGAGGCGTAAGCCGAGGGATAAAAACACGTCAAAGGCCATAAAAGCAAGTTACGCTCGTGGTACATACAAAACTTTATGCACGGACGAAAATTTTCAAATTATGAGTGTTAGAAAAATTGTATCGAAAAGAATTTGTCCTCGTACATCCAATATCTAGTGTTGCTATGAAAGCGCAGAACAACAGTTTATTGTTTGTTTATTAGTTATGTCATTTGAGTTTTATTTTGTGTATCTCAGTGCTTTCCATATAAATATCACAAAATTAATTTTCATTTTTCATTAAAGAATATAAAATTTTTCGATTTGTAATAAAAACTTTTCATGTTGCTGTTTAAATTGTTTATATTGTAGGTTATAATTTGGTTTGACGTTTTATTATAGCCTGGCGGGCTATAAAATGACATTTATGTCAACGAAATTCGTGTATAATTGCCAAATTATGATACGTCCGTGCATATAAATATTTTTATTAAACAGTTGTAAAAGAGATGGCTTAAGATGTGGAAAACAATATTCATTTTAACATCCATATAAAACCATATTTCATTCCTTTTACGAGATATCTCGAAGGAATTTCTTCTCTAATACCTGTAATACCTGAGCATCAAATATGTGTGTAACGTATCATTCGTTATGTTCGGAGAAATCTCTATCTGAATGGAGATAACTAGGCCAGGTCGCATCCATCTAAGCCCGTTAACTTTTTAATTTCTCTACTCACAACATAACATACTAACGTGTATAGAATAATAACTGAGATACACTTGACACTTCGTGGAATATGTGACAGCGAAGGGAGTCACGAATGTTGATGACACAGTATACTCGGGCAGAAAAAATGACACACTCAAACATCTGGGTAGATGTAAACAAGATGTGTTGTGTTTGTGTGAGTTCGATTTATTTATGGTGGTTTCCCATATTTTTAAATATAGTTCATTGAAGAACAGGTTGCACTTGCATACCGAGTGGCATGGACGAAGTTAGGGGAGGGGTTGGGGGAGCTTAGCCCCCAAAAACCGATTTAGCCCCCCACCCCACCCCAAACTATTCTAAACTTATCACATACAATAACTTTTAAATGTTTAAACTTATTAATTTGAATAAAAACATTTTTTTATTTCCTTATTTCTTTTAGTTTTAATATTTATGGATTGATAGTACATAGTACGCTAAAAAATATACTTATTTAACACTAAATTAAGTAATTGAATAACGTGAAGATATAAATTAAAATAACAATAATAAACCTGATGATGACTGCTTTACAGTCGAAATGTACATCTTGTAATAATAGTAATTTACATAACAAGACCTGAAAGTGATACTTTACTGGGTGAGCAAGCATATTCCAGAGCGAGCCGTAGGCGAGCTTTGGAAGCTTGTGAACCCAGTATAGACACTTTCAGATCATGTTGGGTACAATATTTTTTTGCGATCCTGAAAAAAGAATAAAAAAGTATTATTTTATTTTTTACTGCGAGCAAATAAGAAATAAATAAACATTTAGCTTTACCGGTCCCGGGATCGGTAAAGTACTTTCCGATCCCTTATAGACAACTTTCCGAGCTAGCTCAGCAAAGAAGAACTTTCCGGTCTAAATAGTGATCAGAAAGAGCCCATTTTCTGGGCGATCGCGAAAAAAAATATTTTGTGAAGAAAGGTTTATTATTGTTATTTTATACTTATTTAAATAAATATTTTTTCATATTAGGGCTCCTTTTTCGCTCAAAAATTGATCTAATATACTAATATCTGATGTATTGAACATTAACAAATATTAATAAAATAATTATTAAAATAGATTATTATTGTAATCATTCTCCATTTTTTTTTTTTTATAGAGTATATTTCAATTATGTATAAAAAATGTAAATATATACATCTGGAAATCATTTTCAATGTAAATACAACATATGTTTCAGATGTACAATGATATATTATACTGCACATTAAAGAAATGAGTAATGAATGAATTATAATTCATGGAAAAGAAAATGATCTGTATTCAGATTTCATACATAAATAAATGTTTGCATATTTTAAAACGAACAAATAAATTTTTCGTGTTTGATTTACATTTTATAGATATGCAAATATTTCTAACAGTGCTCTATTACTCCGTAACACAACAATGTATTCAAAAAAAGAGTTTAACGAATTAAGAGATGACCTTGAGATTACAAGTTAAATGTCTTACAATTATATTTAAAATTTGATTTTTTGTTAATTCATTCATTCTTAAAATTTTAAATTCAGTTGTGCATCAGAATAAAACAAAAGTAAACTTGAAACTGAAAATACACTTTCTGTGAAATGCCGGCAAACATTTTTTTCTCACACTTTATTTATAAACGAGGGCGTGAACTCCTCAACCACTTCCGAAATGTGACCTGGAATGAGCTAAATGTCCAATCTTGAGCTTT
Source organism: Ophonus ardosiacus (assembly GCA_943142095.1). Lineage (NCBI taxonomy): Eukaryota > Metazoa > Arthropoda > Insecta > Coleoptera > Carabidae > Ophonus > Ophonus ardosiacus. Next base: position 10,138,450 of record OW964834.1, on the reverse strand, counting down.
AATGACCGATTGTCTAGCATTTGTTTGTGCTCAGGTCATACTAACGGACCCAAGTAGTAGTAAAAGTAATCTATCAAGTATTTACGATAAAATTAACTATAAAATGCCTGACCTATATTCAACAATGAACTTTAACGACAACAATCAAAAGGTTATCAACTTACAATAAGTTATTTAATATTTCGATAACTTACTTTCAACAATGCAAGTTGGTTTGATGGTTAAAACATAAAAGCACCAGCATAATTCTTTGCTAAATTTCACTACAACATATTGTTTTCACACCGAAGCACCTTTTTCACTTAATCACTTCAAATTAAACACGTAAATATATAAAATCGTCCTCAAAATCTACTTTGTCTGTCAAACGCTTTCACAAGCAACATACCACGCTTCGAAGCAATCGCGAACAGACTGACCCGCCGTAAAAGTTCAAAAACAAAACAAAGAATCAACTCCTAGCGGATATTTTTCAAACTGTTCATACTCTGACTCTGTCAGTAAAAACAAAATGTCACAACATTCGGAACATAACCTCTACAGTGAAGAATTTAAACGTGTACCATACCGTAAAAGAAGCAGAAAAGCTAAAAATAATCAACTAGAAACATTTTCTGATGATTTTGGCGATGATATAGACATCGACAAATCATCTGCATTAAGGTATTTCCCAAAAACCACAACATATTTCAAGAAATGTTATCTATTTCATCGTTACAGACGGATAGAGTCAGCACTTGAAGAAATATCATCTTCGGACGTATTTGATTCAGCTTTCGCTTCATTAAGAGAAGGTTTAGGTATCCTAGAAAACCCTGAAGTTAGAGAAATATATTGTTTAGGTCTTGGACATATAGGTGAGCGCTTAATACCCCGTTATCAACTTGCGTTATTGATTTGTTTAAAAGAAAAATTTAATGCGAAAATATTCGTTCATGATCCGATTTTTCATCCAGTTGAAAAAGAAATATTAACGGAATTAGGGTTAACAGTTCTTGAAGAAAATCAAGAAGGGAAATATTCTGCTAGTAATGATTTTACTTCAATTTTTTATTTGCCACATTGTCCTAAACAATTAAGTAACAATCTTTTATGGTGTAACTGGGGGCTGAATTTAAAAAACTGTGTTATTATTTCTAATAGTTTTACAAATATTGTAGAAGATACCCCTAAGCGCGATTTAGAAGAAAACGGTCTGTATATTTCCAAAATTTATAACTATACAATCGAATTACCTGTGATAAACACTTTCAAATTTTTTGACGTATTTAATAACACCGCTATTCACATTTTTCCTCTAAAAAAACTTATTTTAATCCCTCAAGACTTTTGGAACAATAGTTTAGAACCGCAATACACTTCAAATTCTATAGAATTCATAGCAAAAAAATTCGACAACGTTAGATTATAAATTTTCTATTCGTTTAGGACAATAAACTATTTAAAATGAACCCAAATATTCAATTGTTGCGTCAATTGACAAGCGAATTACGCCATTCTACTTCATCTGGACCTATGAGAGAAAATTTAGCAATTCGGTATATTTTGGATCAATTCCGCAAGTATAAAACTACTGAACAGCAACTTTGCAAGGCACAAGAAGAGATGAAGTTCACTGCGAATACATATTTGTGCTATTTGAAAAGTATGAGAAAGTATACTGAGATAAATCAGCATTTTCACGGAAAAGGAGAGAGGAGTGTTAAAGAAACTGCAGATATGGTTGGATTTAAGCTACCTCATGACCCAAAATGAATTGTTATTTAATAGAAATCGTTGTTAAATATTTTGTAGTACATAGTAATAAAATAATAGGAAAATAGATGTAATATTTTCTCCAATAAATCATAAATAAAATAAGGTTTATTATTTACAACGATGCATGATATTAATGTATAGCTTAATAAATAGATTTAAAAGGTAAGATATATTTTTTTCATTAAAATACTTTCTTAAATAGTGTATTTTTTATACAATACAAGTGGTGCAAAAATGAAAGGCTACGGTACTTTTTTTTACGCTTTTATAGAAAAAATTGTATGCAACTTCCGACTAAAGTACTTTTTTACTTACTTGTTACATAAATAACTGTAATTTACTATTTTTTTTAAATTATTATTTGCTTCAACGTTAATTTGTCACGAGAATCATTAATAAAAAATAAAATTTTAACCGGCATCAATAACAGTAAAAATGTTTGAGATGGCAGCACAAGCCTTGTTTTAACTAAAACCCTGTTTTAAAAATATCCAGACGAATTTGAGTAATATTGTGACTATTTATAAAATTATAAACTAATCAACATGTTTTTCATCCACGCAACACTCAATTGGTCGTCCCATATACACTAACATACAGACAGAAACTTATATTTTACATTAAACCAAAAGAAATGATGTAAATTGTTAGAAAACAATCTAACTGAATATTGTTTTTAAGAATGTACAAAAATACAATAAAATACTTACTTACACAAAGTCTCATTGTTGTCTTCAAAATTATTTATAAATAATGAAGTATTTTATTTATCTTTACAGATAAATTACGACAAAATGACCGTTGCATTTTACATATTAATTAGCAATGAACTCACTAAATTTATGAGTAAATTTGCACTAATTATTCACTAAATCACTAACAATAACTTTTCTGTTCATTGTTGTTGATAACAGTTGACTGGGAGCTTACAGTGGCGCTAGTGTTCCAGACCCAAGGCAAATTTTTGTACCATCATATGTTAGAAATCTATTGGCGGTTGAAAATAACCTAAATAAAGTTTTAAAATGCTGTATTAAAGAATTACAATTACTAAAACAATAGTAAAAGCAACAAACAATCCACAAATGTTTTGGTATTTGAAACTCACGTGTGAAACGTCAAATGCGCACAACAAAAAACCAAACTTTCTCATAACAGTATCTAGTTTTGTGAACTTTTAAATACAAAAATATTTGGGGCTGGAAAACTACTGCCATCTATAAGTTTTTGTTCCGTGGTTTTGTGTGAAAGCACCCATTAATGGAAATGGCTGTGATTGGCCACGGAGTACTACGCTAGTCAAAATAGTCCAATTTGAAATAATACGTTTTAATTTAAAATAATATATTTGATGCATTTTGTTGACAAATCTTACAGTACATCTAAATATTACAACTATCATTTTATTATTTTGGCATCAATAACATATTGTTAAAAGACTGAAGGAATTGATAACTTTTAAATATTATTTGCCATCTGTATAATGCTTGGGCTTTATATTGTCAGTTCTGTTTCAAGTAAATTATTAAAGTTTGTTGTTATAAAGCATCAGCATCCTATATATTGAAAATAAAATAAAAACATAATTCGCGTATAAATATACATTAAAAACAAATCAAATCACTCAGTCTCATTCATTCACCGTTGGTACTCTTTGATTATATTCTTCGCTATTGTGTTAAGTTGCATATTGCTCGTGCCTTCGTATATTGTTCCAATCTTGGAATCTCTAAAAAATTTCTCCATGGGAAAGTCTCTGGTGAAGCCTACACCACCCATTAGGTCTATACACTTGGACGTAACCTGTTGTGCGATCTCAGAAGCGTAAAGTTTAGCCATTGCAGCTTCCTTGATGAAGGGTTGATTATTTTCGACTAATCGGGCTGCATTGTAAGTTAAAAGGCGCGCGCATTCGAGTTTGACAGCCATTTCGGCGATTTGGTGCTGCATACCCTAGAATAAGAAAATAATGAGTTGATTAGAAATGAAAAACTTTTTTTTCAATACTGTACAAATTACATAGCGATTGGATGGTATTTATAAGTGACAATGAGGTGAAAAATAGTCACTTTGTAGATAAAAGTTCAGATGTTTTTCAGGGCACAAAAAATCTCGTAAATGGCGACATCTTTAAATCGGCATTTTTGTCGTTTTTTGGAAAGGAAGTTACACTGTATGGATTTTTGTGGAGATTTATTTATTTTCTATTTTTAAAAGTAATATGTGTTTATATGTTTGCGGTTTCAGGAATGTTTTTTAAGGTCATATAAAAAATATGGTATGCAACTAAAGTGCAAAAAGCTTTATGACATTCGGTCAATAATTTTCGTGGCTTGGCAAGCTTCGCCACGAAATACTTGACATGGCATAAAGCTTGTGTTTATACAATCTCTTGTTAAAAATTTAACGTCAGTTAATTAAACAAAATTGAAACGAAATGAGTTGTCAAATGACAAACTGATCATTGCTGTCAATAATCCGATTCAATCATATACCTATTAACTAATTAGTTAATAGGTATATGGATTCAATATTGTTTATTTAACTTTCAGTTAAAATTCTAACTGGAGATTGTAAAACTGGCCTTAACACGAAATGTTATTCGTTACTAAGCTACTGTTGTAACGTACTGGGTACGCCTCCTTCGAACAAATGAATGACATTAGTCATCTTTTGTGAATTCAATTATATAAAGAAATCTTTTGAAATATAATGTAGTATGCAACAGTAACTCATTGACGAAGCGTTGGTAGTATATTTTAAAAAGTACATATCAAGCGAATTTTTTTTTTCCTCATAATTAATAGATTATAACCAGCTGGTGATGCGAAATGATATTGAAAAATGAAACATTATGACTAAATTATTATTATTCAAGGTTAATCGTTTTTGCACTAGTTTACAACAACGATATCAGAAAATTTAAATAAAATTTACATATTTCGAAATTAAAAAAGATATGACGATAATCAGTAAGAAATGTGATAAAAAATATGACAAACTTTTAAATCTCTAACAAATAAATTAAACCGTTGATAAAATAATAAAACTAATTTGTGACCTTTATCTATTTGCATTGATTACGTTGAGAATTTTTTTTATATGACGAAAATATTATTACGGTTACTAAGTTCCTATTTAGATTAGATTAATATGTTAATACTTAATCAAATATAATATAAATATATAACATGTCATAAGTCATCTTTATTTAATATAATGGGCGTTTCGGACTTGTTAATCCCCACCAAAGTTAAAATTAGTGTTTACAATATTATATAAATTAATTGTTTTTGAAGATACATTGTGATGAAGTAACACTTCTAGTTGAAGCCCAAATTTTGTCAAGAATTAACAACTGACAGAAGTTAACAACATTTTGCGGAGGATGGACATAAATCCTAAACGTCCATTGTGTTATATAAAGACGACTTATGACAAGTTATCATAAATTTTGGAACCTATGGTCTATTTATTTTATTTCAAAACTTCGAAAGAGTACCCTAACCCGTTATTCTGATATATTTTTACCTTGAAGTGGTTATCAACTGATTTTTTAAAATATGTAAACACCTTTTCGGTCAATTAATATTAATTTTATTAGGTAACACAATTGTTTATAGATAAAAGTTAATACTAGAAGAAAATATATGCCGAGTGTCTACTTAGAATCCGTAATATGTATATATATTTTTTTCATTTTGCAGTAGTTTCTGACCTATTAATTGTAGAGACGTTGTATATAAAAAAGTTGTTCAGAATTAAAAACTACACATTATGGGACTAAAATTAATCATTTTTCAATTTATTTTTATTTTAATAAAAAACGCAAATTAAATTCGCAATTAACAGCATATTTCAGAGTGCCATTGAATTACTGATGTTTTATTTGACATTAAACTTCTGACACATTATTATTTATTATAATTAATTTTGAATGTTATAATAATATACCATTCTTGAATTATTTTATACTTTCTTTTTGTGTTTAATTACATTTTAGTAATTATATAAAATTATTTGACAAGAGTAGAATTATGAGATGTCAAATAAATAAATTAAACACCGGTAATTCAATGGCACTCTGAAATATGCTGTAAATTGCGAATTTTAATTTGCGATTTTTTCATACAATAAAAAAGAAATTGTGATTAATTTTAGCATCATATTATGTAGTTTTTATTCTGAACAACTTTTTATTTACAACTTTTCTCTAAATTTAATAGATCAGAAACTACAGCAAAATGAAAAAAATAACATATTGTATTCCGTATATTCAGTGGCGGATTTACGCATAGGCACAGTAGGCACGTGCCTACGGCGGCAAATTTTCGGGGGCGGCAATTTTTTTAAATCAGAAATGTATAATTTTATAAAAAATTACCGATCAAAAGACGCAACGAAAACATTTATATCGATGATCTCTGAAACAAATTCATATAAAGTAAAGCTTTTTTGTAGGTATATTATTGTTACTTGGGTCAATTTGTAATTATCGTTTGTTTTTCTATAGTACTTAAGTAATGGAATATGCGCTCTATTTTCAACAAATGTCCAAGTAATTGAACTCATGTTTCAGACTTTGTTTTGAGACCCTCGTTATTATTATGCTATCGATAATTTTAATACATTTATTAAAATTGCCAGGATTGTAGAATAACCACTTGAAATTCCATTTTGTTATGTCTTCTTTTAGCTAAAATAAATAAAGAAATGCAAAATTAATGCGCGGAAGCATGTATTTATGTTTTTTGCAAATATAAAGTCATACTTTACCTATTCTAAAGGCTATATTTGTGAAAATTATAACTTCTTCGCTTGCAAATTTTCAAAAAATACTTTAATATAATGGAAACCTAACGCACAAAACTCAATTTGACGTATATAATGTAATTAAATAAATATGTTATGTATGTTCGCGTTGAATGATTATTAGTTTTTAGGCTGTGTTTGTGAAAAATGTGACTTTTTCGCTTGAAAATTTTCAATAAATACTTTAATGTAATAATAACCTAAATCACAGAACACATTTTGACGTAACTCGGATGGATATATTCATTTTATAGGAATTTAACCATACTTTTTTTTCAGAAAAAATGCCAAAATCACTATAAATATTGCTTTCCGCGGCATAATTTTTGTGAAATTTCGTGTTTATAATGCCTTTGCAACTATATATAACCATTAAAATAAAATTCTTGAGGGTTGGAAATTCCAGACTTTAGCCTTAAAATTACCTATTTAAGCCCCTTTTATATTTTAACAAAAATAAAACATGCGAAAAGTTTAAACATTAAAAAAGATATATTTTAACATTTCTGATATTCAAAAATCTATATTATCTTTGGTTAATATTTGAAAATTACGTTATTGTTCTGTTACAAATATATTTTAAAATTATGAAAAGGCGGCAAATTTCTGAAAAAAGCGGCAATTTTCTGGGTGCCTACGGGCGGCAAAACTGTTAATCCGCCCCTGCGTATATTACAGATTCCAAGTAGACACCCGGTACGTACATACATAATACATACTTGCGTGTAGGAAAATGCTTTACTAATTATATAAATTACTGTAATTTGGAAATAACAGATGAAATTATTATCATATTAATTTGGAAAAACCTTGAAAACAATAAAAACATGTCCAATACCTAATTATAATTCTGTGGCTTCAATGCAAGACAAACAATTGAAAAGAAATACATATTTTTGTCAAATTATCAATATACACTATTTTTAAATAACACTTTTCATTCGTAATTTAAAAAAAAAAACACTATTCGCGCTATAACGGCATGACACAACTTAAAAGAACTGATTACAGTAGCGAAAAGAATATAATACATATTATATTATTCAAAATTTCATACTGCTATTGTCTGACCAAGCGATATGTGCCCCTGACCTCGACTTGGCAGGCGTGGTCTACGGTGGCGTTATCATTAATAGTACATTCGGAGACAGAAGTTTTCTATATAAATTTTACCGGTTTATTCGTTAGCTACTGTATGAAATGGATTTAGTTAAAACACATATGAAATACATCAACATTTCTTTAAATGTCATTTATTATATACATATTATACCTTCTCCATAATTCATTTATTAGTAAGCCTGCCACCGCCAATACACTTCTACTTTTATTCTGTATGTACTTACGCGTTCGCGGCAAAATTCTCAAATATTATTGGTGGAGTATTTACGTCAGCGCGTGCCTTCCGCGGCAAGGCCAGGGGCACATATCGCTTGATCAGACTATAACACATTTTACTGACATGTTTACATTGTTATTATTGCAAAAAGTATGACATTGATTTAATGGATTTATAAAAAAAATTTAAAAATCATTCCCATTCGAAATCTATCGACTTTTGTTAATTATGTTAAAACAGTAGCTTTTATCATTTGTTTATTGGTTAAACATTAAATATGTAATAATAATTGTTTCTCGTTAAGAGATGTAATTTTAAGAATAGTAGTTAAAAAATTTTTTTCGTAAACAACCAGGTGTGAATTTTACACAAATAAGATAAGGAATAAATAAATAATTTTTTAAAGTCAAATGTCAAAAAATATGTTGTGTTGTAAGGCGCTGATAAGTTTATTTGCGTAAACTACATCTTGCAATAGTTTATTACACAATAATTTATTACACTTATTAATCAGATCATATTAAAAATAAAATAGATTTAAAATAATTATTGAAAAACAATTAATTAATTTTAACATTTTGAGTTTTCAAATGTCTGCCATAGGGCAACTAACACTTTATGGTCAGTTTTACAATTTCAAGTTAGAATTTTAATTGTAAGTTAAATAAACAATATTGAATCGGATTACTGACAACAATGATTCATTTGTCATTTCGTTTCGTTTCAATATTGTTTATTTAACTGGCAGTTAAAATTTTAACCGAAGTTTGTAATGGTCCTTAGTTTTTGGTAAAAAAAAAAGTAGAATTCGTACACGATAAGTGCCATAAGCCAACTGCGTTATCAGTTGTGAATGACGTTATACATTTTGTTGGAGGCGTGGTCACCAGAACCAAATGATAACGTACCGGAATGTTTTAACGTGTACGCACACTAATAGAACACCCGCCATACTCATCTGACTTTTTTAACTAAATAAAAATGCAGGGTAAAAGGTTTTCATATTGGTTAGGAGCTTCTAAGAAGTGGAAGGAAAGAATGATGAAGTTAATTAGTAATTAAAAACTAAAATGGAGTCCGTAAAGTTATAACTAAAGAAAAAAACTCTTAACCATAACAATAATTTTAAAAAGGTCAAAACAGCTCTGTTTTGACCTCTGACATGGTTTACATGCTGAGTAATCTTAAGTTTTCTGTCATTACTTTGTAATTTCTACTGTTGATGAGAACGTAGTTCTCGAAATACGTATATAGTTTTTAAAATTATTGTTAAGGTTAAGGGTTTTTTTTATTTAGTTGTAAGTTAATTATTGTTGAAGGGAACGAGTTTGAACATATTTAAAATAAATTTTGAGTTCATCTTACCTGAAACATGCCTATAGGTTGTCCAAATTGCTTTCTTTCCAACGTATAAGGAATAGTAACATCAAAACACCCTTGCGCACATCCTAACATTTGCGCTGCAATCCCAATCCTTCCTTCGTTTAAAAATCCCGCCGCATATTTATATCCTTGTCCTTTAACCCCTAAAATAGCTGTTTCCGGTACTCTCACATTGTCGAAAGTCAACATACACGTGCCTGACGCTTTGATTCCTAATTTATCTTCGGGTTTGTTGACTGTAAAACCTGGTGTATCTCTGTCAACCAAGAAACAGGTGATTCCTCTGTAGCCTTTGGAATGGTCGCAGTTTGCCATGACGATGAATAATCCAGCGATATCTGAATTTGAAATCCACATTTTGCTACCGTTGATGATATAGTCGGAGCCATCTTGTTTTGCGGTGGTTTTTAAACTAAATGCGTCTGAACCGGAAGATGGTTCTGTTAAACAAAAACTTCCAACCATTTTGGAAGCTAACTGAGGAAGATATTTTTCTTTTTGTTCTTGGGTTCCGAGTTTTATGAGTAAAGATATAATTAATGTGTTTTGTAAATCAACTAAAATACCGACTGAAGGATCTACTTTGGATATTTCTTCAATGACTTGGATTGTAGTCATAAAACTGCATTCTGACCCGCCGTAATCGCTCGGAACTTCAATTCCCATAAGCTGTTAACAAAAAATGAAATAATTTTTTTTATTAACAGCACGAGAGTCCACAACTAAAATTTTTGTCTCACAGTATTACGGTCAATACCGTATAATATCGATATATTTGATGACCCTTAACCCGAAAATGATAATTTCAAAAATTTGAGCGCATTTTTAAAAATGTCAAAAAAATTTAACAAATTATATCATAGTATTTCGTGTGATTTCCGGAATGTAGTTACATAATAGTCCTGAAATACTGAGAACACGTTTTTCAATCGCCGCTAGCGTAGCGCGTAACAAGACACAAGACCATTTTTAAAAAGAAAAAAATGAGAAAAATTATCGCATATCGTTCGAAAATCATTTTCACCTCTCGCTAAGAGAGGTACTGGATAAACGATTTTTCAAATTCTATGAGACTAAAGATTTATTTAACTACGGATTCTTCAATCGGACATTAATGGGAAGAGCTGATTATGTTTTGCTAACAAGTGGACAACCGGAAGTAGCAGTTTCGTAAAGATTTTTTATAAATATTATTTTTTTTAAATTTATGTTATTACAAATTTTAAAGAATGTAAAATTCTCTATCCGATACATTTAAAAAAAAAAATATTATATCTTCTATAGATTCAGAGATAGAGAAATAAATACAGAAATCTGATGTAATGAATTTCACATCCCAAACATCTCCATGGAAACCAATTGAAAAATTAATGTTTGTAATTGATAGATAGGTAAATGTCAGTGTCAAAAATTCAGAGACATTACTGAAGGCTTTTTCTGGGAAGCACATTTAATAATTAGAATTTTTGTGAGTTCCGGAAATGTTAAATGCAAAGCTGTTTTTTCGTGACACACTGGTTTGAAACGGGTTCGTAGTGGTTTGAAATATTACATTTTCTCGATTGAATACGATGCAAACAATAACGTTATAACATAAATCAGTTTTGTATAATCTTTTGGTAAAAGTGTATACATTTATTTAACGTAATAACAAATTAAATGCACATGGTGATTGAAATTGATTTTAAAAAAACCTTTTTCATGCATTCGCCAATCTATTTTTAATGAAAATTATTCACAACATACCTGGTACTCGTGGCAAAATAAAAATATTAACGTATTATATTCAATTTGGGGAAAGCCTTCAATATCCGAATATTTAACACCAGAATATGCATGCACAGAATCATTCAAATCCCGAATATTCAAGAACCGAATCGTACATCGCCAGAAAGCGCTTTGCCCGAATGATTCATAAACCGAGTATGCGGGCGGGGGGAGCAAACGTTAGGTTATGTTTACATTGGTTAGCGATGGTTCTGCTGATACGCTTTCGGGCAATGCGCGATTCTGTTTGAATATTCGGGATTTGAATGATTCTGTGTATGCATATTCTGCTTTTGAATATTTCGGTTTTTAATATTCGAGCGTTAAGTATGCCCCCTTCAATTTGCATCATTTTATGCTATTTTTATAAAGTTTATAAATTTTAACAAAATTAACTTTTATTGGTTTCTCATTTTGATATCTGTCAAATTTCTAGTTTAAAACAGTGCATTTTAATGACGTCATGATTCAATACGGTTTGAAAGCATTCACGAATACGGTTCAGCGGCAAAAAACAAATCAATACTTGTCTAATATGGAAATGGCGAGAGGTATTGTGCTGGCCACAACAGATTTCTTTATAAATAAATTTGGGTCAGTTGATGCGAAAAATAAATTTTCAGAAAAAACTCTGACCATCTTAAAGTTTGAGAGCATTTTGAAAATGATAACAAATTTCTCGATCGGTAACATAGCATTCCGTTAGAAAACTGTTGGACATGATAAAATAAGTTGAAAATACACTCAGGTCAGATGCTATGCGCATAATATATGAAAACAAAAATTTTAATAATAAAATAAAAAAATCTATGTAGATTTTTAATATCAGACGGAATAATTCCGTCCTCCATTTTTTTGGAAGCAGAAGAAATGGCCCCCCACTAAATTGCTCCCTTTCTGACCGTTACGGTTTTGGCCGTAAAACTACGAGACATGGTTTTGATTGTGAGCTATCGTAGTATGAATTTTATGGAAATCTTACCCCATTTTCAAAAAGAAGATCAACTATTGTATCATCTATTCTTCCAGCGTCATCCATTTTTCTGACCAAGGGTAAAATTTTTTCTGTCGCCAGCTTGGCAACTGTAAAAACACAATTTATTATACAATGATTAATAATTGTCATTATGTGCATTTGACAAATACAATGATTTTATTTCTAGCAATAATTCAATAACTATTTTTAACGAATAATTAGACTTTCTAGAACTACAGATAAAAATATCGAAAAAAAGTTGGCTAATTAAACTTTGAGAACGTTACAAGTAATAATTTTTTCTATAATTTGATAAATTATAATGAAGTAATAAAAATAATATATAGGATGTATTAAGATAATGGGGCAGTGCCTTTTATTCGTGTATATGAAAAATTACACAAAAAAGTGATTAAGATATTTTTTAAGGTATAGAGGGGGAGGGGGTACATTTTGGCGTAGGCATTATTATTTTAAAGCCAGTTTTAACTCATTAAATAGAGATTTTTGTTCTGAATTCAATAATATAAAAATATCATACATTGTGAAAAATTTGATAAAAATTAATGCAAAGTTAGTATTTCATTTCTATTTTAATTTTTTTAAGTAGGCTAAGCAATCATTCAACTATTAAAACAAAAGAAAATTATTTGTTATTTTCGTATGACAGAAACTATTCTTTTGTATTAATGATTGAATGTTTGCTCAACCTACTTTAAAAATTAAAATAGAAACGAAACACAAACTGTATTACTTTTTATAATTTTTTGGCAATGTATTGATATGATATTAATATACAAAAATCTCTATTTAATGAGTTAATAAAAATAGTTATTTATGTAACAAGTGTGTAAAGTAGTAGTTTTTTGGTTACTATTTACACACGAGTTGCATACAATATTTTTCCTACAACCGAAATGTCAGTGCTATTTCTAATAATACTGAGTGTGAGTATTCAGGCATCTTCAAATATTGTTAGTTTTAGTTGACAAGTGAAGTGAATTAACTGAATGTGCATGTTGCCTAGCAACGTATTTACTTTTCCCGCACTAGTGTGTGAAAAGTGACTCAGCAGTCTGCACATTGTAAAGAGTGCGTAAAGTATGCACTTTATGCACGGCTGTATGTAAAATGTGCCCCCCTCTATGCTTTTCAAAATGTTTTATATCACTTTTTTACGAATAAGAGGCACTGTTCCATTATCTTGATACATCCCGTATATAAACTTTTGAAACGTAGTATGAGAAAAAATGTTATCAAGTTCATCTTTACATCACGTCCGAAAAATATACGTCATTTGACCATGAACTACACGCAGCAGACAAAAAAAAATTGAATGTTTTTAATGATTTCGACATGCAACCAAATTTTAATTTATACATAAAGTTGTTTGTCTTGTCAAACAATGGAATTTGCTAATAAATTAATTTCAAGAATTATAAAAAATATAACTATGTTTAAAATAACTTTTGTGGTAAATAATAGGCCCATAAACCATAACAAAAAATAATAAAATGAACACTTTATCCTTAATTTTTTTAATAATTACTTTGCAAGATATTTGAATTTATTTCCAGGGATACAGATGACGTAATATTATTGGTATCTTTCTCGCGCAGCCTACTACAGAAACTGGTGTGAGAAAGATAGCTATAGGTTTCTTTAAAAATCAAATGCAGCTATTTAAAAAACAATTATGACTTTTCGATACCCTGAATTGCTTAAAAATTAAACGAACTTTCATTTAAAAATATTTTAAAAAATTGGTATATGCCTGGATAATGGACGATTTAATGGAATAATTAATAAAAAAAACTACGCATTATACAAACAGTTCAAGTTTTGATTGCCACTGGCAGCCTATGTGATTCAACATATCTTTCACTTTCATACAAACATACGTGGCTTCTATCTGGCGTGGCATCAAATATTTAAACTAACGTTATTTGGTTTGAAAACGGAATCCGGATTTTAAAAAACTTTAAAACTAACTTTTTTTAAACTTTGTAGTCCCTTTCATGTACATTCTAAGATCTATTTTTGGTACAAATGGTCAATTATCTAATTTGTTACTATGGGAAGTAATTTGTTGGCCCCACCAGATTTTTTTTATTTATACCGTTGATATTTAAATAAAAAACTAAATGCACACATCTACGACCCTGACAAAGGAGAGAGTAAAAATAAATCTAAACTTTTGTTAAGACACATGTTCTGTCTTATCTTTAAACGTTCTTAAATGAAAGTAGCAGTGATTATTATTTTTCTAAAATTTATGTAAAATCCCACGGTGTACAGTAATGCATTACTGAGAAAAACAATAGCTATTAGCATAAAATCATCCGTAAACATTAAATTATATATCAAAGGCAAAAAACTTTCTAATTACCAGTTTCCTTCATCATACGTTCATCTTCTGTGAGCATGGTAACTGGTTTCGGTCCCTCATTCTGTAAAACTGGCTGCATTGTGGCCTGCGGTACGGAAAAATTCCTCACGAGCCATTGTGGCTTTGAGTTCACCTGTTTTTATAATCATTTTTAAATTTAACTCAATCACACCACTTTAGAGTAAACTTTAGTAATAAGATATAAAAATGATACTAACCGCTTTTGATAAAATTAATCGTAAACTATTCATGATTTATCAGTCGATATTTTCACACACTCTGTCCCCGAAGCTTACCGCTTAAAGTCGCTTAATGCATAAAGTTATTAGAAGTTTAGGCGCTCGGTATTTATATACCTGTGGTTAAGGACTTTGCCGCTTGTTTGAAGGGGCGCGAGAGTCGATTCTTTGATAAAAAGTTGAACGTCAACGATAGAGCTTGAAAAACAAAAACTAGCACAATGAACTAATGAGAATAAAATAAAATTATTTCAAGAACTTTTTTATATTTTAAAAGTGGAAATATTAATTGTTCTCTTATTTTATAATTTGTAAAAATACTTTGTATTTTAAATGCAGTAAAAACTATAAAAAAAACATGTTGACCTATATAAAAAAATAAAATAATTTGTAATGCCTTTCTGATTGGTAGGAAAACAACAAGCCAAAAAAACTAACCAATAAGATTATCTTATAAATTAGATACGTATGAATTTTATTAATTTCATATATCTGTTTCATTTCGTCATGAAAACAAAAGATAAAGGGGTCACGGGGCATTGAAAAACAAAATTCGCATTATCATTTTAAACAATAATTTATGTATTCTTGTATTTTTCATTTGATATTAAGGGCCGTTTTTATAATAGGCTCACTTAGACTATCATTAATTTAAAATAATTCAAAGTGCTCGCTAAACTGCTAAAGTTATATTATGAAAACGAACATAATTTTAATTTAGTGTTTAAATTAAAAAAAAAAAAAACGAGAGTTTTAAGACCCTTGATTAGGATGCTTTAAAGTTTTAATAACTCGTTGCTCGACAACTCGTCACTAATGAAACCTTGAAACTTAAAACTGATAACTAAACATCGATTTTACGCACTATTGTAGATAAATTTTATTATCAAAACGGCTTAAAGTTTTTTAAAACCATCGTAATGAGTGAAAAATTGGAATTAACTAGAGAGCATTTTCGAATCATGATTTATAACTTGATAACTTTAATAGTTTGGCAGAAGTGAAAGGAAAAAAATCTGTAGTGGCCAGCACAAGACCTCTCGCCATATTAGGATATATAAGTACATATATCCAGCGAATCAAGCGGTTTACGTAATCGTTTAGGGATTTTTGAAATTTTCTTTATTTTTTTAAATATATTTTATTAACGGTATTTTATTGGTTTTTTTTATTA
Organism: Ophonus ardosiacus; assembly: GCA_943142095.1. Taxonomy (NCBI): domain Eukaryota; kingdom Metazoa; phylum Arthropoda; class Insecta; order Coleoptera; family Carabidae; genus Ophonus; species Ophonus ardosiacus. Next base: position 10,122,613 of record OW964834.1, on the reverse strand, counting down.
TTATTGTGTTTGGCACCTTTAATAGAAATAATTATATTTGGATATATTATTAAGTAAAATTTTGTAAATTTTTGCAAAATGACGTTTGATTATATTTTTTTAATATTGGTAATTCTGAACATGTATATTACTATGTCTATATTATACTTTTCAACTTGTATTGTGATTTCATTTTGTTTTTGGTTTTGTTGTTCATTGACAAAATGTCAATTGCTCTGTCATGTCAAATTCAAGAGCTTGTAGTTAATTTAATGATTTTTTTTTTATGATTGGTGGACTCTTTCTTTCACTGAATTGTAATATTGAGGTAATATTTCGTTCTATTTGTTAGTAATAATTTGAAAATTAAATCTATATGTACAGCGTATGGCAAACGCTATACGCAATGTACAGAAACAGTGAGAAATTGTATGGTATGCAGTATTCTGTATTTTTTTAAGGATCTCACATAATACTAGATAGTTTGTTGCATATAATACAAGAATGAAGTATTTATAACGGCGTAAGCAGTATCGTTCAGAATATTTTAAATAAAATTGGATTTCGCTGAAAAAAAATGATACCAGACGTGTTACTTTTTTAAGAAAGATTTGGATTTATGAAGGCAACCCACAGATCATATTTTAATTCGTTTTACATGCTCATGTAAACTTTTTAACATATGACGTCATTGTTTCTAGTGATAATGTATTTATGACGAGTATTCCCTGTTTATGACGTAAACCGCTTGATGGCCCATATTGTATTTAACATTTCTATTACACACACAAAAATTCTAATTACATCTATTATTAATATATTTTTATAATTTTTAATTCATTCTATAAATGTTTCCTTCTATTCTTCTAAATCTTCGAGTTTCTTCAAATTTATTGACGAGATTGGGTATTTCTGATGCGTATATGTATACTCAGCACTCCAGGCCGTGTAGGCCCATATGGCTTCTCTTGTAATATTCTTCCACTGTATTCTGTATTCTTTCTAGTTTTTTATCCCTACACTTGTAAATCTTTTGCACTGATATGTAATACATGTATCGATAATTTTAAATATTTAATTAATAATAAAATAAGAAATATACTTCCCAGAAAAAGTCTTCAGTAATGCATCTGGATTTTTGACACTGACATTTTTCTGTCAATTACTAACATTTTAATATTTCAACTGGTTTCCATAGAGTCATTTGGGCTGTGCGATTTATTACAATGGATTATTTTATATATTTATAAATCTCTATCTCTAAATCTATAGAAGATATAATAAAAATGTTTAATGTATCGGACAGAGAATTTTATATTCTTTATTATTTGTAATAACATAAATTTACAAAAAATAATATTTAGAAGTTATAAGAAACTACTACTTCCGGTTGTCCAATTGTTACCAAAACCTTTTCAGCACTTCCCATTAATGTCAGATTACGGAATACGTAGTTAAATTGGACTTTAAGTCTTTTAGAATTTGAGAAACCGGCCCTCCAACATTTACACACACACACAGAGAGAGAGACATCATTGTAAAAATATTAAAATCGGATTCGACGTACGTTAAAATCTGGATATGCGATTTTTAGCACAAATCCAAAACCTCCCTTAGCGAGAGGTAAAAATGGTGAAGTGTATTATTGTAGAAGGGAACTATTTTGAATATATTTAAAATAAATTCTGTAAATATTAAACATGCGTTTTATTTTCAATAATTCTAATATGACCAACATATAGAAGTTGATTAATGAACCTATACTATCAAAAATTGTCATCTTCGTAATAAATTTTAATAGCAATAAACTTCAGTATTATCTATTTACACTTACAATTAAATTAACAACTTAGTGGGCATTATCTTATTTGCAGAAAAAATAAATCTAAAAGTTGGGTTAAATAAATTACAGATTAAATTTATTTGCACCTTGTTAATATACATAACTGCTATCTACATACATTATTCTGATACTGTACTCGCTATAGTTTTAAGTTGCTTTTCTAGATACTGAACTCTTTGAACTAACTTATCTCTGGGGTTAAAGTCCGTGTAAGGGACGACCATGAGTTTGTACCCTTGTGCTTCTAATAACCTTGCTATTAGGACATTGGCGCCGTTTAGTGTGCCATCCCCTCTACAGGTGTCGTGGTAGTCGTATGCTAATATAGCAACTCTAAAAATGTGCAAAAATTAGAGCGATTAAAAAAGGGAAAGAATACGTACCTGTAGTGATCTTTAGTTGTTAAGGGATTTGTTACTGGAACAGGGATGCATTTTTTGTCTACTACACATTCACCGTCTATAAAGAAATTATTTTTTAATTAATTATAACAAATTACAACTTGGGTCATTTATATTAAAAGTGAACCTTAAAACTATATGATTATGACAAAGTTTACAAAAATTAATCGTTTTTTAAAATATGTATTTGAGATTTTAATGTTTTTACCATTTATTCCAAATTCTTACTACTTTCAAAAGTTCTTTTATTAACTTTTTGAAATCCGGAATCCATTTTCAAATAAATTAATACAGAAAATAATTAAATGTTAAAATAAACCACCAGATAGAAAACATGTGCGTTTGAATGAAAATAAAAGATACAGTTACACAAAAATGTCTCTGTACGACAATAATTTCAATCTATTTTAGAAAAAATGGCTATCTAAAACAATATATTTTTAATCCAAAATGCATTTGTTACGTTATTATATAATTTATATTAATAAGCTTGCTCACTATTGGTAACTTTTTTATTTAAAGAGATACGAGGTTGGTTAAATGAGCAAAATTGTGCCATTTTATATTAGAAAATTGGAAATGTAGACAAAATAAAAATTGTGTCAGTGGTTCACAAAATTTGGGACAGAATATATATTTTTTAAATGTAACTATATAATTTTTGGAGTAACGATGATCGACTGGAGATTGATATGAGAGAAAATAAAGTAATCGGAACTGCAGTCTGTACGCTTTTATTTGATTTGAAACCTACGTTTCGATCATTACTATGATCCTCTTCAGGGTTAAATCAAGGCATAAAAAATGATGAAAATATTTGTAACTACCATTAACAAACATCGAAATTGAATATGTGAAATACACATTATAATATTGATGAAAACAAATTTTGTTTTATATAAATATAATATAACGGACCAGATAGAATGTACAATTTTATAAAACTAATGAAACTAAACTGAAGAGGATGATAGTAATGATCGAAACGTAGGTTTCAAATCAAATAAAAGCGTACAGACTGCAGTTCCGATTACTTTATTTTCTCCCATATATATTTTTTATTACCTTATTGGAAAGAGTATTTTTTTCTCTTTCCAATAAGGTAATGTTGTTTATGTACAATTTTTTCAAATAAACGAGTTATTTACGTTTTAAAAAAAAATATCTTTTATTAGTTTATTTAGTCAAGTAAATAAAAATAAAAATAATATAATATAAAATATTCAAATTGAAAGCCATTATTTCTTTCGCACATTTCAGCTCTTTTGGAAAGAGACCCGACCGTTCTACGTAACTGGTGTCTAGATATAACTTTCTATATAGCAAGATCGTACCTAACTTTTCTTTATTTGTAAAGTTATTAAACAATATTAAACACAGAAAACTTTACGGGAGAAATTATTAAACGTCAAACAAACAAAGAATCAATTGTTTCCATGGTTTACTTGGCTAAATAAACTAATAGAACAGTTTTCAAAATTTTAATTTTTAACCGTAAATAACTCATTTATTTGAAAAAAAAATGTACATAAACAACATTACCTTATTGGAAAGAGAAAAAAATACTCTTTCCAATAAAATAATAAAAAAGATGTGGTTCCATTTAAAAAATATATATTTTGTCCCAAATTTTGAGAACCGCTGACACCATTTTTATTTTGTCTACATGACCAATTTTCTAATATAAAATGGCACAATTTTGCTCATTTAACCAACCTCGTATCTCTTCAAATAAAAAAGTTACCAATAGTGAGCAAGCTTATTGAGACACCTGTATAAAAAATTCTGATGTGGGTAGCACATGACCTCCCGCCAATTCCATGTTTAAAATAACAATGAGCTTTAAGTAAAGTATCACTTCCGGTTGATCGTTTTGTAAACAAAATCTAATTTGTTCTAATAAATACAAAAGTCTGTAATACGAAATTTTGGGTTATAATTCTTTCCTCAAAAAGCTGTTATGAACTCCAAATTAAATGCCATTTCCGGTTTATCATGTATAGTCAAAATCTAATATTTTGTTTCAAATTATATATGAATTTTAAATTCCAAGTTTGAAAAGTTTTGGATCATATTTTAATATCTAAATTCAAGAACACTCAAATTAAACAACCACGGCAATTAAGTCAGTATTATACCATACTCGAATAAGGCTAAGTATCTCGGTATGACACTAGATGTAAAGTTAAAATGGGTGGAACATGTAAAAAAGAAAAGAATGTGATATAGAATATAGAAAAATGTATTGGCTCGTGGGAAGATATTCTCCATTATCAATTCCCAACAAAATTTTAATATATAAACAGATGCTAAAACCCATCTGGACTTATGGTACTCAGCTCTGGTGTGTACCAAACAGTGCCATAAGGAAAAGATTCAAAAATTCCAAAATAAAGTGTTGCGAAACATAGTAAATGCCTCGACATTCGCCCGCAATAGCGATATCTGTTGAGACCTTGACATCGACAAAATTGATACAGTGATCAAAAGTTTTACTGCTAAACATGATGCAAGACTCCATCATCACATCAACATCGAAGCAATCCAACTTCTGGACAACAATGATATAAAAAGAAGACTTAAAAGAATCAAGCCGTACGAACTGGTGCAGTGAAACTATAGAATACCGTTGGGTGAACTATAGATTTAATTAATTAGTTATACAGACTAGAATAAAATTAATGGTTGGTCTAATAGACCAGTTTTAATGTAACAATGTAAGCGTTCATTAATAAATAAATGAATAATTATATATACTATATATCACTTTCGGTTTATCAATTTTAACCAAAATTTAATATATTGTTCATCTTGATATAGAAGACTTAAATACTAAAATTGAAAAGTTTTGGGTCATATTTTAATATAGTTTTTCATTAGAAACTATTACGGGCTTCAAATAAAGTACCACTTCGGATCGTGGACGAAAAAAAAAATTACACACATATATACACACACACACGCACGCACACACACACAAACACAGACATCTTTGTAAAAATAGCAAAAACGTGTTGTGGGGACCCTAATTCGTGCTTATTCACTGAAAACACTATCTTAATTTTGAACCGAAAACATTACCTTCCTTACCTACAGTATGGCGGGAGATAAAAATGAACAAATAACATAGGTCCATATTCTTTCGTCTTGAAGTAGCGCTTCTTTCGAAAAATCGCTACTTCAACTGTCAAATGTCAACTTTAATATTAAAAATTAGAAAAATAAAAATAAATTAAATTGTAAATAGTAATTATTTCAAATATTGTAGTCTTCATTTATAAAAATTTCAATCCTATTCTTGTTTACTCGTAAAATACAATAAAATTTAAAAAATCGAAATAGCGCTACTTCCGAAGTAGCGCTACTACAAGATGTGAGAATACGGGCTCTTATTATTTTATTTATTTTATGAGGTAAGCATTAAAAGTATTCATAATTTCATGACCAAAAAAGTCTTAACGAAAACATTTAAATAAACCATTTATTTATGTTTTATAAAGAAATATAATATTTTCATGGGTTTCCTTCGATTTTTCCACTAGTAACGAAGCGACGAGCCATTGAATCTACCAAATTTTTATTCACCCATGACACTAGTCTGCCATTCTTCTTGTAATTTATTGTTATAATCTCTTTTGGTTCATATTCTTGTTTCTTTCAAGAATTTTTCAACCTGGTTAAGGTCCGGAAGGTGTGGGGGATGAGTAAGCTTATTTTGAATATTGTACAATAGTTATTCTCTTACACTCGTCAATTATTTGTCGAATTGTTATAAAGCGTAAAATTAAAATTGTCTGCTAACCAAATTTTTAGGCACTTTGCTTTAAATTTGCTTTTAAAATATCGAGGTAATATTTGCTATCTATGATTATTATAATAATTACTAATTTTTGTACTCCCACTTACTAAATATACCCTCAAAACATGATGCTGTCATCGCCGTATTTAACTATTCCTTTTAAATGCCTTAAATTTCTGGTTTTCTCAATTTTTTTTGCCTTCTATCTAATCTGTAAGTACTATACCAGAAAACCTAACAAAAAAAATAAAAGTAGAAAATTTAAAATATTTATATACGGCCGTGACTGCATAACGTTTTCAGGGTATATTTAGATAGCGAGAGTACGAAAATTATAGTAATTATTGCACCAATCATGGATTACCTTGATATTTTTTTAAGCAAATTTAAGGCCAATTGCAAAATAATTCGCATTTTCTAAGAGAATGGCTATGGTATAATATTGAAAATAAGTTTACACATCCCCCACACTCTCCGGACTTTAACCAGGTTAGAAAAGTGCGGGAAATTCTTGAAAGAAACAAGAATATGAACCAAAAAAGAATATAACAATATAACGGCGAAAAAAATTTGGTAGATTCAATGGCTCGTCGCTTAGTTACTAGTGAAAAACCCAAAGGAAACCCATGAAAATATTATATTTCTTTATAAAACATAAATAAATGGTTTATTTAAATGTTTTGGTTATCGTACGGAGACTTTTTTGTCATGAAATTATAAATACATTCAATGTTTACCACATAAAATAAAATAACTATATTATTTATTATTTATATATACTCAAGTAACATAAAGCTTTTAATTCTGAATTAAGAAAATATTAAATATATTGAGTTTTGGATAGCTATTTTTCCTAAAATAGATTGAAATTATTATAGAACGGTGACTTTTTTGTATGACTATATGTTGTTATTTATTAATGATTTTATTAAATAATTTAAATAAAAATAACTTATCACGAAAGTTATTTTAAACATATTTATACAGATCAATATATGTGACTCTAATTATTAGTAAACTCTAACATCTGCGTCAAAGAATGTTTTGTTATTTAATGGAACAAGAGTGTAAACACAAGCATTAAGACATGAGTTCAAGTAAATAGTGACGAGGCTTGTTGAATTACAAAAATTATTGACCGAATGTCATAAAGCTTGTTTACATTTGACGAGCAGACGACAATTTGTAACTATTTTTAATAGAAAGTACAAAACAAACTGATATTGAATGAAATGAAGTTTAATATTACAGTACTCAGTCAGTATTACCAACATTAATGTACAAAAAAAAAAAAACTAAATTTAGATAAGCAACTTAAATCAAACTCAAGCCGTCAAAATCACAAAATAATATTTATGTCTTACTAGTATGTTATTGTTTTATAACAACCTCAACATTAGGTCCGTTATTGAGTAAATAATACCCTAGGGCGTATTAAGTTGCTATGGTAATGTTGACAACAAACTGAGGTTAATAATACTGATACTAACATAAAGTGCAGTTAAGGTTAAGAAGCATTGTGAATTGTAGTCGTTTATAATCATATTTGTTTCATCACAAATACAAACCAGCATACTTTTTATTCTTAGCAATAACATTGCTCGTCCATATTGACAGAAAAATACCACAAGAAATAGATTTTTTGTTTGAAAAAATGCTTTGTTTACAGAAACAAAATATTACCTAGAAACCGCATTCACAGGCTACTTTGTAAGTTGTATTAAAATTTTGTGATTTATTATTTTTGTTTGATAAATTCTAGTCAGACAAAATGTTTATTAAGAATTTCTAGTAAGACATAAAACGTTGAAGGCACCACGGGTGTTCAACGACAATAATGCATCGGTCAACGTACTCGCCTCGGGCCAGAGGCCCTCGACAGTACACTGTTGACCTCAGGCATTATTGTCCTTATAACAACCCTTGGTACCTTAATTACTATTATGTATCAAGGTACTGAAGTTCTACTTTTTATCACGAATATGGAATTTAGTAGCCGAGGCCGTAAGGCTGAGGAAAACAAACCATATGAGTGATAAGGAGGAAGTTCAGTGCCGAGGCGCATATTAAATTTTATTTGAAATCGAAAATTTGTGAAATGAACGGAATATTTTATTGGTTATGTTTATGTAAATGCCTGTTTGACACTCAATGTTGCTAATATCCGAACATTGAGATTATCGTAAAAAACAATCAAAATTATGTTTTATTTCAATTGTCTTCATTGGTATTGTTTAGTTCGTTCTTCTTGCACATAATTATTGATATTTTACGTACAAATTTACTATTATATATCGTACACCCACCCAAATTATCTTATATGTATAATAATTATCATAAGGTTGGCAACACTACATTTGCATGAAATCGCCATATAATGGATTACTTTACTATATTCTAAACTTTGAATGACGATTTTTCTGCACTTTAGTGACGATTCCAAATAAAAAATTGAAATTTATATTTACGATTTTTAGATTTTGAGAGCGACAGACGTGTATGCGTTTTTGTGAATATTTGTATTTTGTCTGTAAAACTGAATTATTTAACGGATGTATTTAAGTATACATAAATTTATGTTTAAGAATCTGTAAGATTTTATTTTCAGAAGGTATAATCGTGCATCGAAATGTCAGTTTTGTAGATATAAATGGTGTAAGATATATATTTCGATTATTTCTTAACATTAATATTTACCTATTAGAAATCCCATTCCAGTATTGGTGTTACATTTTAAGTAATTGCTAGACGAAAATAAACTCCCTAATGAATCTAACATCGAGGCTACCATAATTTGTTTCGCTTTCGACCTTACAATAGTCAAAACTTTAACTGGCGAATTTTCTTCTATGCGTGGGCCATTATAATCCGGCATTAAATATTGTGCTGCTCCATCTATATTAAGAAGTTTAGCTTTAGATGATGGCGACATTGAATTTGCATCGCCTAGAAAATAACTATTATTATTCATAGGTCTGAAACTTAAAAAAAATATATTACCAAGCAATTTAGTGATGAATTCTTGACTTAAAACTGACGAAATATGTTCGTTTGTGGCTTTGTTTAAAATAACTAAAGACCAGACTACGTCTAGCCATCCAGATGCTTTAGGATAGTCTTTTTCGTCTAATTGAGGAATTAAAGTCTGGAATATTTAAATATTAAAAATAAAAATGATGAAAACTGAGGATTATACCTTGTATAAACTTTCTGAATTAGATGGATGATAATTACAAACAGCTAATGTTTGAAATAAAGCACCAATGTCTTGAGGACGACAAACATCGTTATATTTTAGTATCCATTCGCTTAAAGCATCCAAGGTACCTTCAAAAAAAAAAAATATAAATGTTACAAGAAGTTTTATGTCTTATAAGTACTAAATTTTAAAAAAAATATTATTCTTCAAATAGCCTCAAATTTGAAAATATCACGAAATATCCATTAGATAATTAACAATTAATTAATGAAATTTGTGTAATATTTTGAAAATTCACTTAACCTGAAACTCAATGGCTGGTAGTGCGAGCTCGGTTTTAACTAAAACGCTGTTTTAAGAAATGTCAAATTTCATTATTTAATATAAATAAATATATCATCACGGCATATTACCCATTTCTGGGTGTGCCAGTATATACAACACATGTAGACATCGGTAATGATGACGATATATTTTACCGTGTGTGCGCTTACCAGGAGTCACCTCACGGACACTCATAGCTGGCATGGAGAGAGCACCACAGGGGTCACTTTTGTGCTATTTAAAATTGGAAATATTTGGCGTCTGTCGGGATCGAACCCGGTTCCCCCAGGTTCGCGACCAGACACTTAGGCACGCGGCCACGGGACCCCATAAAATAAAAATAAAAAAAAATAATATCAAAATATGATTTTTAAGCAGAACATAGTTTGTATTCAAACAAATATTTTTTAAAAAATCATTCTTTAAACATAAAGGTGAAATTAAATATTGAAATATGAATTCGACATTTCTTAAAACAGCGTTTAGTTTAAACCGACCTCGCACTACTATTCCTAATTATTTTACGGAAAAATTGTAGAGTGCAAAGTTGTTCAAATTAAATTAAAGTTGCATATTCACAATTTTAAATAGCTGTTTATGTAACAAGTTGCGAAAAGATAGTTTTAGGCACGCGACGTGAAATATGTACGCACGAGCGTAAGCGAGTAATAAAACACGTCAAGTGCCTAAAATATTCATTTCGCAATGTATTACATACAAGATTTTTTATAATAGCGTTTTGAAACAGGTCATTTATTCTCAAATATCAACATTTTGAACATTACGATACTTTCAAAATTAAAAAGTAGGCAAACGTCAGGTTCATCTATTCGTTGCTAAATGAAAAACTTTTAAGCACTAGTGCTTAAAAGTAACATTTTACGCATTAAACTATCACTTTCACGCATTAAACTGTCATTTTTAAGCACTAGTGCTTAAAAGTATTTCACTTAGCAACGAAAATGACAATCAAAAAGTTGTTGTTATAAAATACTAGTATAAAAGAGAAATTTCAAAATTTCTGTTACTTCGTAGCAATAGCCATATTTGTTTTCTTTTTTCTAGTTTCCAGAAATTATTAATAAATGTCAATCTGATTTATGGAAAATAATCCCGTATTCTTCAATATTTATTTTCATCATAATTTTTTATAATATAGACACATTCCTCATTCGAATAAACATTAATCATTTACTTTAGTTCATACAAAAAAATGACAATATTAATATTGTTTTCTACAATGTCACAAGTCATGTCTATTGCTACTAATTAACAGATTTTTTGAAATTTCTTTTTAAAATTGTGAAGAAACCAAAAATATAAGAATATAAAAACAGTTCTTTATACAATTTTATACTGCACAGTTTTTCCCGTAAAATGAACAGGAGAGCAGGAAATTGTATAAAACTAAAATCCCATGTTAAATCCCTAACTTCACCCCTAACCGCCACTACACGGTATAAATAACGTAGGTAATGGTCAAACTGTTTTCCTGTTGGCAATAAATGACGTTCTGCATGTAATTTGACGTCACAGGAAACGAGGGTTGTTTTTCATGACAATTTTTACGCCAATCTTTTTATTACTACTATGAAAAATATTCCATAAACTTCATTTTAAATTACATTTTAAAAATATGAAACCGGCTCATTACAGTACATTTTTTTTAAATTTTATTTTAAAATAATCTTACCAGGATCTCTGTATCGAAGTAGGCCGAGACTAGTCAACAAAGAACCAATCACAGCACTCCGATCGTTATTTGTTTCTAACCCATCAACTAAATCGTTGTTAATTCGCTCCAAAAGTAAATTTTCAGGAAAATTTAACACTGTCATGCTGTATAACAAATCCGCACATTGTTTTATATCTAGTTTAGTAGTACTTCGACTTATATTGTACGCGAGAGATCGTAAAAGAGGAGTAGATCGCCGTTTTTTCTGCGCTAAAGTTGTCATAACCTACAAAAAATTATTAATGGTTAAAAAAAATGCGGGGTAGGGTTCTTACTCGAATCATTTGAGGAAGAGTAATGCTTGCTATTAATTTAGCAGCTTCATCATCAGCTGTTACCCCTAAAACCATGGATAGATCATCTCCTCTGAACTGATTTCTTGAATTTATCTTATTTCTGTCGTTATTTCCTTTACTTAAGATTCGACAAAGTTTAATAAATCTTGGGTCGCTTTCAAATTGAGATATATTGACTTTTCCGGCGGCAGACCATTGTGCCAACATTGAAACAACCTGAAAATAACATATTTAGATATTTCTTCTGACATCTCAAACAAATTATACTTTAAGAGCGTTTTGCCTAGAAATTATATTGTCTTCATGAATACTAAGCAAATCGTTTACACTAGAAGCTTTTGATATTTTTCTGTCGGTATAATTCAGCTTAATAGTTTTTGAAGGTGCAGGTGTTAAATCTTCTTCTTGAAGTGAAGCGAAAGCTGCTGCTACTAATCCTCCGGTTTTGATCTCTCTAACTTTTTGAATTACATGTTTTGAGACCGATTCTTGTTTAATATTTTCCGCTGACGTTTCTGACATATTTTCCATTGAATTCTGGACAATAACTGTTGGTCGTGCTGTTGAATAATTAGCTAAACGTAGAAGAGGTCTCAATGAAGTATTTTGCATACAACGAAGTGATATTTTGCTTAAATTAAACATTTTGTAGCAGAAAATGTTCTTAAGGAAGTGGCGATAACCTTAAAAATTAGTAGTTTGGGCGAATAATTTACAAGGATTGACAGTGATTACTGGAGAAATAATAGAAAATAGTTAAAAACTAACTTCTGTACACATCTTTATAAATGTAACATTTATATTAAATCATTTCTACAAATATAACATCACATAACCATGTTCGTCGGCTTTTGACAGCTGTTAAGTAATTTTTCCTTTAAATTTTCCAGCGGTTCTCAAATTTTAAAGAAAAATATTACCAAACAAGAAATGAGATGGGCATTTCCAAATTATATATATTAATAAAACAGTTTTAATTATTAATAAGTAGAGAAAAAGTCCAAAAAGTACATTATAAAACTTTGGAGATTTTACGAAAACTCTAAATTTAAAGAAAAACCAATTTGATGATATAGTATGATTCACGGAAAATGACTATTCAAGGTTACCTGAAAGATTATTTTTGACATGTACTAGTATAATTTATTATGTATGGCAGATATGCGTAAATGGTGGCATTACTTTCTAACACAGTAAAATCAAGGTGGATCACAAATAATAATAATGACGTATATCGCAGAGTTACTGAAATCTTTATCTAGTTCACTGCCCTCTGTGCTAATGTTTACCCAGTGACGTAAGTCTATGTTTTTGTGTTTTGCAAAAACATAGTCGAACCTGTAATCTATGTTTAGTGCTGTGTTGAACATATTTTTTTGGCGATTGTAGAATTAATATTAATTTATATATAGTGATTATTTTTAATACCTATTTTGAAAGTTATCGCCATCAAATTATGTTGGTATGCGTTTGTTGAACGGTTGCTAAGTAATAGGCAGTAAAATTATTTATATTGTCTGGGCTGTAAAAGTGACATTTTACACACTGTTGGCTGTTAAAAAACGCACTTTTAATGTCAACCGGCAAAAAAACATAGGGTGGTAGCATGAACAAGTGATTAGCTAGGCTGCTAGATGACTAGCAGTGTTTTAGCGCTGTCAATCGTTTATGGATTTTAGAGAAAAACACTTCAAATAGCAGTTATAGAAAAATTAATTGTACGCAACTTTTATTTGAAGTATTTTTCTCTAAAATAATCCATAAACGATTTACAGCGCTAAAACACTGCTAGTCATCTCCTCCTTAGACATCTCCTAATTACTTATTTTTTCAGTTAAAATTGTATCCCTAAATATTTCATGTTACACGCCTATGTATACGAAATGCAATGAAGTTTGCAAGTAATTCATACTAATATAATAAATGCGAAAGTAACTCTGTCTGTCTGTTACGTTTTCACGCCTAAACCGCTGAACCAATTTTGATGAATTTTGGTATAGAGATAGATTGGACTTTGGAGACGGACATAGGCTACTTTTTATCGCGAAAATAAAACTTAAAGGGGTGAAATAGGGATGAAAGTTTGTACCACTCTATTAGTACAGTTGCACAAGTGAATAATGAATTGAACGTCACTGACGCATGATGAGTAATTCTTTGGTTAATTGGACAATGAAATTTTTGTCATTGGCGTGTAGCGCAAGATAAAACTTTCGTGAAAAAAATTGAATTATCAAAATTTAATAATACTATACAATAAATATTTCACAAAGTACAGTAAAAAGGATTCTAGCTGAAAACAAAAAGAAATTTAAATAATCCAGAATCAAAATTAAATTCTCCGGGAAAGAACAAAATTGAAAATTTTGATTTCCAGGTATTTCTCATATTCTTTCTCACATCTATTACTTTTACAGTTTATTACATTGTAGTTTTATTTGATTAGAACAAATAAACGTTCAAATACAAAAGATTAAATTTGATTACAACAATGAAAAGTTTTACAGTTAATAATAATGTAGTTTTATTTGATTACAACAATTTTCACCTACAGTAGACTAAATCTGATTGCAATAATAAAAATAACTATCACACAAATTATTGTCATCATTGTTAACTATATTGATTATTGTAAAAAAAAAATAATTGTTATTTTGACTTTTTCTTTATTTAATTGTTAATATTAAATCCATACTAATATAATAAATGCGAAAGTAACTCTGTCTGTCTGTCTGTTACGTTTTTAAGCCTGAACCGTTGAACCAATTTTGATAAATTTTGGTATAGAGATAGATTGGACCTACGAGAAGGACATAGGCTACCTTTTGTCGCGAAAATAAAACTTGAAAGGGGTGAAATAGGGGGCGAAAGTTTGTATGGAGAACCCATCATTTCTCAAGTTAGGGATATAAAAATTCTTATTTATGCTTTTGGTAAGAAATAAAGTGTTTTAGCGTTTTTAAAAATCATCCATGAAGGCGGTACGATAGGCGATGAGGATGGAGCCTGTTACATGTACGATGCGAGGCAGGTTGCCGGCTCCGCATGTCTCCGAAGTAAATGTGAAAAATTACTGGTACACGTGTAGCTAATCGCTATTTTAACTTTACCCGTGCGAAGCCGGGGCGGGTCAGCTAGTATTATATAAGACCGTCTATAAATGACCTTGAATAGACAATCTTCAGTGAACAAAACTATAGCACCAAACAAAAAAACGCATTTAACTTAAATTTATTAATTGAAATTTTTATTTTGATTGTATTTTCTCAACTTAACCTTGCAAATGTACAAAAATGACATATGTCAAGTGAACTAGCAAGGTAAAGTAAAAGGAAATATGCGTACGCGTCAAAAAACATTCTTTATATTTGCATATTTTATACAACATACGCTTTCAATTTATATTAGCGCTGCTTTATGATAAGTGATAAAAAGTGCCATACAAATACAGTGTAAAGTCTAAACTATGTCCAAACTCACAAATATGCTCATGGAAGAGATTTGTGATTTGCTAGACACTTATAAGGGTCGAGATAAGGTATTTATTAATTTATAAATTAAACTAGTATTGTTTTAAATATTTTTCGTTTCCTTTAGGTCTTAAGAACCCTGTGCTATACAACGAAACTAATCGGAGGTTTGTCTAATGATGAAATTACAGCAAAAAAGTTTGGTGTATTCAGTTCGCAAATGTCGAAAACAAGAGCAGTTTTGCGACTTTTCGATGATTTACCTATGCTGAAATATACTCTAGAATATGGATTAGGAAAAGAAGTACATCTTTTCAACAAAAACATCAAGAATTGTGTTAAATAAAATCATTTTAGGAGCCAGACAAATTCATGTCCTCTCTTGGTGTTTTAACAAATATTATCGACCAGGTTTATTATCCTATTGAAAAAATGTCTTGGCTAGCTGAACATAGGCTTATAGATGCAGATGGGGAGCAATGGGATATTGCTAGTTCCGTTTTTTGGGTCGCTTCTATTTATTTGACTCTTATGAAGTCTATCAGATATTTCAATTTTCTTCAACAAAACAAAATGAAGCTGAAAATGAACGACGAATGCAAGTAAGACCAAATTTATTTCACTTCAATTAAAATTAATAAGCGCTTGTTGAAAATGCAACACCAAAAAATATTAGGAATTATACGAAATTTGCAATTCATATTAGGTTTTATTTTTTGCACAATAACAGTTACGTAACTCGAAACAGTAAAATTTATTTTGATAATATATCAAAACAATATAATTTATGCCAGAATTGATAATAAAATTAAATTTTCAGAGAAACAGTTCGTATAATAGTTGGAAAACAAAAAATGGAAACCTTAACATGCTTACGACTTTCCTTAGACTTAGTTCACGCAGTTAATACATTACCCCCCGGATTTTTATGGTCCTCAAAGTTGAAAACATGGCATGTTGGTTTAATTGGAACGCTGTCATCAGTATTAGGAATATATCAAATTTATGCTAAGAGATCTTACCTGAAATAAGTACTAATGATTTTAATAAATTGTTGACTGATTTTATTACGTTACCTGTTTAGATATTTTAATGGTGTTTTGAATGGTTGTGGTATATTATTTGTTGACTTTTACATATAAATAAATTGTATTTATAAACCTAGGTTAATACTACGAGTCCAAACTCATAATGATTCGCCCGGTTTACATTTTCAACAAACTATAAAATCTACACTATACACAAATAGTTAGAAATTTATACAAAATTCTTTCGACTACTATAAATATAGACTTAAAACTTTAAAAAACTGTTGACCAAATGACTGGTGATAATATTTCGACTGGTATTTTAAGGGTCATCTTGTATATCTTTTCAACTTCATATTGAGACTAAACAACTTCAAATTGAGACTAAACAATTTCAAATTGAGGCTAAACAATTTCAAATTGAGACTAAAAAAATTCAAATTTATACTAAACAGTTTCAAATTGAGAATAAATAATAAAACAGAACTATAGACTCAATAAATATTGTTACTGTAAAAAAATAGTTCTCAAAGTTTTTTCCTTTACTTAAGAATAAATGATTTCATCTCAAATATCTAAATTAGTACTATCTATTATATATTATAATAATTAAGATTTGTTAATAAATATTTATTTGAATAACAAATTATTTTGGAGTAACGATGATCGACTGGAGATTGATGTGTGGAGAAGAAAATAAAGTAATCGGAAACTGCAGTCAGTACGCTTTTATTTGATTTGAACGTACGTTTTGACCATTACAATGGTCTTCCTCAGGGTTAAATTATTTTACAATTAATTTATGCATTAAAAAGTAAGATCAATTTCATTTAATGCATCAGGATAAATCTCATAATGATTCGCCCGGTTTACATTTTCAACAAACTATAAAATCTACACTATACACAAATAGTTAGAAATTTATACAAAATTCTTTCGACTACTATAAATATAGACTTAAAACTTTAAAAAACTGTTGACCAAATGACTGGTGATAATATTTCGACTGGTATTTTAAGGGTCATCTTGTATATCTTTTCAACTTCATATTGAGACTAAACAACTTCAAATTGAGACTAAACAATTTCAAATACCCAATATTTTAATTGGTGAAGACCGAACAAATATTACCCAAACAGAATATAGTTTGCAAAGGCTGGAAAATATTATACGGGAGAATAATAAAGTTAATAGTTGTGCGCGATATGTCGCTCATATTCGAAGATTTATCCTGATGCATTAAATGAAATTGATCTTACTTTTTAATGCATAAATTAATTGTAAAATAATTTAACCCTGAGGAAGACCATTGTAATGGTCAAAACGTACGTTCAAATCAAATAAAAGCGTACTGACTGCAGTTTCCGATTACTTTATTTTCTTCTCCACACATCAATCTCCAGTCGATCATCGTTACTCCAAAATAATTTGTTATACAAATAAATATTTATTAACAAATCTTAATTATTATAATATATAATAGATAGTACTAATTTAGATATTTGAGATGAAATCATTTATTCTTAAGTAAAGGAAAAAACTTTGAGAACTATTTTTTTACAGTAACAATATTTATTGAGTCTATAGTTCTGTTTTATTATTTATTCTCAATTTGAAACTGTTTAGTATAAATTTGAAATTTTTTAGTCTCAATTTGAAATTGTTTAGCCTCAATTTGAAATTGTGTAGTCTCAATTTGAAATTGTGTAGTCTCAATTTGAAGTTGAAAAGGTATAGTCCAGAGTTAGATTCTACTAAGAACCTTTACTTCGGAGTAGACTATAAACACAAACGTATGTCTGATCATTATTCAATTCAAAGGTCAAGTTGTAAAAATTGATCATGAAATGTAATTTTACGGAGAAAAGATAATAAAGAAGGATGCAGAATATTGTCGTTCACAGTTTTCTAATTTATTTATATTTCTAAAAGGATTGAAGAAGAAAAGAGCTTTGATTTTTTTATATAACATTTTTGACAGTCTCGTGTCAAATTGACATACGTTTTTTTGTTCATTGCCTACTCAGAGTTAGGATTTTTTTTTTAACAGAAAAATCTACCTTACAAGACATGGGATAATACTCACAGGAAAATGTGCAGGGCTTAGGGATACAATGCCTAATAGAATTAAAACTAGTTGTCCTAATAAAGGAGATGTAACCCAATATTAAATGGCGGAATACTTGAATAACATTCAGTTTTGTAAGTTTAAATTCTACATTTTAAACTAGTCGTAAGAATTTTTAAAAATTTGTTGAAAATGTAAAGTTCAAAATTTGTACATGAACGATTTGGATATATATTTTTACAAATAAAACACGAGAGTAAAATTTAAATAAATTATTTTAAAATATAGTCGAAAGAATTTTAAAAAATTTGTTGAATATGTAAATCGGCTGAACTATTATGGGTTTGGGCTCGTAAAGTTCAAAATTTGTACATGAAGGATTTGTATATATATTTTTACAAATAAAACACAAGAGTAAAATTTAAATACTTTATTTTAAAATATAGTATATGTCGAAGTATTGCTTTATACTATATTCATTGGATATCTATAAGTAAACTTTTATATAAAAATACAATATCAAAAGGAATGTTAACAGATTCTAAAACAAACTACGTCTACACATTGAAAAACAGACAGATGATTAAACATGTTTATTTAGAAACAATGAATGATTATTTACTAAAATGTTTCTAAATGATGTACGAGAACATGTAAAACAACATAAAAACAGTGCTTCCCAAACAAAAACATTAATGGCAACCTCGAGTTTTATGCCCCTTACCAACATAACATCGAAAACGCGGGTAAATTTCTCGAATATGGTGGAGATTCGATATTAACAATTACTCGAAATCACAATCATACAGAATTTATTCTTGTAAAACCAACGATTCGGTATACACATACTTTCTTCAGGGTAAGAACTTAGATTCTTAAACATAAATTCTTTTGTCGATTTTAACAGCGATCAGATGTCTATGTTATATTTAACCGACTGAATTTATATATATTAGTATGTAGAAGCTTCATAATTTTACCTTTTTTTACTCCGGAATTGGATAAATTCTGTATGATTGAGATTTCGAGTAATTGTTAACATCAAATGTCGAAAACATTTAAACACATATATTTTGGAAATGTGAAACTTTGGGAACCACGGAATCCTATATGAATATTTATAAGAATACTATAAGATAATCAGTGTCTTGAATATTTGTTGAGAGCATAAAATTTTACGAGTAAAACGGGTAAAAATTTAAAACAAAGTTTTTTTGAGCTTATGTACAATAGGCGATGATTTTCCATAAAATAACCCAACTTAAAACCTTTAAAATTTACCTTTGCGTTTAAAAATCCCGACACTGAATATCTTACTATTAAAACGTTAAAATCAAACTTAAAAATCTTAACTGGTATCATCACAATAACGAAGGAACAATCATATAAAATGGACCTTTTTTGGTCAACATTACACACAATTAAAATATCAACTAAAAGGCAACTAACGCACATAATAAATAAATAAATAACGTAAAAGGAACACTATTTGCTTTGGCTTGGAGTAGAAGGAAACCATGCGGGATGATGGAAGAACCACACAACATTTTTTATCCCTTCACCATTACTGTAGAACGAAATCAAAAAAAATATATAAACTATTTCAATTCATATTAATATCATGTATATACTGTTTAATCTAAAACAAAATTCATCATATGAATTCAATATATAACAATATGTGACCAGAGTAATAAAAAATAAGTAAATAATTATAGTGCAAGAGCACTACCAAAATATAAATAATAAAAAAACTGTTCCTCAGAACAAAAAACACTGGGCTGCGGAAAAATAACCAACTGTAAAAAGTTTTGTCGCGTTAAATTCACAAGTTTCAAATTCATATCAAAAAATTGATCAGTTAAAAAGTTAAATTAATATTATAAAATTTTCATATTGAAATTTACCGTTTCAAGTTCAATTTTAAAATGGAATCATTTAAAAATATTAGAAATGGTTATTTTTCCAAAACTGAACCCCACAAAATAAACAACTATGAAATCCAAATTCGCAAGACCGTTAATCGCAGCATATTCGTCAACAAATCAGTCTTTAACACCAAGGCTACAGCAGCCAGCACTGTTTCGATAAACGGTGGATTTCAATTTAAACATTACGCTACCCAACGTAAAAAATACTCAACATCTATCATCTATAAAACCCGGTACGTATTCAATAAAAATTAAATCAATGTAAAGAGCAGTGCTGAGCTACTTTTACAATCCTTATCAATAAAAATGTATCAAAAAACTTACAAAATATTATTTGTAATTCATCTACGCCTACAATAAAGAAAGGAAAAGCATAGATTGAGATCAAGAAAAGCTGTAGGGCGCACAGAGAAAATAATACTGAATCAAACGATAGAAAATTCATCAAAATAAATATAAAATTATTCTTGAAACTTCACCAACTTTGAAAACTTGATTACTATAAAAATTTTGAAATTTGATCATATTATTATAAAATATAAATATATTTAAATAAAAAAATATATTAAGATATATTTGAACAATTCATCAAAATAAAATTCTTGCTTTGTTTTGTCTTTGATTGTATAATTTAAAACTTGTAAGTAATCATTCAATTTTAATTTATTTTCCAATAATTCATCAAAATAAAATTATATTTGAGCTCTCGGCTAAGCAGACGATTAGCTAGTCACCTTGCAAAACTAAAAAAATCTTTATTTATAAATACTGCCTTTTAAATTATAAATATGAGTCTTTTTTAAACGAAAATGACTATTTTGAATTACAATTGACGAATTTTGAAATTAAACTAATTATTGTGAACTACAATTGATGCTTTCTGAATAAATTTGACCATTTTTAAAATACAATTAATTAAAAAAGGTGTAGTTTTATATTATGTTTCTTTCTATTGTCATTTATATTTATTATTAATTAGGCCACTAGCAGACACGTGGCTACAGCATCCTTGAAGTGTTTGGAATCAGCTGATTTGTATGCGTTTGTCATTTTGACAAGAACAATATTTTGACTTATTTTAATTTCATGAAAATAATAAAAATAAAAAATTGTTCATGTCAAAGTAACAATAATCTTGTCAAAGTGACACGCACACACGAAACAGCTGATTCTAGGCACTTCGAGGTCGTTTGAGTCACGCGGCCTATACAATTACTTAAAAATCCGCTTCGCGGCGTACCAATCTAATAGTCTAATAAGTAAAATTTATTCAAAATCTAACTATTCTTCGAGTTTTCAATAATCTATATGGCATATTTTTCACAATAACTTATATAGAAATACACAAACGTAGAAGAAAAGAAAAAAGAATTTTGTATGTAAAATCTAAATTATTTAGCACATATAAATTTATTTTTATATTATTTGGATGTAAAACATCATGACCGGACTGTTATTTTTATGCAAATTTTCATAAAAAATATGGCGTATACATTGTCAAAAATTCAATAAATTTATCATAATTTATATCAGAATAATATCGTTTAGAGACACTGAAATAAGAATCTGGAGATGACGCGGCAATTTGTGATTGGCTAGGGGATTAGTCTGCCATGTTTATTAACGTCCCGCCATTATTTAAATTTGAATATGTGACAAATTATAAGATATCACTTCTATGACCATGATTTTAATATTAGTAAATACAAAAACAACAAAACCTAGATGGAATTGAAGTTAGTTGATCATAAAGTACGTGAAATTAGCTGTGCATTATATCCTTGTTGCGGTGAAATGAATAAACATGGCGGATGTAGGTCTTGTCCAGATTATTATTTTAGTGTCTCTATTGGGCGTTTAGGATGGTGCGCCGCGTAGCGGATTCTACGCAACCAGCGAAAGAAATGATTTAAAAGGCGTGTTAATAAATTAGATATTTTAATGCTACCAATCACCAGAATTAAATTAATATATTAGTTTATTGGTACATTGACGTAAGTTTAGTGGCATATTTAGCCGAGAGTTGAAAACATCAGTCACCGAAATGAAATATTTCTTGATTAATATATTAAATAAATTATTGCACTATTTGGTAAAGTTTCGTTTCAACCAACAAAATTTCAAATATCGCTCCGTGCGCGCCTAAATTAAAAGGTCTACCACAAGGGCGGTGTAAAAGCGACATTTAAAACCTAGCAGCTTGATAATCATACCAAGCAATGTCCATAATTAAACTCATTTAAGTCTCACGTGTCGCTTACGTGCTCAGTTGTGTTGCGAAGCCGGGGCGGCGCCTCCAGAGGAGGGGGGCGCAGCTACGGGAGTGCCGGCGTCCACGTTGAGGCCAACGATGGTCGCAGTCTTGGAATTGCGCATCAAGGGTTTGTGGGTGCGATAGGAGTGCTCTTGGGTGTGCTGCCATTGCCAACAAGTGCGGCAGAAGTAACGGAAGCAGAGCATTTCGCGGCAGAAGTATGGGCCTTGCTGGACGGCGCAGGCTGAGCATAAGGAGTCTTCTAAGTACGGGTCCACTTGAACCTACACACAAGTTGACAAGCTGTTTCATCAACTTCTACATGGAGCAAAAGCAAGATACCATTTTTTTTTTCTAAAAATTTTTAATGGGAGATTTCCACAATTTTTTTTTTTATATAATTTCATCTGAAAGCATACGTAAAACTAAGACTATTGATGAAAACCCGATTAAAAATTACTATTAATGAGCGAGTTAAGGTTCCTGAAGTTTGAAAAAATAGATAGAATATAAATTTTCATATCAAACTGTATACTTCATGGACCAAAATGTTCTTCAAATACATGCTATTTCTAAATTATATTTATAAAATATAAATAAGTCTACATACTTCATAATGGGCTACTTGCGTGGTACTGAAAATCCGATTTCTGTCACTATATACGTAATGTTATATTGAAAACATAATATAAAAATATAAATTTTATTTTAAAATAATTATTTGTTTTTTACTAAATTAAGAAAGAAAATTTTCTGTGACGTATTTATATTGAACTGGGGGAGGGGAAGCATGTTTAAGAATGTTATCAATAGATGGCATGGCGTTCGAGAAAATTTGAATTTGACATTAGTTCATTTTTCTCTCTCTCTGGTCTTTCAAATACATTAATTACTTAATAAATAAACACATAGGTAGTCACTTGTAATTTAAAATGTCGATACCAAAAAGATAAACTAAAATACTAACCTCCAAAATATTATTGAAACGTCAAACAGGGGATCTATATTTCCCGCCCAAACATACCATTACTATGGGACGGCACCACGCTGTGACTTTACGACTATTCATTGGTGCGGCGTAATTCTACGTCATACATGGCGGGAATTCAAATAATCAAATTTAATTATTTTTTTTCTGGCTAATTAATAAAAATTTTGCCAAAAGAAAAAATATGAGTAGCAAGTTTTTACCTTCTCTTCAAAAATATTAAATAAAAAAAGGTACGCAAGTAGCCCATTGCAAGTGTATTTAAATTATTACGTTTATTTGAAATCGTCACTAAAGTGCACAAATATCGTCATCAAAAGCTCGGAAATCGGCACTAAAGTAATTCATTATACGACGATTTCATGCAGTAGTAGTGTTGCCAACTTATGATAATTGCTGTACATGTAAGATAATTTGGGCAGGTGTACGATTGTACGTAAAATGACAAAAATATGTACGAAAAAAAAAAACAAATTAAATAATTCCGATGAATAAGTTTTGAGTTAAAACACGATTTTTAGTGTTCTTTACAACTTCAAAGTCCCAGGTTAGCAACATTGACTTTCAGACGGACAGATAATTTTTAACCTAACCTATAAAATAAATATTCTTTATATTTTCGCAATTTTCGATTTCAAATAAAATTTAATATGCACCTCTGCACTGAAGTTCCTTTTTTTATTACTTATTTGGTTTATTTTCTTCGGCCCTGAGGGCCTTGACAAATAAATTACACATTCGTGATAAAAAATAGAACTCCAGTGCCTTAATACATAAATAACTATTATACCCGATTACATCGATAACGCTTAAATTTAAAGTGATCCTTAAATTGACAAATCGTATCGAAACGAAATGAATATTGCTGTCAAAATTTTGATTCTTATTTTTTTGTTTAAGCCTAGCTTAAAATTTATATCTCAATGAAGCAAATAGGCATAAGACATTTATGTTTAAATAAAAACTGGTCTGTTGGCCACTCCTCCGATATTTGAATTTCTTAATTTCCATTAGTAAAATCTCGTCTCCTAATACACTATTTGTTATGCATTTAAAGGAGATTTTTCAGTTGCCGCTCGAACAAAAAACCTCTTATTTCCAAAGAATTTCAATTGTATTAATTATTAAGCATATACTTTCGTATCTTTTTACCAATTTCTCTTAATTCATTTGAGTTGGAATCCCCCATTATTAATATTTTTCTGATTTTACACTTCACAAATAAATAAACGTTACGGTATGAAAATAACAAATAAATTTAAGACTTTCTAGAACTCTACAGGTAGCTTTCAATTAAAAAAATTAAAAGTGTAGGTCCCCCTTTGTAAGATACTGGTTTTACTTTTAAAATTCCTTATTAATTTTTGGTTTCGTAAAATGTTTATATTTTAATAAGAAATGATTAAAATTAATGTAGTATATCACATACGTCTACATTTTCTTTACGGAGCATGCACATTATTATTACACTGTGACGCCAAAAAAAGTTGATTTTTAAATACTTAATTAAAAATTAATTAATTAATTAAACTTTTAACTGCGCCTTCGGTTATAATAAATCACAAATTATATTAGTATCGATATAAGTTACGTCCGCCAGCTAACAGGTCACGCAATGTATGCGCTTTCAATAAAACGATGATAGTTCCTAAACTTAAGCTTGTTACCTTTTTGGTGAACTTGGCAGTCTTAATTTCAATAAAAGCAGCTGTGACAGCCTTCATGTACGATCGGTTGTTGTTGAACGTGACTCGCCCGGAGCCAATAGGATACTTGTATTTATCCGTGTCTATTCCAGCGTAAATAACACCTTCGAAGAGATCGTTCATGATCCTAGCCAAGCCTTCGGCAGTAAGCATTCCGTGAAGGGCGCCTACGAATACTGTTTTAGTCGGATCTAGCTTGTGAGATGTCGACTTTACGTAGTTCGAATCGTTGATTATCCACGGGATCACTTGTACCTAAATTCAAATAAAATTATACTTAACCTTGGTTTTAGATATTCAGAACCACACTAATACAGTGTGTTCAGAAAAAAACCTAATTCGGAGTAGGCTTTGAACACAAACGTATGTTTGATCATTATTCAATTCAAAACACATATTGTCAAAATTAATCGTGAAATGTAATTTTAAGTAGAAAAGATAATAAAGAAGGATACAGAATACTGCTATTAACCGTATTCTAATTTATTTCTATTTCTAAAATAAGGATTCAAGAATTGAATTTTCTTAGATAACATTTTTGACAATATCTCGTGTCAATATGATAATTAAATACTTTCAAATTGTTAATTTTTTTTTGTTCATAGCCTACTCCGAATTAGGATTTTTTTTAACACTGTATAATCATTCATAATTTGAGTTTTCCAAGTTGTTTGTATCACAACTGTATCAACATGAATAGCAAACTATTAATTGAAAGTATGTACAATTTCAAAAGGAAATAAATTAATGGCAGATAATTTTTTTAAATAAAATATATTAAAAGCCATTGTATATTGCAACATTGAACGTTGAGAAGAAAGTATTTTTTCAAAAACAAGCCAGCATTTGGTAGAAAAGCCACAAAAATGACGAAAGCCAACAACCGTCTGGCTGAGCAAGTTAACAACAAATCTGGAATCTCAACGAGAATACTGGCTAAAAATTTAACTGTACCCAGTCTCATATTGTTAGGACACTAGGGCCCGATATTTTCAACTCTGGTTAAACTGCCGGTTAAGTTAACTGTCGGTTATACGAACAACGTGGCATCGAAAAATTGACACATGTGTAATTTTTACAATTCAGGCTATGATTTCGATGCTGTTTCTCATTTAATTGACAGTTAAACTAACAGGCTGTTTAATATTAAATGAAAATACCAGGCCCAAGAAATAAATACAACATTAGATACACAAAGAAAATTGGTATTCTCGAGAGAATTAAGTATTTGGTATTACCAACAAAAAATATGTTCAAGATGCTGGCGATTTCTAGAAAAAATCGGAAAATGTTTCATTTTGAATGAAGAAAGCTATTTTACTTCTAAGAACTCTGATAAAAATGCAAATGCAGGGTTTTATATAGAGACTATTCTTAATGAAATTCAAACAAAAAACAAGAAGAAATTCACAATTATTTATTTTGGACAGAGCTCGGTTCATTATAGTCAAACCTGTGCTGTATCCGCGTCATTGAAAATATCAATTTTGTAAAGAACAATAAACAATTTATTTAAATTAATACCAAACCAAACAATCATAGTTCCAAATTAAACCCGCTCGACTGTCGTATCCGTGAACTTGTGTTGAAATTAAACGCAATTTTTAAAAAATCATCTCTGATTAAGACTTGTAAGGTGTAAAACATAACCTACATATTTAATTTGACCTATTTAAAAAAAAATAAATAAAATAATCAGAAAATGTGAAATGACCCCATTCACTATATGTGCCTAAATTGTGCCCAACTGAAAATTTTTGGTCAATACTTAACGGAATGGTTTACTTAAAAGGTTAGCAAGCAAAAATTGAGACCGAGCTTCAGAATCGCATTAAGTAAAAGTGGATCTTAGCCTTGTACAAAAGATGATGTAACAAAAAAAATGAACCTCGTTCGGCAAACTGAAAATATTCAGTAATTGTGTTTATTTCTCATAATTTAATACAACTATAGCTTTAAAAAAAAGTAGTTAAAACGATTTGTATTTCACTATACTTCATTTTATAATTTAAATTCGTAAAACCAAACTTTGTCAACAATAAAAATATTTTTATCTTCAAAAGGTACGAGTTTTGAATACAACAAATTACATCAAAACATGGTCAAATATCACTTAATTCTGTCGATTTTATTTGATCATTGACAGCTGACATGTGATATTTTTTTCTCTTTTATGAAGTTGATTAGCATTCTGATCAATCAAAGGGCAGAATTTATATTCCTATTTAAACCAATACTATTTTCTTACGTGAAATGATGTATAAGTGTTTAATTTGTATAGACATTCAAAACTAGTCTCAAATTTTAAGCATCGCCTCTTATTTCACAAAAGTTCAATAGATTTAAATTTAAAAATTCACAAAAAGGTTTAAGCTAATCCTCATTTTTGGATTAGCGAATTCTACTCTAATTTTGACAGTTTATATCTTAAAATATAGTCTAATCTATTCCTAGTATCTACCTTTATTGATAATATAATGAAAATTAAATTTTAAATACCGGAATAGAATAGAATTCACTAATCCAAAAATGAGGTTTAGCTTAAACTTTTTTGTGGATCGGGCTGTTAAAGTAAAATATTCTTACTTCTTTTGATTTCATCCTCTTGGAGGAAATCTTAAAGAACCAGCTTCCCCCGTTGACATAATCATGAGTGCAAGCTTGGAGCAAAGCCCGAACTTGCTTCTCGGATTCGAAAATAATATAAACGTAGCCTTTAGGTTGGCAGGCTTGCTTCTCTTTTCCGGGCCACTCCACTTTAATCGAACCAAACTGTTTGAAAGTTTGTACCAAAAGCTGTTCGGATATGTCCCAAGGAACTCCACCTAGAAATACTTTTGAAGAGTATCCAGTTGGTTTCTGAGTGCGTTGGGGGAGAACGCCACTCCATGTGCAGGTTGCATCGTAAAGAGCTGGAATAGTATATTAAACATAAGTTACAGAAGGCAATCTATTCAATCACGTGCTCGTATGCGAACGAACGAGTGTTTGAATAGTCTTCTGTAACGAGTGGGTTATACTATTTTCTCTGTTTCGGGTTTTATTTATATTATTTCTTATAAAAATATTTGACATTTACTGTTAAGGGAATTTTTTGACAGAATAGTTAAGTTGGTAACAGTGATTTGCGTTTTTATTCCGTCCGTTGACAAGGAGCACAGAGTGATCAAAAAGAGCTGATTCAATTGGCAATAACAAAAAATTACTTGAAATTGGCAACAGTGATACAAAAATTGATTTCCTGTTATTTACAATGACATTTGAAAATTTTAATTTGGATATACAGGATGTCCCATTTAAGGTACGAATGCATTGGTATCTCGAGAACTGTAAGAGCTACGAGGTTGGTTAAATTAGACAAAAGTTGCCCCATTAGGAGGCCATTTTAATGGTGTTTTGTTATTTGCGAAAAAATGCATAGGTCACTAGATACAGGTGAAAATGTAAATTTCGCGATTTTCTTTTTTTGCTTGCTTGCTGAATTTTACTTGACAATAGTAGATTATTACGAGTAATAAAAATGAATTTTTCTCGTTGGGAAAAATATGATATATTGAGTTGTTCCATTCGTTGTCAAAGTTCGTTTTTTACTCGTAATAATCTACTATTGTCAAGTAAAATTCAGAAATTCAATTGTTGCACTTTTTTGTTGTTTGTTGTTTCCATAGCAGTCTTCGATTTACTTTTTTCAATTTAATTTTAGTATAAATAACAATTTTTGTTAATTTTTCTGTTAATTATAAAAATAAATTATTATTGTTTTATATCATTGTAAAGGTAAAAAAATTCTCTATTTAAAAATGCCATAGCTTAATATGACCTCCATATGAAAAATAAAAGTTGCTATCAGTAAATCGTAAATGGTTAGATATAAAAAAAATTTGAGTACTTCTGCAAATTCATCATACAAAAGTGCCTTAAGGAAGTGCAAACCAGAATCTCGTATTATTTCATATAACAAAGTTATAAGCAAAAAAAGAAAATCGCGAAATTTACATTTTCACCTGTATCTAGTGACCTATGCATTTTTTCGCAAATAACAAAACACCATTAAAATGGCCTCCTAATGGGGCAACTTTTGTCTAATTTAACCAACCTCGTAGCTCTTACAGTTCTCGAGATACCAATGCATTCGTACCTTAAAAGGGACACCCTGTATTTACAATTTCTTATTAAAATGGTTATGGTTTCCCTTACCCACATTTATTTTTTACATTACCCATAAGCAATAATCTAAAGCATTTCAATCACTTAAAATCTTATTAGCTGTCAGGTCCCTGCTCTGACATAACTTATTTGTATTTTTTGTCAAAATGTATTGCCTGCATCATTTTTTTTTTTGATACTCTGTATTTTGTGTATTCAATGCAATCATACCAATACCAAACAACAAAATGTCACCAAAAATCATTTAAGAATAAAGCTCCTTCTATACCTTTTCAACTTCAATTTCAGAAAAAGTAAATTCAATTTTGCAAAAAGTAAATAATCGAAGTTCTTTTTCTGAAATTGAAATTACCTTTTTCAAAATTAAATTAAATTTTTACGAATTGAAGTAACTTTTTTCGAAATTGAATATACTTTTTCCGAAATTAAATTTACTTTTTTTGAAATTGAAGTTTCTTTTTTTTAATTCCGAAACAGAGAAAATAATATAAAAAATATCTGATGTGGACAGCACATTACTTCCTTGTACGCCTGTTACACTATACATATTTTGTTAATAATTAAAATATGTATTATAACAGACCCAATCATAAAATTGCACGTATTTGACATAATTTGACATCAACATTTTATTTTTTTTGTTATTTTTTGTCCTAATCCATAGCAAACTTAATTAGAGAATACAAAAAGCTAATTTAATCATAATTAATGTTTTCGACGCAGAATTCAATTCTCTAAAACTTTTATTTGAAGCATTTATTACTAAAAGCAAAATAACACCATTTTTTTCAAGAAAAACTGATAACATCTTCAGGTAAAGTATCACTTCCGGTTAGACTATTTTAACCAAAATCTATTATGTTATTCTCAATGATATAAAAGTATTAAATACTAAATTTGAAAAGTTTTGAATTATATTTTAATATTGTTTTTCATTAAAATCTATTATAGGCTTCAAGTAAAGTACCACTTCCGGATAGACCATTTTAACTAAAATTTATTACGTTATTCCCATTCATATAAAAGTCTTATATACCAAATTTGAAAAGTTTTGGTTTATATTTTAATATAGTTTTTCATTAAAATCTATTACAGGCTTCAAGTAAAGTACCACTTCCGCAAGTTATGTAATGACCAAAAAGGGAGGTGCACAACTAGATGTTATAACAGTTCTAAATACAAAATTTTAACTTTCTACGGCTTCCCGTTTTTCAGTTATGCGAGATACGTACATACGTACGTACGTACGTACGAACGTACGTACAGACGTCACGACGAAATTAGTCAAAATGGATTCAGGGATGCTCAAAATGGATATTTCCGTTAAAATCTGGAAACCGAAATTTTTCGCGATTACAATACTTCCTTTACTTCGTACAAGGAAGAAATTAGAGGGATTTGAGATTTGTGAAAATTTACGTACATGCAGAAGTGCGATGGAATCTGGCAGCCCTATCCAAACAAGTAGCTTCTGAAGGTGTCTGTCCGTGGCCAATCAGGGAAAAGAGATTCTGTGAACCATTCCACTAAAATCAGTAACAACAGATAAAACAGAAAAATCAAAATACGAATTTTGAACATTTGTTAACGATTGGATTTCTAAAATAATCGAAAAGCTCTTAGCAAAAACAACCCCAGTCCATTTTTTTTTTTTTAATTTAAGAATAAACTTTTAGCTTCCTTACTTCTAGAGATTTCTGCAACTTAATTCAGGTATTCAGGATCATGTTTAAATATTAGAAAATTATTTTCTGGATGTTAACAAATAGAAAAATAAATATTTTTATAGGGTGCTTTCGCAGAAACGCTGAAACTTTAAAATATAATATCTTGTGACTAAAATATTTTTTGCGAGAAACAGTT
Organism: Ophonus ardosiacus; assembly: GCA_943142095.1. NCBI lineage: Eukaryota > Metazoa > Arthropoda > Insecta > Coleoptera > Carabidae > Ophonus > Ophonus ardosiacus. The sequence continues at coordinate 10,091,562 of OW964834.1, read as the reverse complement.
TTATCAAACTGTTTGGCATTCTTGAAAGTACATGTCGCTGTATTTAACAAAAACAATGCTAGTCAACTACTCGCTAACCACCGATCAGTTCATACCAGCCATTATATATGTCAAATCATTCGTTTCCAATTAAACAATTTATTACCAAATTTATTATCAAAATTATGACTGTGTCAAACGAAGTTACGTAAAATTATAAAATGGGAGTTTACGGACGATTATCTCAAAAATCGAATCTAGAATTCCGTTGTCGCAAACATGAATTTTAGAAACGTGATTTGTTTGGGAACCCCTGATACTAGCAGTGCCGTGCATATGGGGTATAAACTCCGGGCGCTAAGATCAGAGGAGCCAAAATCGGCATTAAATGAATAATAGTTAGTAATGGATTTCATCGTTTTCTCATTTCCTAAAGAGTATAAAGGCTCAAGATTTTATTAAAAACAATTTTATAATCAGACTTTGGCCAAGGTACAACTTTTTCTTCGTACGCCACTGGATATAAATTTTATAAATATTTTGAAATAGCCACAAAATCTTTTGTTGGAATTCATTATTATATATTTTTTATTACAAACACATTGTTTATTAAACTCTTCTTACATAAGTTACGAATTCCTTCAAAAATTTATAAATTAGGAAATATTCTAGTAATTTTAATGTCGTTTGGTTGCAGTTATGTGCGCGTTTTACTAGAATTTATGTTTTATTCTTTTGTGTGTATGTTTGTTAATATTTCTAGTTTCTACCGTGAGTATTTTTTCACGTGAAACATTGGGTTTGTCATATCCATAGTTACGACTTGACATATGATTGACAGCAATATATTTGCCCGTTCCATTTAAAATGAAACATAGGGAACGAATTTGACATTTGATAAGAGGTCAATAGAGGTTAATTTTGTTTAAATAATTATTCCTGCATTCTAAATTAAAATTAGTTGTAGGAAAAATATAGTGTGCACTTTGTGCCCGAGTGGTTTTCTGACTTGGCTAAATTTCTTACAATATTTAAATATAATACTTCTGTCAAATTCATTCCCTATGTGTCATTTTAAATGAGACAGACAAATACATTGCTGTCAATCAAATGTCAAATCATAACTTACAGGAAAATTCAACGGTTATCTGTCATAATGACAAGATATCATTAGAGGTTAATTTTGTTTAAATAATTATACCTGTTTTCTAAAAATTAAATTTAGATGTAGAAAAAATAATGTTTGCAGCTTGTGCCCGAAATATGTTTAGTGCTCTCGAGTGGTTTTCTGACTCCGCTAAATTTCTTACAATATTTAAATATAATACTTCTGTCAGATTCGTTCCCTATGTTTCATTTTAAATGGAACGGGCAAATACATTGCTGTCAATCAAATATCACGTCGTAACCATGGATATGACAAACCCAATGTTTCACGTTAAAAAATACTCAAGGTATAAGCAACTGATATTTGATAGTAAGTTTAATATAAATAAGGAAGACAGATTTGCGAAAAATTCATGAATCTCACTGGGATTTGAACCCAGTGTATTTTCGTTATTTACACTATTTAATTTGAACACTTAACACTGTTCATTGTAACTAATGCCGCAATTCTGACCAAATCTGTAAGTCTTACAGATCTGTAAATCTGTAAAAAACTGACAATAACGCATCTATTTTTCTTGATAAATATAAAGTTATACATAAGAGTTGCAGCTTTCGTTGCGATTTTGTTCATTTTTTACAGATTTACAAACCTGTAAGACTTACAGATTTGTTCAGAATTGCGGCATAAGTTACAGAAATTCACTGTTGAATTACATCTAAACAGTTCTTTACACAAATAATACTGCAGTGCCAATACACTGCTGCAGGTGATGTCGCGGTGTTGTGCGGGTGACAATACTCCAAGTGGGGGATGGAACTTGTCTAAAACGATGTATGCGACGTGTGAAAAATTCAAGAACTTCACGGGATCTCATAGCTCAGTTGGTAGAGTGTCCGACTAGATATCGGAAGGCCCTGGGTTCAAATCCCAGTGAGATTCATGAATTTTTCGCAAATCTGTCTTCGTTATTTACACTATTTAATTTGAACACTTAACACTGTTCATTGTAACTAAGTTACATAAATTCACTGTTGAATTACATCTAAACAGTTCTTTACACAGTAAGTTTAATATTTATGGATTCATATTTCAATATCCTACCTGGTTTGTGTTGCTAGCGTTTCTGATACAGGCGGGAGAATACTGCAACAAAGACCCCAAAACTGGAGGCTGTTGCAGATATTTAAGAGCATGGATGGCTTGCAGATTCTGCAGGTTAGTTAGCTCGAGTTCAGTTGCACAATTCAAGAAATTCGCTGCGAACTGCGGGTTAGAATTTAATGTTGCAGCTGCGTTCTGAAGTTGACTAGCGGTTGCTGCTGTTCCAATGTTGCTGTGTAGTGCTAAAGAGTTCTAGACACGAAAAAATCTAGAGTAATAAAGGAAGAGCTGATAATTAAGTGGATTTCTCACCATAAGGTCGCTAATGTTGTTTTCAATGCTAGAAACAGCGCTGGCATCAGAGTCTGCGGGAGAATTTGAACGAGAGCTTGTATTGCTAACAAATAAACTCGGATCTATGTTTGTGTGAGTGGTAGATGCAGCATCGCTGAACGGAGTTGAATTACGACCAATTCTAGGGTTGATTATGGCGGGCGAAGGTGGTGTGCAAGCCTGAAATGGCTCAACAGTACGGGAGCCATTTTTTATTGGGGTGTTCATAGCCAAACCATAATTGAACTCTTCTCGTTTTGAATTGTCTTGCAGGGACTGCAGAATTAATTAAGCAATTATAGCAACAATATCAAATAAGCAATTAAAATAATTACAACATCCTGTATATAATTTGTTTTCAAAAAGTATATCGTTGATATATTTGAATTTTAAATAATTATGGACGTAGTAATTATTCTATTATAAATGAAAATACTGACTAAACATTCATTTTGCTAATTTATGAGTCTTATTACCCAATGAAAGTAACATTGAAGCAGTCTTGCAAAAATTATAAATTTAAATAAGTGTTTACTGAAATCCTCTCTCAACAAGTGACCGTGATGAAAAATAAAAGAGCGAGGCTGTTGCTAAAGTGACAAGAAATATAGTAAACAATAAATTCGTGCGATTTATTTGTCAGCGTCGACGACATCGGCTGCCAATTGCAATAATAATAAATGGGGCGCGATTCATGTAACTAACTGGGGATTTTCTGCTATTGGCAACCTTCCTAATTCATTATAACTACAAATAGGGTCAAACAGGCGCACCATACAAGCGCGCTAGATTATTACGATTAAATGCGACCGAAATTACACGAGCTGGCACAAACCCCAGACGATAATGATGCCGAGAAAATGCAAAATTATCTGCTGCCATTGGCTAGTGCACATCTGCACTTTTACCGTAACAAAATCGCGTACATGCAATTATCGTCTGTTAGGGAACGAAAAGACCACAAAATCACCAAAAAAATATAAACTGTTTCAACACAGCAACGGCAACAAGTAACAAATAACACTAATCTTAAAGATTTGCATTCTAAGAGGGTGTATGTGAATAAAATGCAAATTACCTGATAATTCCTGACCGAAGGAGAGTAAACTCCGTCGCTGGAACCACTGAAAGAGCTGCCAAGAAGCGTTCCCCTGGGAGAATTCAGCCCCAGTAGCTCCGAAATGGACATTGTTTCGTTTGCTGCAATGATAACACGAATTAGCACTTCTTAATCTTAGGACAACTGTTAACTAGTCGAGAGTTTCTTGATAAGTAACTATAGTTTTTTCGTCCTCTGTCACATCTGATAAAATGCACAGGAAACAATGAAACTGGTGTTGAAACAAAAGGAGGACTAGGTAACTTTGATCCAATAAAACGATCATTGTTTACGCAACAAGGTGGAATAATAAATTATGCAAGCGATAGAAAATATGAATAATAATCTTTTTTATTTATTTATTATTCTCGTATTGTAAGACAAAAGGAATAATAGGAGCCTTCATTTTTATTTTCTCAGTAGTGACTAGTGAGCAAATATTTTTAATAACATTTAACCTAATTTGCAAAATATATCAATAAAAATTTCAAATCAAAACAAATCAAATATCGTATGAATCAGCGACACTCAAAATGTTTTAAAACAAATATTTATTATTTAAAAATATATTTCGAAATCACGAGTTACCTTTCTTCATGATATTTGAAATGAACTGCTACGTTCGGCAGACAAAGTATAAATGAGAATTCTAGTAAATTTCATTTGTTTAAATAACATTGCACCATTATTAAATTATAGTTTTTAATAGGTTGAATAATTCCTAAATTTATATCCAATACCTCATTAAAAATTAAAATATTTAAATAAATATAAAATATATTACATAATATACATATCTGTATATTCAAAAAAATTCAGGGATAAAATTACTTCAAAATGGCACTTTCGATTTTTTGCGATTTTCAGTTATTTTACTCTACAAATTGTATCCATTGTTCAAATAATTTGAAAATATGTATACTTTTGTAATTTTGCTCGTAGAATCAAATGGCGAAATGGTCAGGCATGTATCTTCACCCACTTTTAGGTTATTGCCCAAAAATGAGATTTTTGGGGTCGAAGATTGAACGTAAATATCTTAGGAATTAAAAAAGATATTAATTTTCTGTTTGAAAATTAAGAATATAAATGAAAGTATACTTCATTTCACGTAATAAAATAGCGTTGGTTTAGATAAGGATATAAATTCTGTACTTTGATAGGTCAGAATGCAAACCTAGTTCACAAAAACAAAAAAAAAAAAATATCACCTGCCAGTTGTAAGTTATTAAATACATAAAATCTACAGAATTAAGTGATGTTTACTCCTGTTTTGTTGAAATTTTTAACATTCAGATCTTGTACATTTTTACAGATAAAAATAAATTTGGTTTCACGAATTTAAATTGTCATGTGAAAACGGTCGGCTCTCAAGCGCCATCTACTATTTTCTTACGTGAAATGAAGTATAAATTTATGTAAATTTTGAAAATTTTAGTTTAATTTTTCACACTAAAATTCTTTGGTAAGAAAAAATAAACAAATATTATAATTGTGTTTCCCATTCTGTATGTTAATTTGTTTGGTTATGTTCGTAAGAAATTTAAGGCTCGACATAATGTGCAGCGTCTTACGAGGAGTTGGGCCTCCTAGACTAGACGTAGACACAGACTGTGGGGGCTGCAATGCAGCATCATAAACAAGATGGAATGTCGCATGTCGCACAATTGTCTCCCTCTTCTCTCCCAAACGGAATAGGGATGCAGACATCGCTACTGGCCAACTTATTGCATTCATTAATATACTCCCAATGACTTTCGAAAGCAGAGGAAAGGATTGTGTTCTAAGTACACTTGTTTTATTTCGTTCAGATTCCGTTTCTCACAAACAATAAGATTCTCTAAAAAATAGTGTCCTCCATAGAAAAAAATATATATGTATCTTGATTAAAACAAATATTTCTGATTACAACAAAAAAATACTTAATTACAACAAAGAAAATTTCCAAGTTTTTTCCATTTTTTAAAATGTTAATCGGTACATATTTTGTATTTTCGCCGAAAAGTTTCAAATAAGCAAGAAAAAAATAATTAAAGTTTCAATAAATGAGGACCGAGAAAATCGACGGCGCGTGTGACGTCACCAAGAACATGGAAATAAAATACTCAAATGCAACCAACAGTATATAACTGCAATGGGGGATCCCACCATTTTTTTTTTTTTTTTATATATATTTCATCTGAAAATATTAGGAAAACTAAGACTATTGATGAAAATCCGGTGAAAAATTCCTATTAATAAGCGAGTTATGGTCTCCCGAATTTTGAAAATATTGACGTGGACGTCACGCATATGTGTTTTTATATCAAACTGTTTTCATCATGGACCTAAATGTTCTTGAAATATATGCTATTTTAAGTTATATTTAAATAAAAATAAATGAATATTATAACACTGTATAAGTCTACATACTTTATAATTACAGGTGTATTTAAATTATTAAGTTTAATGCAAAAAAATTATGTTAAAATAAAAACTGCTTGGAAACTGCAGTACAGGAATGTTAGCCCCTCCTTTCGAATTTGAATTTCTTAACTTCCATTGGTAGTAATCCCCACCTCCTAGCACGCTATTTGTAATGCATGTATAGGCGGTCTTTCGGTCGCCAATCAAAATATTTTCATATTAGTGTAGAAGCGCTATAACAAAAAACCCTTTATTTCCGAAATATCTCAATTATACCATTTCATTTTTTTTATTAATATTCGTTATTCATCATATACATTCGTATTTTTTTACTATTTTCCTTTAATTCGATTGAGCTGGAATCCCCCATTATGGTGATCAACAATTACATTTATAAGTGACCGCGTGCCTGAGTGTCTGGTCACAAATCTGGGGAACCGAGTTCGATTCTGACCGACGCAAAAAAAAAATTCGAATTTTAAATAGCATAAAACTGATCCCTGTGATGCACTCTCTACAACAACAATGAGTGCCAGTGAGGTGACGCTTGGTAAAATTCCATACGTCATCATTACTGATATCTGTGTACAAACAAATTGGTATACTCAGCAATGGATAATATGCCATTTAAAAATTTTTTTTTTCAAAAATAAATAAAATACAGTGTTGTCCAAAAAGATGTTAACACTTATATGGTACTACATAATTTTAAATTTTCTTTTATTGCACACTTCTTACTATTGACCCAAACACTTCCATCCAAGCTGCTACCTTCCTTCTCTTTTCCAAATTAAGTCGGGTGGCCATATCTAGTCTGCAGCAAAAGAAAATCTAAAATTATGTAGTACCATATAAGTGGTAACATATTTTTGAACAACCCTGTATATTACTGTTCAAAATATATTAGAGTTCGAATTAGTATAGTTTAAGTGTATATTTTTCTTATTATTCTATTGTTGCCAAATTATTTCCTCCGAATTTGTTTTTTTGTTCTGTCGTCTGCACTTGATAATATTTACAATATGCAGGCAATTATTTTAATTTAAAGTTGAGATAAATAAGCTGTATCGTTTTGGCTCAATTCCGCATGTCTTGTCGTATGGGGCTATTATATAAACATATTTAATGTTAATGTGACTTATCAGACTACGCCGAGTTGGCAACCGACAGAGCTTTAATGCAATACGGGTTGCCGCCAGGGCCCCATTCAGGCAGATTTCAAATATTTGCAGTTTTCGATATTTTAAAATAATTCTCAATAATATTGGACGATAATCAATAATTAAAATATTTATTGCTCAAGCAGGTACAACCAAAAACAAGTAAATGATATGATAGCAGATTACAGAAATTAATTACAAAATATATCAATTTCATGAGAAATAGAATTGTAAAAATAGCACATTACATATAAAGGTGATTTGTAACATGATATTAGAATGGGGTCATTTCAAAAAAAATAATTGTCAATTTTTTTTATAAAATCATGAAATCCATCTCATTTAATAAATATAGTAATAGAAAATAATTTGAAATATGCGACTTTTCATTCATAAATTTGCTAATAAACTTTCGCGCTTTTAAACACGGACTAAATTTGTGACGACACAAATTCATACTCACACATAGACAATTCTCTCTCACACACACACGCTTCACAACATGAAACAGTAACCTAACCTAAAAGTGTGACAGCTGACAGCAAAATATTCAAGAGAGAAGATTATTATTACTTTCTATTTCTTTAAAAATACTAGTGCAGTATAAGATATGTAAATAAACCATTTATTTAAATAAATACCAAACCAAATAATCATAGTTCTAAATTAAACCGGTAGAGCTCGACTGTCGTATCTGTGAATATGTGTCGTCAAGAAAAAATAAATCAGAAAATGTGAAATGACCCCATTATGAGCGGGAAGATAAAAGCTTTGATTGCGTAAATTTAACATGGCTAATAAATCTGGACAGCCAATTTTATTATGTACAATTTATATAGGATAAAGGACGTTATAATTTTATTCATTTTAAACTTATGCATATATGGGACGTGTTCATATATTTATTAATTATTTTTTATGTTCTTTCAATGTCAATACTGATGATTAATGAGTAAGCAGAAAGTTGTAATAGTTAGTTTACACAAGTTTGTACAAAAGGCCATGGATTTTTATCTTTTATCCGGCATAAATAAATATATACTTGAGTCTGTATAATTTTTAAACACTAGGCTGTGTCCAAGTTCCCCTTTTATTACCTTAATATCTAAATTTCCAAAGCCCGGAAAACCCAAATACACCTATTTTCCCAAAACTCTCAACATTTCACCAATAACGGGTTAATTCCAAATTTTCAAGCCGCAGTTTAATATCGTTCTTGAGATATTTAAATTTTGAACTTTACCAATTTCTGGGTAATTTCATAAAAATGGCTGGAGATTCGAGCCTAGTGACTTCACCATTCGATTCACAAAATATGTCCCGCATTAATTCAGTTTACAAAACCAAAAAACTAAAATCACTCACAATATAAAAAACTCAATTTTTTTTGCGATTTTTGGCCATTCGCTAAGAGAGGTATTGGATTTATGCTAAAAATCGCAATCCAAATTTTAGTGAATAAGCACCTTTTAAGGCAACTACAATCCGATTTTAATATTTTTACAATGTCTGTATGTGTGTGAGCGCGTGTGTGTATGTGTGTGTGTGTGTGTGTGTGTGTATGTGTTTGTGTATGTGTTTGTGTATGTGTGTGTGTGTGTGTGTGTGTGTGTGTGTATGTCTGAATGTTGGAAGGACGGTTTCTCAAATTCTATAAGACTAAAGACCAATTTATATACTTACTCCTTAATCTGACATTAATAGGAAGAGCTGAAAAAGTTTTAATTAGACAACCGGAAGTAGTATTTTCTTAAAAAAATCTCCCTAATATTATTTTATGGAAATTTATGTTATTACAAATATTAAAGAATATAAAATTCTCTATCCAATCCATTTTACAATTTTATTATTATTATATATTCTATAGATTTCGAGATAGAGAATTATAAATATATATATATGTATATATATATAAAATAATCCATTGTATAATGAATCAAACAACCCATGGAAACCAGTTGAAAAATTAAAATGTTTGTAATTGACATAAATATCAGTGTCAAAAATTCAGGGACATTACTGAGGCCTTTTCTGGGAAGTACATTTAATATTTCTTATTTTATCATTAACTAATTATTTAAAATTATAGATATAGCTGTCGCACGTTAAGTTGACACTGTTCTTGAATGCGGAAAACCTATAATTCGTACTTAGGCAAGTCGAGATGTAAAATTATTTATATATGATGTAATATGTTACTGATAACGAGGAAAAGACTCCGTCAACATCTAAAATTGGTATAAAAAAAAACAGAGGATTCATTTATATGCTAAAGTATGTACAATGTACAGAATCAGTGTCAACTAAACACGCGCTTGCTATACATATATTTCATCATATACCCTTCAGGCATACCGCCAATCTCGTCAATGAATTGAAAGAATCTCGAACATTTAGAAGAATTGAAAAATAAAGAATAGATGTAATTAGAATTTTTTGTGTGTACCAGAAATGTTAAATACAATGCCCATATAGCCTAATATGAAAATGGCGAGAGGTATTGTGCTGGCCACAACAGATTTTTATCTGTATCCATTGTTTAAAAAAATTGTATACGTTTGGTCCAACTTTTGATTATAAATGTATATAAGATATTTAAACTGTTTCACCAAGTATTGCCATCTTATTGTATTTTATTATAAATGTATATGTTTACTTAATAAAATTAAAAATAAGTTCTGTAGAATTCTAAAGAAATAAATAAGAGCAATACATTGTGAGATGTATTTCGCCCACGTAATATTCTCTAGGAAAACATGCAAATAATTTCACAAAACATTGATTTTGCATCGATAGGAATCTTAACATACATACTCGTACGATAGCAGCTAAGCTGCAAAGAATTCAAGTTTCGAAATATCGGTGATTTGCTGTTAAAACGGAAATCCTCAATACTGCCATAATTTTTAACACGCATTTCACACTATTCTCCACGTAATGCAATGAAATTTGATGGGAGATTTTATCTACAATAATCGCATACTCATTTTGTTAAATACTGCCTTTGATTGGTCAGAATACACACCACTGTCTGCTGTCAGATATTAAATAAAATCGACAGAAATAAGTGATAATCATCGTCCAATTATAATTAATCATTACAGTAAATAAACATCCTGCGGTTCAATTCAATAACAACAAACCTATGTTAATAAGTAATATCTTTGTCTAAAGTCTAGAATACCTACCACTCACGTTTTAGATAGTACATATATGTACTTGCAAACACGAATGCCCATATTCATAAACACTCGTAAAAATTTTAAACGGTTCGTTATAATTTTTATCCAATAAAACAGTCGTCATTGAAAGAAAAATCGATATTTTATTTTTCAAGTTTGATTCTATTTGTCAAAAATTATAACGAACCGTTTTGAAACTTTACGAGTGTTTATGAATATAGGCATAAATTCCACAAAAATTAGGACGCGGAAAGAAATATTTATAGTAAAAAATTAGAAAAACACTCGCCATGTTTTACAAGATTTCAGCATCTGAATCAACCTCTCGGTCAATTTCAGATGCCGGGCGTGCCCAGCTAGTAACCACAGACGCGTTTCGCTCTTGTTGATGCTCATCAGTGTGGTGTAACTGACGCGTCTTCGCAGAAACAATTCATCAACTGAGCACGGCGTAAGATAATTATGAATGGCGTAAGATATATGTACATGGCTTAAGAGAAAACTAACTACGTGTAGAGCCATCTACTGAAGAACACCGTAAAGCTCTGGCAGCTAGTGAAAAACAAGAGTACAGTAGCGAACTCTAAGTAAAACAATGTCCAATAAATAATTAGAAACTTGTTGGAGCTCATCAGTGTGGTGTAACAGATGGCTATTTACAGAGACAATGGGGTATGTGACCATAATCGAATTTCAATATATGTCATAATATATAAAAACTAACCACTATAGCTTCCCATTATAATAATAAAAACCAGGGTTGGCATGATTTAAATCATTTGATTTAAATCATAATTTAAATCATGATTTAAATCAATTGATTTTTTTAAAAAAATCACTGATTTTTATTACAGATAAAAAAAAATTCAAATTGTAATAAAAATGAATTTATTTACTACAAAAGTAAAAATAAGAACAAAAATATGGACTGTATTTGAATTCTAACAGATTACTGATTACATGTTTTGACCTATTTTATTTATGTATGTATTGTTTAAAAAGACGCGCGCGCGTGGGTACGTTATATACTAAATTTATGCAAAAATTCAAATTCATCTTTTAGGGTTTATTTCAGATTTCGTTTTCGTTTATGAAATAAAATATTTATATTGCTTTTAGAACAATTAAAAAAGTACAATAACACCACTAGATCTTTAAAAATAAAAAAAATCAAAAAATCATGATTTATTTGATTTTTTTTAAAAAAATCAATGATTTTTGATTTTTTTAAATAAATCATGATTTTTTCCAACCCTGATAAAAACTAAACATTAGTTTGTAATAATATTGTTATTAGCAATTTAATGTTTTGGAGAAGGGATCTCTGACGTCAGTAGGGTAGAATGGTAGAAGAAGACAGTTAGACTGAGATAGATATGTTGTGATAGGTTATGGAATGGCGAAAGAGACAGCTGCTGTCACTTTCGCCTATCACAATATATCTATCTCAGTCTAACTGTCTTCTTCTATCATTCTACCCTACTGACGTCACAGATCCCTTCTCCAAAATTTTAATAATTATTTTCTCGTAAACTGCGAATAATTAATCAATTTAAAAAAATACGGGTATTTTATTTTTTGATCTAGTATCATTATGTAAAAATCAAAATTTAGTCACATACCCCATTCACCAACTGGGCACGGCGTAATATATAAATGGCGAGTGTTTTTTTAAATTCTTTATTGGACATTGTTTCGCCGAGAGTTCGCTATTGTACTTTTGTTAATATTTATAGTGATTTTGGTCATAATTTTCACAGCCACAGCATAACAAACTAATAATCATTTTGGCGCGAAATATATATAAAATGCATGAAACCACCCGAATTTCGTCAAATTGAGTTCTGTGACCTATAGGTTATATTTCGTTTTAGTATTTTTTGAAAATTTACAAGAGAACAAGTCATAATTTTCACAAGTACACCCTTTAGAATAGGTAAAATCTGACTTTATTTTTGGAAAAAAAGAAACAATAACTAAAAGGAGACATTGCAACAAAATATAGGAATATCAAAGATGGGGAAATAGATAGGTATTCTATAAACCCAACCATATCTTTCTGTGAATATGACATTTGGGACATATTAATGTTCATTACAAAAGTCCAGGGCCGGATTCACAGTAGATATTAGTTGTTTTTACATTATCTATAACCTGCAGATCTGTAAAATTGTAGAATATAAATTTATTTTATGCTATGAAAGTGTAAATAAAAACGGTAACGACATAAGTGAAATTCTTGTTCAATGGAGCACGAATTTTTATGGATAAGAAAATTCATTCTAAGGCATACACTACACATATCGACAAATTCAAGTAATTTACATTTTCTCTGAATACATATTTTGAAATATCTATTGAATATTAGTTGGTTATAGTCTAGAATACTCAGCTTAGATCTCCTGTTGATATTATGTGTAACAATACTAATAAAATTGTAAATATCTTTCACGCAACTTCAAATACCTTGTTGTAAGTACAATGTTTTAGTTTCTTTTTGTTTACCTTTGTTTATATTTTTATATATAATGTATTATATTATTATTCTAACATGCTAGTAAAATGTATATTTTGTTAATGTCTATATTATTGTTCTGTTTTGTTCTTAATATGGTGTACACTGTTGGGCAAATCGAACAAAATAATCGACAATTATGAAATGAGTTTTCTATATTTTTTTCTATTTTGCACTTGTATAGATTTAGAGATACAGTTAATCGGATGTAATACATCGCAGAGGCTAAACTACACTAAGGAAACAAGTTGACAAATTCAAATGTTTAGTTTGTAAATGAAAGATGTCAGTGTCAAAAATCAACAGTTTTATTAATTAAATATTTAAAATTATAGGTAAAATGCATATATCCATCCGAAATACCGCCAAGCTTGTTAATGAATTGGAAGAATCTCTGACATTTAGGAACTTCCTCATACAGTGAAAAGTAGATATAATTAGAATTGTATGTATGCAGAAGACATGTTAAATACAATAAAAAACAATATTTGAGTAAAGTTCTGTATTTTTTTTTATTATAAAACGACGGTTCGATAGCGAGGTATAATACAATACTTATATAACATAAAATGGAAATGGCGAGAGGTATTGTGGTGGCCAGAAAATATTTTTAAATAGAAAATAGTAGTGTCAAAATTTAGGAAATTTTGTCAGTTGGTGGTATTAATGTGACGTTTAAAAATTCATTTGACAACTCTAACCTTATTTTTGACAACTCTAACTCTATTTTTTTTTTTAACTTTACTATACTCTATTTCTCCTCTTCTTCTTATTCTTAGTTTTAAATTCAAAATTATATAAAAATAAAATTCTTAACAATCGTTTGTGTTCGTTTATTTAACTAGATTTGACAAGAATTTCAAAAATATCAAAATATTTTTGAAATTCTTAGCAACCAACCTTATAAAAATAAATTATACTAGTCTATTACAGCACACGAATGAGCCATTAACGAACCCCTTTGGGTGCTCTAACAGCTTTGTTACAGGTGCAAAATAGAAAAATATTATTATTATTATTATTTTTATTATTACTTGAGATCTTGAGAATTAAAATATGTGGCTTAATGCAGCAAGAACAGCCAATGTCTATTTCGTGAAAACAGCCAAAGTTTATTCTCACACTCGTAATTTTTTTTAACGATTCGTTTTCTAATAAAAAGAGTCGACATTGACAGAAAAATCGAAATTATATTTGTCATGTTTGCTTCTATTTGTTAAAAATTATAACGAGCCGTTTTGAAACTTTACGACTGTTTATGAATATGGGCATTATTGTAATAATTTCGACTGATTAAGTGATTAATGTCTGTCCTTATTGAAATGGTTAAAGTTAGTTGCAAATATATTTGAATTCTTTTGGACAACCTTAAAATCAGAACGATAAAATGCACGAGTGACATTTAGTACGCCTTGTAAGCAGTTCTTGTTCTCTTAACGTGAAATATGTAGAGGAAATTTCATGTACAACTCGCGTACAGTCACGAATGCGAGAGTTTTATCGAACTGCTGCCCAAATGGATTTACAGGGACACCATTTACAGAATATTGAAAGCGCGACAGAATAAAATACAATACAGAATACAAATAATATTAATTTTATGATGTAAGAACAGAATGTAATACTGATTTTAATAATCCTAGGTACTGTTAGCAATGAATAGAATAACGGACGTTCATTACAGTAGTTTATAGTGAATTATTATTTTTATTTAAGTTTTCCTTATTGGGTATAGTTCGTGCCAACTTTTATACCCCGTGTAACAATATTTAGTTTTCGTTTTTTGACGTAATGAGTGGTTTTACAAGTCTCAGCAGGGGTGCTACTACCTAGTAGTCAGGGGTGCATTTAGTAGAATTTTAATTTGTCAGGATGATACTGTACATGTAATTAAAAACACATTTTCTAATGCTATTATATTAAGTCTGTTGTATTATGCTGTACAATTGTCCATGTATCAGAAGTCAATAAACAGCCAAGCATCTGGTTATGCAGTGAGTTAAGTTAACAGTCATCAATTTTGAAATTTTGACTTAATCGTAAAAATGTGGAGCCTTGGTGTGAAGATAGTGCGCCCGAAATTGAAGACAGTAATGTACATACTTTATTTTGATATATAATTTTAACATATATATTTTTTATATTTTTGTAATTTTTTTGACGATTATTAATTATGACACATTAGCCATATGACTTTTTATATGTATGTAGGTATTGTAGGTATATTTTGATTTCTGTTAAGACCAAGAAATAATTTTACACATGCACTATCAATGTAACATTAAAGTAAAAATAAATATTTGAATACGAATCTGTTATTTCGTATATTTCTATCTGTTTATATTACGGATAATCCTGTGTACTATAAACTCCACCCATAAGTCAAAATAAAATCGAGGTATACATAGTTGTATTGACTTGACTTACTAATCGATGGGTTATTCCCTTTGCAGCATGAAATTTTGCTACATATTGGAAAGGGCCGAGTTTACACTTTCTTCTAAACCTACCATGAGATTTAATGTTATTTGTTTGGAACGAATTTAGGGTTAATGACATCACTAATATTCAGAAGAGTATATAATAGGTACACTTTTAATTTAAAATGAAGTTTTGTGATATTATTATGTGTCCATACTTTTTGTGTAGGTAGCTTACATATTCATACCTTTTCATTTTTACTGTTATGTAAATTGATTTAAGTAATATACATTTTTTATTGTCAATTAAAATATTTTTTTATTAATGTTTATTTTTTATTTCCTAATCCCAGTTCATGAATAAATATTTTTTAAAGCATATCGTTGTAGGTTGTACACTTATTTTTAATTTTTTCTTACATATAACAGAAATTGTATAAATTCAGTCCAGGAATTTTTAATTTACAACCTGCAGCGAGGGTCTTTTGGAGCCAATAGCATTAAAAGTTGGCACCACCTATATACAGGGTGTCCCATTTAAAGTACGAATGCATTGGTATCTCGAGAACCGTAAGAGCTACGAGGTTGGTTAAATTAGACAAAAGTTGCCCCATTAGGAATTGGAAAAAGTAAATCGAAGACTGCTATGGAAACAACAAACAACAAAAAAGTGCAGCAATTGAATTTCTGAATTTTACTTGACAATAGTAGAGTAATAAAAATGAATTTTCTCGTTGGGAAAAATATGATATGTTGAGTTGTTACATTCGTTGTCAAAGTTCGTTTATTACTCGTAATAATCTACTATTGTCAAGTAAAATTCAGAAATTCAATTGTTGCACTTTTTTGTTGTTTGTTGTTTCCATAGCAGTCTTCGATTTACTTTTTTCAATTTAATTTTACTATAAATAACAATTTTTATTAATTTCTCTGTTAATTATAAAAATAAATTATTATTCTTTTATATCATTGTAAAGCTAAAAAAAATCTCTATTTAAAAATGCCATAGCTTAATATGACCTCCATATGAAAAATGAAAGTTGCTATCAGTAACTCGTAAATGGTTAGATATAAAAAAAATTTGAGTACTTCTGAAAATTCACCATACAAAAGTGCCTTAAGAAAGTGCAAACCAGAATCTCATATTATTTCATATAACAAAGTTATAAGCAAAAAAAGAAAATCGCGAAATTTACATTTTCACCTGTATCTAGTGACATGCATTTTTTCGCAAAATAACAAAACACCATTAAAATAGCCTCCTAATGGGGCAACTTTTGTCTAATTTAACCAACCTCGTAGCTCTTACGGTTCTCGAGATACCAATGCATTCGTACCTTAAATGGGACACCCTGTATACTCTATCTCATCGAAACCCAAAGGATCGCCATTAACCATTGGAACGCCTCTCATTTTAGTTGACAAAAAAACCCAAATTTCCACCCCTCATAAATAAGACTGTGAATGCTGTCACTTCTGTACACAGAGTTGGACTCTCATAACAAATATGTTATGAAACTACGCACTTATTATAAATATTTAACACAATCTACTGCGCGTGTTCGTGTAAATAAATATTGTTCAAATTAATTTCATCGACTTCATTGTGATGTCCCACTTCAGTCGTATCTTCTTTTGGTTCAATTTCAAACATTGAATTTTCTCACAGAAACGTCCAGTTCATTAACATTCTCACTCGCACCAGCTACCTCATCCGCATTTGAAACCCACGGTTGCCACAGGATTAAAAAAAAAAATGTTAACTTTACTAGTAGAGAAGTTGTATCAAAACTAAGATTTTCTTATAATGTATATTTTTTATAATAGCGTTTTATAACAACTTTTTGATTGTCATTTGCTAAATGAAATACTTTTAAGCACTAGTGCTCAAAACGGCAGTTTAATGCGTAAAAGTGCGAGTTTAATGCGTAAAATGTTACTTTTAAGCACTAGTGCTTAAAACTATTTCATTTAGCAACGAAGAGATGAACCTGAGTGTCTGGTCGCGAACCAGGGGGAACCGGATTCGATCCCGACAGACGCCAAATATTTCCAATTTTAAATGGCACAAAAGTGACCCCTGTGGTGCACTCTCCACATCAGCTATGACACGGTAAAATATATCGTCATCATTACTGATGTCTACATGTGTTGTAGATACTGGCACACCCAGAAATGGGTAATATGCCGTGATGATATATATATTTATTATATTTATAGATGAACCTGACGACTGTCTACTTTTTAAATTTGAAAAATTCAAAATGCTGATATTTGAGAATAAAACGCTATTATAAAATATCTTGTATGTAATATATTGCGAAATGAGTGTTTTAGGCACTTGACGTGTTGTATCACTCGTTTACGCTCGTGCGTAAAAATTTCATGTTGCGTGCCTAAAACACTATCATTTCGCAACTTATTACATATATAGCTATTATATAGGGTAAGTATAGGCTGTCTCAAGATATATGCACATTCCATTACTTGTGAAGTAGCGGTCCGACCCTTCACAGCTGGATATTTTGTCTGGGATTTGACCAGGTTGGGATTAGGAAAATTTTAAAAGGATGATTATTTTCAAAGAAATATATTTTCGGAATATGATTATAATTTATCACTGATTAATATTAACTGTTTAACGCTATTTTCAAAGAAAATTCATTAATTAGGTAAATTTTAAAAGGATGATTATTTTAAAAATAAATGTTAAGAAAGCGAAAAACATCTAAAATTTAATAACTAAATAAATATAAATATATTGTAGCGTGCGCGCTGCCGACGCCACTGAGTTAAGTGAAGTAAATAGCGAAATAAATATATAGTTCAAATAAATAGAGCTTTGTGTTGTTCAAATAAATAATATTAACTGTTTAACGCTATTTTAAAAGAAAATTTATTAATAAGGTTAGGATTAGGTAAATTTTAAAAGGATGATTATTTTCAAAGAAATATATTTTCCAAATATGATTATAATTTAATGTTTAACGCTCTTTTTAAAGAAAACGTACATTTGACTAATGATGTATTTAGTATAGAAGGCTACCCGTTTTGTATAAGTAGCCTAAACACGTATTTTGTATTGTAATGACAATAAATTGTTATAAATACGTAATTTTTATATCGATTAAAAATTTATATATAAATGCATTTTTTAAAATAATTTTTAGCTTTATTCGTCAAAATAATGTTACTAAATAAATTCTTATAACAACTAAACAATAAAAATGTCGCAAAACTGACTTCATGAAAATTAATATT
Organism: Ophonus ardosiacus; assembly: GCA_943142095.1. Taxonomy (NCBI): domain Eukaryota; kingdom Metazoa; phylum Arthropoda; class Insecta; order Coleoptera; family Carabidae; genus Ophonus; species Ophonus ardosiacus. The sequence goes on along the minus strand of OW964834.1, from coordinate 10,072,995 downwards.
TGAATTACTTAATAAAAAATAAATAAATACATCCGAGTACTCTTTGCCTCTCTAATGTATTTAAACTGCCTCCCGCTGGGAAGGGCGCAGGTACAAATGTGCATATATCTTGAGAAAGCCTATACACAAGGTATACTGCCTCACAGAAACAATCCTTTTTCTTATTATTGAACTAAGGGCCATAAAGCTGGAGTAATAAATCAGTCCGCCAAAGATATTTCAGTAGTGCGTCAATAATTGTTTGCTAAAGGGATAGTCGAAAATACTGAATTTGATAGAAATCAAACGTTTCAGTTCTCAATTATATATTCGAGATCAGTTGAATAAAAATACATAAACAAATTCATCTAAAAACTTCTATGTAACTCTTCAAAAGAAATTATCAAAAAGTTTATTGATGTCTTTCTATTGTTAGACAGCTATTGTTACCTTCTGGTCCGTGTTTGTTGTCTTGGTCCAGCATACCGCTTAGGATGGAGTTGATGGAATGGCGCTGTAGAAGGTCGGTCGAGACGGAGCCAAAACTGTTGGCGGAGGCGCCACTGCTGGAACTGACCCCGCTGCCACCACTGGCCGTGCTGTCAGGGGAGCTGCAGTCGCCCCCCACAGGCATGGACATCGGGAGCTGTAACAAAAAAACAGAAAATTAGTATAAAAAAAATACTTGATACATAGGTACATCCCTCACATAGCCCTGATTTATATCTCTCCGACTATTCTTTATTTAGAAAATTAAAGTAATTTATTGCATCATATTTTTATATATTTATTTATTCTAAATCTGTTGGTATTTGTATTTTTGAAAATAAATTATTCAAAACTTAAGATTTTTAACAGTGAGTTTCTCTGCTTAATTCAGTACCAGGCGTCACCTCAAAGACTGCCAATGTTAATATATACAAGAGAGAGCACCAAATATAATAAAATGGGGTATGTGACTAAATTTTGATTTTTACATATATGATACTAGACCAAAAAATAAAATACCCGTATTTTTTTTAAATTGATTAATTATTCGTAGTTTACGAGAAAATAATTATTAAAACTTTGGAGAAGGGATCTGTGGCGTCAGTAGGGTAGAATGATAGAAGAAGACAGTTAGACTGAGATAGATAGTGGCAAGACCAATGTGACTGCAGCTGTCACTTTCGCCATTCCATAACCTATCACAACATATCTATCTAAGTCCAACTGTCTTCTTCTACCATTCTACCCTACTGACGTCACAGATCCCTTCTCCAAAACATTAAATTGCTAATAACAATATTATTACAAACTAATGTTTAGTTTTTATTATTAAAATGAGAAGCTATAGAGGTTTGTTTTTATATATTATGACATATATTGAAATTCGATTATGGTCACATACCCCATTAGGAATGCACCCTCATAAAAAATATGCTACGCCCCTGATAAAGTGAAACCAATAACATAGACGGCCGTCAAATTTCAACTTAGTCACGTAATGAAGCTATGCATAAAAATTTAAATCGTCACAAACTACGTTATTATAATTTTGATGGGAGGCCTTTAAATATAAAAAATAAACAATATATCAAATACTGTAACAATGAACTTATTAAAATGTTAAGAAATGTGACTGTTTAACATCAACATCAACCGACCGACGCTGTTATTGTTATGAAGATAGGTTAACCTGCGGTAGGTACGATTTAAAAACATCTAATTAAGAACACGTGCGCACCATTCAAAAAAGTATCACTGTTAAAAAAAACATATTTTATTACTCTGTTTATTTCAGAAGCTATTGTTCCGCTTCCGCCGTAAAAGTTTAGAAACTTAAACTTCGAACGGAGAATATAAAACTGTCAATATGTTTCAAAAACGGCAGTTGCGTAGTGTAAAGTGTTACTGAATACATTTAAATTATAATTATGTAGTGACATATGTCATATGAGTAATATACAAATGTCATAAAAATAAATAACTCGTTTCGTCATTGCATATTCTCACGTGTTATGAGATCACAGAATCAAGTTAAGTTGACAGGAATTACTAGCGGGATGGGTGACCGCCAGATGTATATGAGGGTTGCCGGTGAAATTGTTGGATGGGAGTATAAACAAATGAATAAGGGTGATTATCAAGCAGTTGTCTATAGTCAGAAAAATTGACTATCGGGTCTAACAAAAAACTACAAATATCGTAACGAGCCGTAATGAATTTTTTAAAAGTATTTAAAATGAAAATTTATGTAATATTTTTTTCTACTCCCATGCGTGAAGTGAGTACTTCACGTATCAATTTTTATGTGTGAAGTTTGATTTTTTACACACTGTGCGTGAAGTAGCACTTCACGCACCGTTCATTATTTTAAATATTACAAACTGCATTGTATTTTAATAAAACAAAGCTGTTAAACACCCGTAACGTTGGTAACCATGGTTACACAAGTCGATAATACAGAGGCTTTACGTTAAAAGAATGACAGTGTGAAGAAAATCTATATTTTATTGCAAGGTTGTAGAAAAAGTATAGTATGTAATACGTGTGTGAAACCTATTTTACATTTGGATGGTTTGCAACACCCACCTTCGGCTCGTGTCGCAATCTTCACCCTTATGTAAAAATTTCAGCTTTACACACTTGACGCATAATATACTATTTTATAGTAATGAGAAAAATAATTAAATAAAAAAAAATGGTGCCAGAAATAGTCATGAATAGGAACCCTCCACTTTTGTGACGTCTGAGTATATACAGCAAGCACGTCTTACATATCCAATAGGAAAACAATTTACATTATTTATATAAATGAAAAGTAGCGACAGTTTGTCACTAGTTAAACTGTTTGTACTCTGACGTCACATTCCGTTTCAGTTTACGTAACTTTTTGCAAAATATTACACAAATTTCAGCGATAGTTTGTCACATGTTAAACTGTATGTACTCTGACGTCACATTCCGTTTCAGATTACGTAACTTTTTGCAAAATATTACACAAATTTCAGCGATAGTTTGTCACATGTTAAACTGTATGTACTCTGACGTCACATTTCGTTTCAGATCACGTGGCTTCTTGCAAAACATTACTCAAATTTCAGCGATAGTTTGTCACATGTTAAATTCCATATACTCTGACGTCACATTTCGTTTCAGATCACGTGGCTTTTTGCAAAATATTACACAAATTTCAGCAATAGTTTGTCATAAACTATATGTACTCTGACGTCACATTCCGTTTCAAATCACGCGATATTTTCAAATTTGAGGCTCTTTAAAGAACAATAACTTTTAAAATTTAATACTTGTCATATAAAAATTCTTGCAACAAAGCGGCATATCACTCACTTTTTGCTTTATAATATTGAACAGCAACAGGCCATTATTTGTGCCGCTCTATTGGAATGAAGACATGCATCGCCTGGTACTTCTACCTGTTCTAAGTGCTCTGTAGTAAAATAGTCTTAGTATCCCTTTAACTTAACATAAGCGCTATTTTTGTTTGAAATAATTTTTGGAACTACAGCAAATAATGACCCATTGGCATCCAATGTTATAATGCAAGCAGTGAGCAACATGCCGCTTTGTCATAATTAGGATATTTATAATTTTTCTGTCACTATTTTGCAACGTAGAAGCAAATAATGAATTATTATAAATTAAAACTAACTTTTTGCATTAGTGCCAAAAAGTGGCATGCTATCGCTGATTGGCTAATTTGGTCACTTTTTCGCATTAGTTTGAAACACTGGCAGATATACGCACTAATGCGAAAAAGAATGTCATTTTTTAATGCCATTTTTTTTAAAATCATAATGATAATGTATAATTAATACAAAAAAAAAATAAAGCAAACTCAGAAATTGGTAATAAACAGTGAAGTTTTATTTATTTATTCATAAAATTGTATACAATTTCCAAAAATATTTGCCACATTTAATTTTATATGTAAACAAAACAAAATTTCAAAATATTGCAAAAATATTTGTAAAAAATATGTACCTGTCCGAATAAATCCCGACATCCAATTTTCAAGAGTTCATAATAAATATAATCTTGTACATTCTTCATATTTTGCACTTTTTCCAACATATTTTCCTGTTATAATCCGCACATAACCTTTTTCGCGCGCGCGACCAAAACAAAACCCTTCCGCCGCGTGAGCAGATGAACAACTGAGCATCTGGACGGCGTACCCCCACCACGCGCGGATTTTTAAGCCAATGAGAGCACGTTGTGTGTGTTTTTGGCGGTGAGAGTAAAGTTCACAGGACTTTCCAAGAAAAAGCAATTAGTAGGATAGGAAGAGGTTTGCAATCTTATTCATAACACAGGAGTTGTAAAATGTATTAGCCAGATGTCATAAATTAGTAATAGGATGAGTTTTAATGTTGGAATACAATAACAATCTGAAATGTTTTTGATTTGATATATAACAGCTGTTATTATACTGTTGTTATTGGGACTATTCGAATTTGAAATGACACCATTCAAATTGGTCAAATTTTTTTAGACATAATATATATATATATATATATATATATATATATATATATATATATATATATATAGATCGTTAAGGTTGTCAAGAATTTTTACCACTCGCTAAGAGAGGTATTGGAATCATGCTAAAAATCGCATATCCAGATTTTAGTGGGTAAGTACGTTTTAAGGTCCCTATAATCCGATTATAACATTTTTACGATGATATCCTTATGTATGTATGTATGTATGTGTGTGTGTGTGTGTGTGTGTGTGTGTGTGTGTGTGTGTGTATGTGGATGTTGGACCCACGATTTCTCAAATAGTATAAGACTTAAAAAATATTAAACTGCAGTTTCCTCAATCTGACATTCCTGGGAAGAGCTGATTAGATTTTGGTAACAATTGGACAACCGGAAGTATTAGTTTCTTTAAAAAATCTTCTAAATATATTTTTTTTGGAAATTCTTGTTATTACAAATATTGAAGATCATAAAATTCTCCATCTAATACACTTTAAATTTTTATTATATCTTGTATAGATTTAGAGATAAAGACATTAGAATATATAGAATAATCTATTGTAATACATCGCAGAGGCTAAGGCACTAAAGATACCAGTTGACAAATTCAAATATTTATAACATAGTTTGTAAATGACAGATGTCAGTGTCGAAAATCAACAGTTTTAGTGACATTCTGAAAACTTTTTCTGGGAAGCACATTTAATTTTTCTTATGGTTTTATTAATTAAATATTTAAAATTGTAGATAAAATGCATACATATATCCATCAGAAATACCGCCAATCTAGTTAAAATGAATTGGAAGAAACTCTGACATTTAGAAACTTCTTATTCAATGAAAAATTGATATAATTAGAATTGTATGTGTGCAGGAGACATGTTAAATACAATAAAAAACAATATTTGGGTCAAGTTCTGTAATTTTTTTGTTATAAAACGACGGTTCCATAGCGAAATGCAATACAATACTTATATAACATAAAATGGAAATGGCGAGAGGTATTGTGCTGGCCACAATATATTTTTTATATACTTTTTAAGTATTAAATTTTAATAAAATATTCTCAATTGTAAAAATATCACGTGGTATCTATTAGATATTTTACTATTAATTATTGAAATTTGTGTAATATTTTAAAAAGTCACGTGATTTACAACAGAATATGACATCCAAGTTCATACAGCTTAAAAAAAGACAAACTATCACCCACATTTCTTTATATAAATAACGTAGGTGATGGACAAAATCACTTTTCCTATTGGCTATGAATGACGTGCTATATGTAATTTGACGAAACATGAGGGGGGGTTGTTTTTTATGACTATTCAACCAATCTCCTTTTAAAAACTAATTTTTACCAAGGTTGACAACTGGCAATGCTGTCAAACTAATTACTGAGGGTCTTGAAAAATTATATATTTTTATTCGAAAATGCTGTCTGATTAATTCCATATTTTCACTTTAAAAGGTTGATAATATCATAATCACACTTTTGCTGACTATAATATAGTGCGCACGAAAAGCATTTAACAGCTATTTTGTAAAAATAAGTAACATATATAGTGTGTTTTTTGACTTTATTTACATCGTAGAAAAAGTATAATTTGTACCTCGTTTTATAAACTCATGATACTCGTTTTTTATAAACTTGTTTCGCTCGTGTCAAAAAAAACTAATGACTAGAAAACGTTTATAAAACTTGTTATATATAATGCACTATTATAGTTCCTATAGTAAATCATAGTTGTTTATGAGTTCTAAATAAACACTTAATTCCTTGAAATCAGATAAAATTTCTCCCATTCATAAAGACAGGTAGCAGACGAAGACGGAAGAAGAGACTCTCCCCTTTATTTTTATAGCGCACGTGCACTATCGCCTGTCTTCCATTTGTGACGGTTGAGTGAACGAAATAATTATATATCTAGAATGCCCGGGGTCAAATCCTTTTTACCCTCTTCAATTGTATCGTTGTTTGGTGTTTACTTTCTAGTTAACTTATTAGTTTTTCTTGGAAAAGGATCATCAGATAAACAGATTAAAAGGAATGACGACAAATTTATGTAAATTTACTTTTAATAATGTTTATTTTCTTTTGAATTTTCAGACATGGTAATACACTTCGTTGTATGTTATTTTTATAGTATGTGAGTTACTATCTTAAAATAATATTACTTTTATTTGTAAATAACAATAGACTTTTTATATTTATTATTTATTGACAGTGGATGTCAAAATTTTTCTTAAATTTGTTTTTATTTCGTGCAATAGGGGCGTTTACCCGGCGTCAGCTCACGATTCACTGCTATTAGGCAATAGTCAACTGGGCGATAGGTAAGTGGGCGACGATCAACTGGGCGCTAGGTAAGTGGGCGACGATCAACTGGGCGATAAGTAAGTGGGCGACGGTTAACTGGGCGACAGTCATTTAGGCGACAGAAATTTTTGAACATTTTTTTTGCATTGTAAAAATACAGCGTGTTAAAAAAACTAACTTAGAGTAAGCCATGAACAAAGAAACGTATGTCTTAATTTAAAAGTACGAAAGTACCTATTTAATTAAATGTCAATTTGATACGAGATATTGTCAAAAATGTTATCTAAAGAAAGCAAAGCTTTTCTTCTTGAATCCTAATTTAGAAATGGAAATAAATTAAAAAACTGCGGATGGCAATATTGGTTTACTCTGTTTCAATGAATTTCAGGAAAATTACATTTCAAGATCAATTTTGACAACTTGACTTTTGAATTGAATCAGACATATGTTTCTCAGTTAATTTTCATATACAGGGAATTTATTTTAACATGCAACATATGGTGAATATCTTCCATGGTTACTCACTATTGTCAAAAAATGACAGCAATGTAATATTTGTCCATTTTAAAATGCAAAGTACAAAATTTGTAGTTTTTTATTATCAAAAATAATTTCCAATAAATTAGCCTACATACGATTAACAAATAATCAAAACATGAATATTGTACATCTTAACAAACTTTAGCTTACAAAAATTCATAACTTTCATGTAATAAATGTTAAAATATACCCCCATTCACACTGAGGCAATATTCTAGTCGGTCGTAATAAGAATTAACACCATTTGTGATGTGATCTGGAGGTATCTCCTGTGCTGCAATTCTATTTATAATGTTGCATTTTAAAATAGACAAATATTACATTGCTGTCATTTTTTGACAATATTGAGTAACCATGGAAGTGATGAACTATAATGTTGCATTTTAAAATAAATTCTCTGTATTATACAAGACGATTGAAAATTCTCGATAAATACGAAACGTGTTGTTTGGAAACACCATGAGACCGAAGGTGTGTACATAGAATTTAAAATGGCACTGACAACTTTGAGTAGGTATATAGAACAAAATAACCAAACGAACTTTAAGTGAATATACGAAGGTATAAGTATATTCGAATATACAAAGGTTCGTATTTTCGTTCACCATGGTTACTTAATAATAACCGCTGTAATACGTAGTAACTAAAAAAAATCACGCATTCTTATTGGTTTATAATTTAATGAATGATATAGTCAAGTAAATTAATGTAGTAAATAGTGAAACAAAAAGAAATGAAATAACACTTGTTTGAATTTATGGCGCCCCGCCTAATAGAAACCACATGAGTTTGGAAATGAAAGATATGTTGAATGACATGGGTAGCACATAGTGCCAGTGGCAAACAAAACTTGGACTATAATATGTGTAGTTTTTATTAATTATTATATTAAATTACTTATTACCCATGCATATTTCCAATTATTGACTACAAAAGTTATTTGAAACATATTTATATATTTTTATATGTGTTGAAATACATCATTTTATATGTCATATAACGCCAATTATTACCGAAACTAATAAGACGACAATTTGTTGTTGACGTGCGGAAAATATCATAAAGCCATAAAGCCTAAGGAGTATATATCAAAAAGTACCAACGTGAGAAAAAACTTTCAGATTAAAATAAATTCCAAAAACTTTTGATTGCCACTGTATATTTATTGATAGATTATATATTTAGAACTTGGAACTATGTATTACTATTGTATATATTTTAAGAATACATATGTATATAAATATTCAAGGGAAAAAAATCACTAAAGTTTAGCAATCTGTACTCTCTGTCAGTATTTTAATAAAATATAAGTATACATATACATAATAATAAAGCATTTATTATGTTCCTTATTCCTTTTTGTCGTATTTAGCAGCATTACGCAATTTTACTATTTTACTGCAACTGCTTACGTCATTTTCCGACGATCAATGATTCATGGTACTTTCAAGCAACCACCCATCTATTTACAAACCGTGCCTGGCCTTGCTTGATAATATATATCAGATATACACCTAGGCATCACAATAACAAGTTCTTTGATAATTCTATCAAGAAGATACTTTACGATAATTCTACACATTTTTTTAAATAAATAAAATATAATAAGCCGGCTTCACATTTTTTTAAAAAAGTATTTTAAATGAAAGTTTATGCAATATTTTTCAAAGCAATAAAAAATTGTTATTTCCGTAAATAAAATAAAAAGATCGGCGCGGCGTCAGAAATAGTCAAGAATAACAACCCCCCACTCTTGTGATGTCCATTGATTACCCAATAGGAAAACATTTTTTACATTATCTACGTTATTTCTACAAATAAAAGTATGCGATTGTCACATTCTGTTTCAGATTACATAACTTTTCCAAAATATTACACAAATTTCAATTATTAATTTTAAGATATCTAATGGATATTTCGTGATATTTTCAAATTTAAGGCTATTTAAAGAATATATTTTAAAATTTAATACTATTGGAGTATGTGTGAATTGTTTCCTCATCCATCTTATTCTCCAGATTTGGCTTCCTAAGACTTTTACCTGTTTCCTAAACTGAAAAAAAAAACGTTGGTAGTCGGCTATTTTCTTTGGATGACGACTTGTTGAAAGCTATACTCGCCGTCAAATGATTATGGATTGATGTTCAACATTTTCCCTTCTCCGCACCCTGTCCCTTGTCCAGCGGTGTTGCCGCTTCTTCATAGCTTAGCATTTTCAACATTGCCCCTGAATTGGCAACAGTGTAAAAATATCCAGTCCATAATTTTTGACGGCAAGTATAGTGTGTTAAAAAAATCCTAATTCGGAGTAGGTTATGAGCAAAAAAACGTATGTCAATTTGACACGAAATATTGTCAAAAATGTTATCTAAAGAAATCAGTGCTTTTCTTCTCGAGTCCTGATTTTAGAAATAGAAATAAATTAGTAAACGGTGAATGGCAATATTCTGTAACCTTCTTTATTATCTTTTTTCTTAAAATTACATTTCATCAGTTTTGACAACTAGACTTTTGTGTTGAATAATGATCAGACATACGTTTCTGTATTCATAGCCTACTCCGAATTAGGTTTTTTTCTGAACACAAAATAAAAAAAATATATATCATCACGGCATATTACCCATTTTTAGGTGTGCCAATCTGCTTTGTCACAGATATCGGTAATGATGATGACATATTTGTACCGTGCGGGCGTTTACCAGACGTCACCTCACGAGCACTCATAGCTGGCGTGGAGAGTGCACCACAGGGGCCACTTTGTGCCATTTAAAATTCGAAATATTTGACGTCGGTCGGGATCGAACCCGGTTCCCCACGTTCGCGACCAGAAATACGCTGCCACGGGATAAAGCAGATTAGCACACCCAGAAATGGGTAATATAACATGATATATTTTTCTGAACACACTGTTCATTAAACAGTTATTTTGAGAAGGTCAAGAGAACAAATTTCTTGGATGGCATAAAAACATTGGAATATCGGAAGTTCACGGAAACCCTCCTAATATGGTCTACCCTTCAACACGATTTTATAAATATGAATATGGAACTACCTAGTACTTGATTCTATCATTTAAGTTTATAAATATCTGTTATCGACATTTCCCATTTCCCCTAATTTGTTGCTTTATTCCTCTCCCAGTCTGTCTATTTTTCTTTTGAATCCAGCAAGTGTTGGAAGTGGAAAGAGAAGCGAGAAGCTTGCTGGCGGCAGACTTCACGCTGTTTACACATTCAACAGGTTCCGGACACCGTGTGTAGAACAACGCAGCACGGACTACGGCACGAGTCGAGGATCGCGTGTATCGCACGCGCCCACAGGACCGTATTAGCCCAGTGGAAAATAAGGAAGACAAATTGACAAAACGAATTTTGTTTGTATACAGGATGTTATGTGTGTACAACGCTTAACCCGTGGCAGAACTAACCCTATAGATAGTAAATCTGGAAAAAAAATATTTCTACAAGAATTGGAGGCTTTTAAACTGACCACTCACATCATAGTTCAATATTTAATTTCACCCTTATGTTTAAAGAACGATTTTTTAAAAAAAAATTTTTGAATACAAACTATGTTCTGCTTAAAAATCATATTTTGATAAAATTGATATTATTTATTTTTATTATTAAATAATGAAATTTGACATTTCTTAAAACATCGTTGTAGTTGAAATCGAGCTCGCACTACCAGCCATTATGTTCACTGGAAAAATATTAATTGTCAAAATTGACATTCAACGTTTTTTGCATAGACGTACAACTTATATTCTGTTTTTTGATATTCCCAAAATGACATTTACCTTCACCAATCAAGAGTATATATGCAGACATGCATATGGTTTATGGCGAGACATTACAAAATAGTCGTGCTGCTGCAAGACAGTACAGAGAGTTATTTCTAAATAGACGTATACCAGTGATCTTATATGTCATTTGTGGCAGGTGTGACATTTTTTCTAGAGACCACATTGATTTTTATTTTTTTTACAAAATTTTGAACTATGACGTGATTGGTCAGTTTTAAAGGCTTCCAGTTCTTGTACAAAGCATGTTAAACAAAAATTATTGCCAGTTTTACTATCTATGGAGTAGTTCTATTATGGGTTAAGCATTGCAGACTTACTGTAGACTGCTGTATTTAGAAAGCAAGATTTGAATTAAATGAACATCATGCTTATTCACCAGACCTGGCTCCTAGTGAACAAGTTCTTCTATCTTAAGAACCATAAATAATAATTTTACTTCAAAATTTCAGTTAAGTTTAAGTATTTAATGGGGTTCCATATTAATATTTACTTCTCGCTAAGAGAGGTATTGGATTCATGCTAAAAATATCATACCCAGATTTTAGTGAATAAGCACATTTTAAGGTCCCTACAATCTGATTTCAATATTTTTACGTTTTAAGATCCCTACTATCTGATTTTAACATTTTTACGATGATGTGTGTGTGTGTGTGTGTGTGTGTGTGTGTGTGTGTGTGGACTATAAGACAAGATCTGTTTAGCTACATATTCGTCAATATCACATTAATTGGAAGAGCTGAAAAGGTTCTGGAAAACAATTGGACAACCGGAAGTAGCAGTCTTAAAAAAATCCTCTAAATATTAATATTTGAAAATTTATGTTATTACAAATATTAAAGAATATAAAATTTTCTATCCAATACATTGAACATTTTTATTATATCTTCTATAGATTAATGCCCATATTCATAAACACTAGTAAAATTTTAAACGGTTCGTTATAATTTTTATCCAATAAAAACAGTCGACATTGAAAGAAAAATCGAAATTTTATTTGTCAAGTGTGATTCTATTTGTCAAAAATTATAATGAGCCGTTTTGAAACATTACGGGTGTTTATGAATATGGGCATAAGAGATAGAGAATTTTAAATATAAAAAAAAACCGTTGTAATGGATCTAAAGACTATAAATAATTCCATGGAAGCCAGTTGAAAAAATAAAATGATATACTAATTATTATTTGACTTCAATCGCTAGTAACTAATTAATATTTAAACAAAAAAAAATCATTAATAAAGAAAGTTAAAATTTTACTATGGAATTGTACCCCATTATTGTTTTCCGCAAAACGGAAGTATGTATAACACTATTCTTCTCAACATGCAATTGCTGTTTTTCAAATGTAAATGTTCTTACAAATTGTAATGTATTCTTTATTTGTAACAATAACAAATAATTTAAAATGAAAGTTGCTGTTATAAATACGAATATTTTGCAATATTTATTTACATTTATCGTCAAAATCTTGAGGATTTTCGCGCAACGCTTGAACTTGACTGTTATTCTGTAGAAAACAGTTGATGAGTTTTGAAAGACACATCAAGAACTAAATGCAGTTAATAGGCAATTAAATTGAAATTCATTATAAATCCAGGATTGTCGAAGAAGTTCGTGGCATCATAATGACTTGTCTGCATTTTCCAACGGATTCGGGTTTAGATACCAGATGTCTTTAATTAATTACACGGATAGTTAGCAGCAACGTTTTAATTGTATATTTGCCGATTATGCCCACCATTTACATGTTGTTCCCAGGGAATGGGGGTTTCCACCTGATCTTTTTATTATCGATAATGGGCCAATTAGCCATAATCGAAATCGTAAAATACTTGGTAAAGCTAAATATTTAAAAAAAATCTGTTGTGGCCAGGACAAGACCTTCCGTCAATTTTCAATTTGATGTATTTTGTACAAATCACATACCAAAAGTAAAATAAATATATCGTTACGGCATATTACCCATTTCTGGGTGTGCCAGTATCTACAACACATGTAGACATCGGTAATGACGACGATATATTTACCAAAAGTTCCTTGGAAAATATTCTATATATCCAATAAAATTGTAACACGAACATATACTATTTTTTACAAATTCCATACGGAAAGTTCCTTGGAAAAATAGAGAAGATTCTATAAATCCAATAAAATTATAACCCGAACATACATTATGTAAATTGTACTTGATACTGACATCTGTCAATTAGAATTTTTTGAATATATCAGCTGTTTCCATGATTATACCAAAGCTGGCTGATTTATGAAAGTTATTCTCTTTATAATTCTTTAATTCTATATCTATTGAATATGAAGGAAAATGTATAATCCAACAGTATAGAGAATAAGATATTCTTTCATATTGACAATCATATAAAATGTTAAAAAATGATATTCAACTGCGTTTTTACCTTCCGTCAAAAGGAAGGTATTGTTTTTGGTCAAAAAATTCGGTGGTGAGTTTTTAATGTATAAGCACGTTTTAGGGTCCCTACAATACGAATGTACTATTTTTAAGATGATGTCTGTATATGTGTATGTGTGTATGTGTGTCCGTGTGTGTGTCTGTGTGTGTGTCTGTGTGTCCGTGTGTGTGTGTGTGTGACAAAATTTTCTCCGACGATAACGAAGTACGAGAAAGGCAAAAGAGAAGATGGAAGGACTGTACTCGTATAGCAGAAGATTTGAGAAAGGAAGAACTGTGTCACGAAGGTGCTTTGGACAGGAATGAGTAGAAGAGAAGAGTAAGAAACAGTGACTTCTAATAAAATGGGGCAAAGTTGAAGCAGGAGGAAGTGTTAAGTGCAATACATAATGTACGTTCGTATTTGTATTAAAATTTTATTAGCTTTTAGAATCTTTTCAAAGGAACTTTCAGTATGGATATGTAAAAATAGAATATTTTTCAAGGAACCTTTGGTATAGGATATGTACAAAATACATCGAATTGACGGAAGGTTTTGTGCTGGCCACAACAGATTTTTTTCAAACTGTTAAGAACTTCAAATAAGGAACTTCTGATTGACCAATTATAACCAAAATCTAATCAGCCCTTCATATGGATGTAAAGAAGAGGAATACGAAATAATCATAATTTTTAGAATTGTAGTATTGGAGTTATCGTCGGAGAAAAATTTGTCTCACACACGCACGCAAGCACGCACACACAAACACACACACACACACGCCCATGCACACACATGCATACAGACATCATCGTAAAATTAGTAAAATCGTATTGTAGGGAGCCTAAAACGTGCTTATTCATTAAAAACTCACCACCGATTTTTTTGACTAAAGACAATACCTTCCTTACCTAAAGGTGACGGGAGGTAAAAAACATTCTTCATAAAATTATACGTATTAAACATATTTTATAACATAACTGACGTCGATTTGATTCTATTGGCTAGATGTATGAAAGCTAAGAATCCCGCCTATAATTCCAAAGCGCCCCGCCCATTGGCAGTTCCGGTTTACATCACTAGTGTTCTCTTCACTTTTATATCGTATTTACCTACTCGAATATCAAGTAAATGCCATAAAATTGTATTAAGTTTAATTTATATGAATTAACCCTCTCATGAAAGAACACTGATTCAGTGAACCGGTGACGTCACGAACTTATCGCGGGTTTTCATTTGTCGTCATACCTTTGTACAAAATTTCATATATAGCAGTAAAAAAAATCTGTTGCGGCCAACACAATACCTCCCGCCATTTCCGTTTTGTTACATATAAGTACCTACTTCTTGTGCACACAAATATTTCTAATTATGTATATCTATTCTTTCATTCTATAAAGGAATCTTGTCCTACTCTTCTAAAATGTTCAAGATAGTTCCAATTCATTGACGGGATTGGGGTTATTTCTTAAGTACATAAATAAATAAATATATAATCACGGCATATTACCCATTTCTGGGTGTGCCAGTATCTACAACGCATGTAGACATCGGTAATGATGACGATATATTTTACCGTGTGGACGCTTACCAGGCGTCACCTCACGGGCACTCATAGCTGGTGTGGAGAGTGCACCACAGGGGTCACTTTTGTGCCATTTAAAATTGGAAAATATTTGGCGTCTGTCGGGATCGAACTCGGTTCGATTTTTAAATTTTTAATTTATAATTCGATTAGATATATTAAACGTACTTCCCGGAAAACGGTTTTAGTAATGTCAGTAAAACTGTTGATTTTTAACACTGACATTTTTCTGTCAATTAAAAACATTTGAATTTGACAAATAGTTTCCTTGGTGTGGTTTGGACCTGGACTGAGCGATTTGTTACTATTGATTATTCTATATATTATATTTTCTTTATCTCTAAATTTACAGATAATACAACAAAAATTTTAAGTGTATTAGATGGAGAATTTTATGTTCTTCAATATTTGTAATACCAAAAATTTACAAAAAATAATATTTAATTTTTTGTTAAGAAACTACTACTTCCGGTTGTCCAATTGTTACCAAAACCTTTTCAGCTCTTCCCATTAATGTCAGATTAAGGAATATGTAGTTAAATTGGTCTTTAGTATACTAGAATTTGAAAAACCATCGCTCCAACATCCACACACATTCACACACATACATCATTGTAAAAATGTTAAAATAGGATTCTAAAGGCGGATTTATGCAGCCATTTTCATTTACATTTAATTTAATTTAATTTTCATTTAAAAGATAAATGTATGTAAACCATTGTAATCATGTATACACCATTTTCATTTACGTTTTATTTATCTCTCATTCTCATTAATTTTTAAAGATGGCCAACTTTTATCTAATAAATGAAAATTATAAATGGCGCGTGCGTGTACGACATGACAGGGACGAGAATTTGAGTTGATCAGCTGGTTGTCATTATGTATCTCCGATATCGTTTCTTTTTATGGTTTTTTATTGCAATAACACGTTTAAAACTAAACTCATAACTTCTTCGCTGTCACTATTGTTGAACATTTTTATTAATAAACTGTATTCCAATGAAAGTCGGGTTATGACGTTCATCATCATTTTTATATGTGCGCATGCGTTCATTTTCATTTATTTTTTTATATATTTTTGTATGAATAGGTACATTTAAAATTTATAAATGAGAATTAAATGAAAATTAAATTAAAAAGTAAATGTAAATGAAAATGGCTGCATAAATCCGCCTTAAAGACCTTAAAACGTGCTTATTCACTAAAATCTGGATAAGCGATTTTTAGCATGAATCCATTCCTCTCTTAGCGAGAGGTAAAAATTGGTGGCCCTCTTATAACGAGAAATAATATAAAAAGTCTGTTCATGTTCTTCATAATGAAATTCGATAATAATCTGAATTTATAAATTGGTGGTCCTCTTAATTAAGAAAAGTTATTCGGAATATAAAACACATTAATATGTAAATATAGGGTACGGATTTATAATAAAATTTTACTTCAAAAAATGAAGTCAAAGCATGTGATTAATAGCATAAGAAATATACATTCAACTTTTATTTATCATCTTCTACATTTAAAACTTTCAATTTCTAATGTAGACAAAAATGATTTCCTGAGGTATATTAATTACATTTAACAAGTAAATTAATTACAAATAGCTTTAATTATTTGTAACTGTACTTAAATACTGCTAGTAGACGAACCGGAAGAATTTTTTCTTTTTATTACGATATTTCACTATTTTATTTAAACAATGACAAGTCATTAAACAAATGCCATGTAAATAAACATATGAACAATTGCGGAAACAATGGCTTCACGACGCGTTGACGTTTAGAACATCCGTAGGGAAGAGATTAAAATAAATTAATTAAATTTTAAAATATTCATATATTAACGATATATTTCTGTGTGTCTGTGTGTATATACACTTGACGTAAAGCTGTCCAGTATTTATTAGTCACACATTTATGATTTTACTGAGCGGAAGTAGATATTCTAAGATAATAAGAAAATATGTAAGTATATTCTTGTGTGTTTGGTCCGTAACACATAATTGCAGTGAACAATTAAAATTTTAATCTATAAAATTAAACTAGCGTTCTGTAATAAATAATACTTTGTATGTTACAAAACATTTTGCAATTAGGTCTTGTAAGAAAATTTAACATATTTTTACCTTCTGTCATCTTTAGGTAAGGGAGGTATTGTCTTTGGTAAAAACATTCGGTGATGAGTTTTTAATGAATAACCATGTTTTAGGGTCCCTAGAATACGATTTTACTAGTTTTACGATTATGTACTGATGTATGTGCCTCTATCTCTCTCTCTCTCTCTCTCTCTCTCTCTCTCTCTCTCTCTCTCTCTCTCTCTTTCTCTCTCTCTCTCTCTCTCTCTGTGTGTGTGTGTGTGTGTGTGTGTGTGTGTGTGTGTGTATGTGTGCGTGTTTGTGTGTGTGTGCGTGTTTGTGTGTGTGTGTGATTGTGTGTGTGTGTGTGTGTGATTGTGTGTGTGTGTGTGTGTGTGATTGTGTGTGTGTGTGTGTGTGTGTGTGATTGTGTGTGTGTGTGTGTGTGATTGTGTGTGTGATTGCGTGTGTGTGTGTGTGTGTGTGTGTGTGTGATTGTGTGTGTGTGTGTGATTGTGTGTGTGTGTGTGTGTGTGTGATTGCGTGTGTGATTGCGTGTGTGTGTGTGATTGTGTGTGTGTGTGTGATTGTGTGTGTGTGTGTGATTGTGTGTGTGTGTGTGATTGTGTGTGGGTGTGATTGTGTGTGTGTGTGATTGATTGTGTGTGTGTGTGTGTGATTGATTGTGTGTGTGTGTGTGTGTGTGATAAATTTTTCTCCGACGATCACTCCAATACTACAATTCCAATTCTAAAAAGCTGATTTTTGGTAGATAATTGGTCAACCGGAAGTTCCCTTATTTGAAGTTCTTAACAATTTTTCTATAAAAAACGCAGTCAAATATCATTTTTTGTTATTTTATATGATTATCAATATGAAAGAATATCTTATTATCTATATGGTTTGATTATACATTTTCCTTCATATTCAATAGATATAGAGTTAAAGAATTATAAAGAAATTATCTTTCGTAAATCAGCCAGCTTTGCTGTCATCATGGAAACAGCTCATATATTCAAATAATTCTAATTGACAGATGTCAGTGTCAAAAGCAATTTACATAGCGTATGTTCGTGTTATAATTTTATTGGATTTATAGAATCTTTTCCAAGGAACTTTCAGTATGGAATTTGTATAAAATAGTATATGTTCGTGTTAAAATTTTACTGAATATATAGAAAATCTTTTCCAAGGAACTTTTGGTATAGGATTTGTACAAAATACATATATAATTGACGGAAAGTAATGTGCTGGCCACATCAAATTTTTTTCTTCTGAAATTCAAATACTTAAGTAGGTACATTCAATATATTACGTCTCAAAAGTTCATCCTACGTTTTAATGTAAAATTGTTTTAAATTAAAAACCGTTTAATTAAAGTTTAATTACGACAAAATCTGTATTGAATATAGTAGACTAATTATTTTTTATTACATTTATCAACATTGAAACAAAATTTAATTTTTAATTATGTATGTATAAAATTCACTGAAATATAAAAATTAAGGATTAATAATATGATGTTCTGTTCAAATTTCTGTATACATATTTAACACGGTAGAAATTTAAACAAGGACAAATAAATATATATGTTACTATATTTGAATCTGTGGCAAATCACGAGTTCTGTGACGACAAAAAAGTTTAAACAAATGACAGAACTGGAAAGAAAATGATAAGAAGGATGATATCACAGGCTGGTACTATTCACAAGTGATTAATGGTGATTAGAGAGCAGTTGACTAGCAGTGTTTTATCTTTGTCAATCGTTTATGGATTATTTTGGAGAAAAATACTTCAAATAAAAGATAAATAAATATATCATCACGGCATATTACCCATTACTGGGTGTGCCAGTATCTACAACACATGTAGACATCGGTAATGATGACGACATATTTTACCATGTGGGCGCTTACCAGGCGTCACCTCACAGGCACTCATAGCTGGTGTACAATTAATTTTTCTATAACTATATAAAACATAAAAAAGAAAATACACAAAAATCAGCTAACGAATTCTGGCAGAAATGTCAAAAATTTGTTTATCTTTTTGTTCAAATGCCATAGCTACTATTAATACGAATTTGACCAAATTTAATAATTAATTTATGAAACAAAAAAAAAACATAATTACATGTACCTATTTGGTACTATTTGATCTTTTATTGATATCACAACCATTGTTGTCACTCAAAACGGGGGGGCATCAGTTTGCAAAAAATTAATTTAACATGTTGATCTCCTCTGTACACCTTGAAAAAAAATCTGTTGTGGCCAGCACAAAACCTTCCGTCATTTCGATGTATTTTGTACAAATCCGATACCAAAAGTTCCTTGGAAAAGATTCTATATAACCTGTAAAATTGTAACACGAACACACTATTTTTTACAAATTCCATATTGCAAGTTCCTTTGAAAAGATTCTATAAATCCAATATAATTATAACACGAATGTACATTCTGTAAATTGCACTTCACACTTCCTCATTCCTATCCAACGCATCTTCTTCACACAGTTCTTCCTCTCTCAAATATTCTGCTACACGGTCCTTCCATCTTCTCTTTGGCCTTCCTCGTACTCCCGGCATTGAAACTGCAAGTCACTTGCGAGGGACACTCTGTCACTTATGTTACTTTCTGATCGTATACTTTTTGAATATATCTGCTGTTTCCATAATTTTGGCAATGCTGACTAATTTTTGAAAGTTAACCTCTCTTAATATCTCTATAACTCTATATCTACAGAAAATGAAGGAAAATGTATAATCAAATCGTATAGAGAATAAGATTTTCTTTCATATTAATGATCATAAAATGTTGAAAAATAATATTTAACTGCGTTTTTTCCAGAAAAACTGTTAAGTACTTCAAATAAGGGTACTTCCGGTTGACCATTTATAATCAAAATCTAATCAGCTCTTCATATGGTTGTAAAGAAGAGGAATACGAAAGAATCATAATTTTCAGAATTGTAGTTTTGGAGTTATCGTCGGAGAAAAATTTGTCACATACATACACACACGGACATACATACACACATACAGACATCAATGTAAAATAAGTAAAATCATATTTTAGGGATCTTAAAACGTGATTATTCATTAAAAACTCACCACCGATTTTTTTGACCAAAGACAATACCTTCCTTACCTAAAGGTGACGGAAGGTAAAAAACGCCCGGTATATATTATTGGCTGTAATCAAATCAAAGTAAAGAAAAAATATCAAACAAATATCATCTATGCGCACTAACAAAATTTGAACACCTAGTATATTACTTCGTACAAGTTTGGTCCGTCAAAATTTCAAAAAAATTCTCGCAAAAACCTGCCACGAAATAATAATACAAGCAACTTGAAATCATATGCAAGATTGTTGATAAAAACAATATTATATGCACACACCGTATACAAAAGTGCAAAAAATTGCATTGTTAACATTTTTATCATTAGTTTTTCTAATATTTTATTTAATATTACATATATTACAACACAAATCTTTATAACAATAATGAAAACAGTCTTTACTTACTTGCTGTAAAGCTGGCATATTCCAAAAATTTTCAAATTTGAGCGCAAAGTTCAAACTGACATTCACTTGTCAATGTTTGTTAATTGCGCAATTGTTCGCAACACATTACAAACTCATATATTAAAATGACAATCGGTCTTGAAAACAACACTTTCGCTAATAAAATTGAACACATACTACACTTTTTTGACTATATTTGACGGTGTCATATCTGAATACTCCTCTATCAACAGTACGTAATTTCATAATAAAACCATGCATGAAACAGCATGGATAAAAAAATAGAGTAGGAGTTCCAAAGATATGATTGGTGGAGAGAAAATAGAGGGAGTGTACAGTGCATCTTAAAATGTCCTTCGCGCGGGGCTGAAGAAAATACTAGAATATTTATAATGATATATTTGGATAATCTAGAATGAAAATTGTCTCATTTCATAATTTTTAATTTAACTTTGAGAAATTATTGTGAAAATTCATGACTAATGATTGATTCATCGGCCAAATTTAATGACTATACACATTGTAGTTACAATTTACGCAATATTTTGTCAATTTCATTATGAGTACACGTATTTTATCTGTCCATTAGCGTCAGATAACAATTATAACAATTTTTTATTATAGTTACCTTTTATATTGTATTAAATATTTTTATTTTCCCTATTATAACTTACTACACGAGATATTTCAGTTTGTATACGCCTCTGAAACAGATAATAAAATATTGAGATACGTCATTGGGATTCACATCTTCGATTTTAAATTCTGAAGTACGGACCTGCCATCTAGTATCTTAAACTGATATTAATTTACAGAAGGTTGCAGAGCACTATAATAAAGTTCTTCCAATTTATAGTATAACAAATGGTAAAAAATTAAACATAGGTCATTTATATTAAAACTGAACCTAAATAAAACTGTATAATACGGACTATCATCGTTTTAAAAAAGTTAAGATGAGGCCAGAGCCGTAACTAGTCATTTTTGTGCCCGCTGCCGATGAAACAGTATTTTTTAACAATTTGCAATTAATGAATCCATAAACCGTAACAAAAAATAATAAAATGTACACTTTATCCTTAAAATACTATTCAATAAATAACGATTAGGATAAAAAAAAACATTTTTTTAAATAATTACTTTGTGAGATATACGAATTTATTTCCAGTGTCACAGATGACGTCACACTATTGATATCTTTCTCGAGCAGAAACTGGTGTGAGAAAGATAGCTATAGGTTTCTTTAAAAATTAAATGCAGCTATACAAAAAACAATTATGACTTTTTGATACCACGAATTGCTTCAAAATTAAACGAACTTTAATTTAAATTTAAAAAAATGGTTTATGGGCCCATTCATAGTTAATTAAATAATATAAAATATAGAAATACGTGTCCCTTACATTTGTAAATTTTTGAAAATTAATAGGAACCGAGAAATGAGATATGTAGAATAAAATTTAAAACAAATATGAATTATATATCGGAAATCAAGGGAAAACTGCGAGCTTTAATCTTTTGAACGCAAAATTTGATGCTTGCACGCTACTCTAATATCTGACAAAAGAAAAAAATGCATTGTAAGAAACAAACCTGCAACTTCGCAGATTATATAACTAATCACTGGTTTCAGTCAATTTATTAAAATAATTATTCAGTTCAACATTTCGGCCGTACTGCGGCCTTCTTCAATGTTCTACTTTAATTTGTTAAAACTTATTTAAAATTAAATAATAAGCAGTTTGTTATAAAAATTATTTTGTGAAAATTTGCGAGAACATTTGCGAGAATTAAAAAGATTTTTACTTTTATTCATTATATCTGAAATTAAAAAGAATATTAAAAAAAGTTTTAAATGGACTGCCTTTTATTTTTAATTACAAAGTTTTTTTTATTATGTCAAGCATTTTTAAATTTTTCTAGTTTAACCAGAAAATGGATTTTCTTGAATTTGTTAATATCTATTTAATACTACTGCTGTACTCTACAGTGAAATTTGTGAACTATATTTGTAAGTTGTGTTATAGGAAAATACGTTTCTATATCGTGTAAATGGGAGAAAATCCATCCAATCAGATTTCAAGCAATTTCTGTGATCTACGCGGCCACAGATTACGCAGCAAGAAAAAATAAACAAATGTCATTTGAATTTCGATCATTCTCCACTTTCGCGAACAGCGCAGCGTTCCAAAACTCTACTCTTGAGTACAAAGTTACTCAAAGTCGTTCCAAAACTACTAAGCTTACTTTAGAGTTTACTCTACTTACCCTACTATCGAGGAGGATACAGAAATTACTCCACAATATTTTCAAATATGGATGCTCATGTTTCTCAACATATGAAAGTAATTTGCCTTCTTGAAAAAAAAAACCATGCTTTTGGTTGAAAATAAACATAAATAAACTCATTGGCCTGTATTAAGAGCAAACTTTTATAATAAAAGCGCTTTTATGGAACATACGTTCACCACATTACATTATGATGAGAGTGCTCCATAAAAGCGCTTTTATTATAAAAGTGCGCTTGTAATACGGGTTTGATATTAATCCTGATATTAATGTTGTAATTATAAGTAGTTTTGTTAATTTTTTACTCCAACAAAACTATCATTCGTTCTATAACACACTATAGTAAAAATTTTCAGGCAGAGTAGTCACGTCATCATTTCATTACAAAATGAAAAAACACTGTAGTATTGTATATGTTTAGGAAAACGAAGAAAATAAATACTATTTTTTGCATACTATAAGTAAAGTACATTTTAATTAAATTTACAATTATTTTAAAGTCGAACATAATGTTTTCAATGAATTTTAATTTATTTAAAATAATTATAGTTCATTTTTTCACCACATGTTGGTACTATTGGATTTCAATATTTAAACGTTTACACGACATGTTTCTCCCGGAATTGTCAAGCGTCTGCTGTCATTAGTTAGTTACTTTTCTGTTTTTAGTTTGTGTTAATTTTAATAATTGTAAATTGTATTATTGGAGTATTTTCAATCAAATATAATATATTTTTTAAATGTTATTTTAATTATATTTTCAATAAATCGAATTTTTAGTGCTACTCTTTACTTTTCTATAACACTACAGAATTGTAAATCTAAATAAAATCAAATCAATTGTTTTAAAAATATATTCAATGTCATTTAACATTAATTTTCTTATTTTTCATCAAGTGCTTCATTCACTCCCCGTATTCCTTCTGAAACCCGACTCGGTGTGCCCTATACCGAATTTTCAATACCAGAAATTGGAAATATATTACATTTTACAATAATATTCAATTATTATTCGACTATTAAATAAATTAACTTGATCACATAAATTAGCATCGCAGGTAAATATAATTGTTTTCTAAAATTAAATTAGTGTACCATGTAAATCTACTAATTTCGTGACGTCATTATCTAGTTACAAATTTTGATGACGTGACTGCCTAAAAATTTTTACTATACAATCAAATTACGTCATCATACTCTAACGCCTACTTCAATACTAGGAATTTTTGAATTTGGAATGCAGCCCAGACACTCAGGCTTGAGATAATTAACGATTTTTCTGTAAGATGGCCATAGTAACACTGTTTGGAGAAAAATTGAAATAAAATGATTATTTTCGGCTGAACATCCCAAAATGCATTTTATGCCCTTCCCTGTTACAATAATTTTCTCGTATTTTCTACAGTGTTCGTAGAATAAAAGTTTAAAATGTGACTTATTCTGTATTTAGGGAAAAATAATGATACAAATTTACTAATACAAAGTATATTTCTTAAAAATTAAATATACACAATTACACAAAGTATTTAATTATTCTATACTCATATCAGTATTAATAATAGAATCTTGTTGCATTGACTGATTCTCTAGATTTTCATCTGCATCTGATGTATCTATATAGATATACTTCACTGAATTTTCGTCAGAAGGTATTCTTGGAGTAAAGTCTGGTACGAAATCGGGTGCATCTATAAAAATAATAATTTAAAAATGTTATTTTATTCATATATATGATTTAATTTATTATTTACTTGGAAATGGAGGCGATTCATCGGCAAGTTGTTCTATGGCGTAATTGAGCATTGTTGTACTGAAAGTATCGTCCCGTTTATGCCCTAAAGCTCGGTGGAACCAATCTACAGCATCTTCTGTCAGTCCCATAAGAGACTTCGTGTAGCCTATAGCACTATAAGTGCTGAAATTTTTTGGAGACAGAACTAAAGCCTGTAACAAGTTTTTAAATTTATTTGATTAAAAATGTGTTATTTTTCTTACTTGATGATGATATTCAAGCGCTTCTTCATATTTTTTTAACTTTCTACAAGTATGTCCTAAGTTGTTTAATAATGGTTCCCATTTTTCAACCATTGTTGAATCTTGGCTACTACGAATTCGGTTTAAGGCATCTTTAAAATGTTTCTCTGCTATTTTGTAACTAAAACAGAAAAATATCATCATTACATATTGGATATATTGGACTTATCAGCCGTAATGATTTATGATAATTTAAAATAAGGTTCCTACTTTTCTATTTAGTATTTCACCAACTCCGAATTAATTCGGAGGTTTGTTGAAACGTTGTATCTTAAAATTCATAACTATTGTTGTATATTCACCGTTAGGTAAGACATATTTTATACTTTTCATGTAAAACTGTTTTTTGCTAATAATAATGTAACAATAGCTGAACCATTTAAGCCTTTTGATTTACCTTTAAATCATTTAAAATAGTTATCTGTTATTTGAATTAAGGGCCGTTTTCGTAATAAACTACCTTCATTTTAACATTTTAAACTAAAATTAAAGTTGAATTCGTTTTCATAATATAACTTTAGCACTTTTGCCAGCACTGTAGCGTTACTTTAAAATAAAGATAAAGTCTAACGGTCGGTTTCATAATAAATATAAAGTCACTTTACTTTTAGATCAAACTTTAAAAGTAAAGTGACTTTATATTTATTATGAAACCGGCCGTAAGTAATTTTAAAGTCTTAAAGTGAGCCTGAATATTAAAGCGGCCCTAAGTTGCAAATGTTTTGTTAGAACTTAGGTCCATTTTCATAATTAGGCTAACTTTAAGACATTAATTAAAATTACAAGACTTCATCTTTATTTTAAAGTAATGCTACAGTGCTCACTATAGTGCTAAAGTTATATTATGAAAATGAGCACAACTTTAATTTTAATTTAAAGTATTAAAGTGAAGATAAAGTTTATTATGAAACCGACCCTAAGTAAATTTTTTAAAGTATCGTTGTGAGGTGTAAAGTACGAAATTAACCAAAGAACATCTTCATATTACGATTTATAATTTGACAACTTTCATGCATTTCGATGCAATATTGTCAATTTAAACCATGTTAAATATTTAATTTACATTGTCGCAATCGGCCATCACAGTTTAAAAAAAAACCATAGTAATTAGTTTAACATCTTTGGCAGTTTTTAAGTCACCAGAAATTAATTTTACAGCTTTAAACATATTTTAAGTCTTCCAGAAATTATTTTGAAAGCATACCAAATCAAAATTGATTGTGAGTTTTTAAAACACGGAAGGAAAAGAATGGTGAAGTGAATTATTGTTGAAGAGAACTGCTCGGAATATATTTAAAATATAAAAATATGAACTCTGTGTGTTATTCTCAATAATCTAGCCGTAACCTTTATATTTATTTATTATTTTCGCATACTTACTCCAAGTTTTGGAAAGCAATGACCCCCATTTCGTGCATGACAAACGGGTCATCAGGTGCTATACTTTGCGCTTGTTGGAAAAACTTTTCTGCCAGTTTAGAATTATTTGTTAATCCGCATTCTAATCCAATGTATAGTAAAGGCAAATGGCATCTAAATAAAAACAACATGAATTATTTAATACTCTATAAATGATTGAAAATTGGATATATACCCTTTCATAAGTTGTGATGCTTTGAAATAAGCAGCCATAGCTTGATCGTGTTCGTTTTCAACAGCAAAAGAATGGCCGTATGCTAACCACGCAGGGCCGAAAAGACGGTCCAGAGATGTTGCTTTTTGTAAGTAACGCCTTGCTGGATCGCTTTTACCTAAAAGAAAAAAAAACTGTAAAGCCAAAAAAAATTATTAAGATCACGGTTTATTTACGATTAACACATGTCTCATAAGTTTTCGGAAAAAAAAAAAATAATGGAATGGACGATACTGGGGTTTGAGGATAGTATATTGAATCTGCTTATTACTACAATTGACATAGCTTAAGCCTTAACACTCATATTTAATATGGAGCTAGTAGCCTTTTTTCTTTTATACAATGAAGTTAAGTTCTGGTTACTCGTCCCATAAGTCTTTGGAGAGCTTTAAAATTTACCTTTTGAAAAATCCTTCTCCTTAATTGTTTTTATTTTGGGGCTGCTACAGATTGTTATATCGCCGTGCTAGAACAATACTAAGACAACTTCTGAACCAAGACTTATAATATCTGTTTATCTTTATTAACAACAAAAATAAATTAATTTTAAACGCAATTATCTCGGAACTAACTTTTTTAAGTTATTTTAGTATTGTTCTAACACGGCGATATATCTTTCTTGTAAATAACGCTCTAAAAGTTGCAGGGAAGGCAAAGTTTTCAGATAAAATACTGTGTGGTGCAATTTCGGAAACAGGCGTCTGCAGACAGTACGTTGGACGTGTTAGAGGTTTATTCACAAAATTCCCTGCCGGAGTTACTTGATTTCATCAATTTCCATCATACAAACGAAGATATTAAGTTTTGGTCTAATCCAGCTTCACGCCATGTCCGAACAACAATGCAGTGCTTGAAGGCAAAAACGTACCATTTGTACCCCGCGAAAACAAACCTCCCTGGCCCAGGCGAGACCTACTGGAACTTTTTGTGTACTACTTACAGGAAAGATGTACGACAATCCCAAAATGAAAACAATTAATGGCCGTATTATGGTCAAAATTTTACAGCTCGATTCTCGAAAAAGATTAAGCTAATCCACACTTTTGGATTAGCGACTTTTTTTTCTAATTTTGACAGTTTATATCTTAAAATACAGTCTAATCTACTCCTAGTATCTACCTTTTTTTGATATTTTGAAGACTATTTTTTTTATTTTATTTTTTTTTTTTATTTTATTTTAGAAAGAAAGGCCGTACAACAGGCCAAGGCCCAATAAAAGTACAGCACAGTTAACAATATACATAAAGAATAAAAGTTTCTAGCTCGACAGTATAATAATAGATAATAAGAAGTACAAACTAAGGATCAGACAAAGAATGCGAGAAAACATATTTTAGAAATGATTTAAACTTAAATAGTGAACAATTAAAAATATCTGGAACATTATAGCTAAGAATCATGTTATTGAAAGAACACATTAATCGATGTACTGTAGAAAACATAGCAGCATTGGTTTTATATTTTTTAGAAGAGAACGTTTCAAGAGAACGAGTAGAATAAGAAGGCACACGCAGAGATATTTTACTTAAAAGGACGGGACTATCTATATAATTATTTATGATTTTATATAAAAATGTCAAATCCAACACTTCTCTACGTTTTTGTAAAGTGACGAAACTGACAGAATTATAAGGGAATTTCCAATTTAAAGCTGAAATAAATTTCCGTTGGATACCTTCAATTCTCTTAATATATATTTGGTAATGAGGAGACCAACAAACGACATCAAATTCTAATTGTGAACGTACAAGTGAATAATAAAGTTGAACGAGAGTGTTATAGTTCTTGAAAAGTGCTCCAACTCTTAATATAAATCCAAGCATTTTATATGCTTTCTTTACAACAGTGTCAATGTGAATGTCATATATGAGTTTACTGTCTAATATTATTCCAAGATCTCTTACATGAGATACACGATTGATTACATTTCCACTGATATTGTATTGAAATTCAAAATTGGTCCGATTTCGAGAAAAAGAAATACAAGAACACTTGCTATGATTGACAGATAGATCATTTGCTGTTAAATAAATATTTAGTTTCTCGAGATCTGCTTGAAGAGCAATGCAGTCTAACATGCACGTTATCTTACTGTAAACCTTAAGATCATCAGCATACATAATAAATTTCGAGTTTTCAAAAATGTTGCTAATATCATTAATGAAAATAATGAAAAGGAGTGGTCCAAGATGAGATCCTTGAGGCACACCAGAAGTCACGGGGAAATTATCAGATTTGAACCCTTTGACAGTTACACTTACCTTAAACTTTTTTGAGATTCTGGCTGTTAATGTTTAATCTGTAGGAAAACAGACAAAATCTATTTTTGTTGATTAATATAAAATCTATGCCAATTTTCGTTGCGATTTAGTTCATTATTTACAAATTTAAGAATTACAGTTTTGACCAAAATACGAATAGGGATTAGGAAAAGAACAAGAATAAATAATATGCATTATTAAATGTAAAGAACTATTATGTATTTATTTTTATGTTCAACAGTGTTTTATGTTTTATGTGAAACATATAATACAATTTGACATATATTATAATTATTAGATAATGAATGATGATGAAAATCACAACTACACAATTATTTGAAGTTCGAACACACAGGTAGAAAATATAACTTTTCTATATATCACAGTCTTATATACATCCTTTCAGGAACTTAATAACTATTTCTCATCTGTTCTCTCTGTTCATAGAACAAAGCTTTTTGCAACGCTTCTTCCAGAGTCTTGGGTTGAGCATCAATGGTCTTCTCTCCATAAGAAGTTCCAGAAATGCTTTTCAAAAACGCAACTCTTGCATGCTTCTCCAAACTAGACGCCTCCATTCCTGGATATACTTTACAAACAAGTTTATGGATATCCACTTTCAGATCCATGAGAGTTTCTTCAGGTTTGCGTTTACGTTGTTCCAATTGATTAATCAGCATATCCAAAGTTTCTTCTGGAGCTAAGATTTCATTGAGTTTGGTTTTGAGGGCTTCATAGTCTTTTCTTGTAGCTTCATCCAGAGTTAAACAGAGGGATAGAGCGTGTCCACGAAGACTGAATATTAACATGTTGGCCATTTTTGCTGGATCGGTGTTCCAGCCATTCATATTTGCCGCCACTTCGTACAGGAAGAGCCATTGGTCCCATGGAATGGTTCCGTCGTAGATTACAGGCATAACAAGCCCGTTTGGTGCGGTTTGTAACGGCATTGCAGTGAGAGGAGATGTTGCCATTTTGTATTAAATACTTTCACAATTCTTAAATAAACACTACTTTATTTTTGTTTCACTTCTTGTAGCGTTTAATTTAGCAGACGCCAAAGCACTGGCGACACTGACACTGGCTTTGCATTGCAGCGGTACTAAATGATATTTATACAACAATGCGCTAGATAAACTCGCATAGAAGTGGAGGTGGTAACTTAAAGCATTTCAACCTTGTGAAACTCCCGATGACTCATAATCGATACAAATCCGACTGTTGGGCGCCCAAAGTTTTGCTACTAATTACGGGATGTTACACGAAGAAAAAAAATTGTTACGAAATGTTGCGCAACAATTAAAATGACGAGAAAATTAAATATTTCATGTGCATTTAAATAAATTGTTATGATTTTATAAAAAAGTTATTAAAAAAATTTTTCCTCTTTAAGTTGCCACTGAATTCGGAATGTTATTCAAAGAAAAAATATTGTTATGAAATGTTGCGCAATAATTAAAGTGATGAAAAAATGAAATATTTCATCAACATAAAGATGTATTGTTCATGTTTGGATAACAAAATTATTTAAAAAGTTTTCCTCACTGATTTTGGAATGTTATTCAAAGAAAAAAGATTGTTATGAAATGTTGCGCAACAATTAAAGTGATGAAAAAATGAAATATTTCATCTACATAAAGATGTATTGTTCATGTTATTTTGATAACAAAATTATTTAAAAAGTTTTCCTCTTTAAGTTGTCACTGATTTTAGAATGTTATTCAAAGAAAAAAGATTGTTGTGAAATGTTACGCAACAATTAAAATTATGAAAAAATGAAATATTTATTCTACAACAATTGTTGAATACTCTAAAGATGTAATGTTGATTATTAAATAAGAAAATTGTAATAAATATAAATATAGATTAAATTTTTGAATATTACACAATATTTCGTAATTACAAGCCTCCGCCCACCCACTTTAATATTGTCTGGCTAATTTATTTTTACAAATAATAAGTAACATAAATTATCGTCAATTTTTAATTCCTAAAAACAAATAGCAAGATGTGTTTTCTAATACATTATCTTTACCTCTGTTAAAGATGTACACTTTTTTTCATTAAAATGGGTTTATAAAGTATATCTTTTTTTAACACAATAAAAGTGTGCAAAAAGTGCACTTTTTTAACGCAAATGCGTGAAATAATGAAACGTTAAGGTACTTTTTTTCACACTTATTGCAGACGTAAAAAAAATTGTATGCAATAAAACTATACTTTTTACTCTTTTTAATAATAATAATAATAATAAATCTTTATTGTATATCAAGTTTTTACAACTTATTACAATTTTGGATGATATGTGGGGGTGAATTAATTTTTCCATATAATTTTTATAACTTTCGAGTTATACATATACACGTTGTATTGATGAAGATGAGACGATAAAGACGCATACAAACAACCATACCTTACCCGGGATTCGAACCCAGAACCCTTGGGTCGTGAGTCGACTATGTTGCCTACTACACCACCAGGGTCGGTGTTGCATAAATAACTATTATTTTTTAATGTAAAATAAAATAATGTTTAAAAGAATTACAGTGGTAATTTATAGTGAAATCAATATGGCTGATACCAGAAGCCCTATCTTGAAAAGCAGAATATAGTTTACATACATAAAAATATTTTGAAAAATTGAAATTTGGCACTTTCAAAATAACGGTTTTTTATGTCTATTAAAAAAATACATTTTTTTGAAATAATAATATAAGTGAAAAAGTGCACTTTTTTAACGCAAACGCATGAAATAATGAGACACTATGGCACTTTTTTTTCACATTTTTATTGCAGATGTAAAAAAAAAATTGTATGCAAGTCGAGTAAAAAGTGTCTTATTTCATTCATAGGATTTGTTCGTGAAACAAGACTATACTTTTCAAAAACAAGGCATTGAATTGTTGGTAAATTAATTATTATTATATTGTACATGAAAAAGTAAAATATTTTAGAAAACATATCTTGCCAAGTGTCATTGGACAAAATGTCTGTAATATTAATAAAACTTTGCGTTAATTTACGTTAGTTATTATTTGTATCATAAACTAAATAAAATGAAATTAAAGCGCGTGGGACAACAGATGTGGGACGGATTCGTATTATATTGTGAAATTCGAATGTCGACAAATTATTTGAAATAAAAATTTTTAGGGGTAAATTTCTTAATTACTCGAAACCACAAAACTTCGAAAGGGTTTAAAGTAGCACTGCTCAAAATTTCCCCAACCCGAAAAAAAAAACACCAAAACTACTTAATAAACATAAAATACCCAATTAGTGCAAAGTGTTAACGCCGAACTATGTTTTTAGAATCGTACCACAATCGTACTATATTTTTAGAATAGACATTACTTGTTGGTTTGGCATTCAGAAATTCTTGGAATTAGGGTTTGTTTGTATATGAATCTCCACTACCTGCTTAGGGTGAAAATGTAACAGTTATCAGTACTGTAAGAGACATATTTAGATTTTTCAACGCAAACGTGGTTTATCCACCGATGTTATTAATATGCAATCCACTTACAAATACCAAATTAAATATTTATGAACTAATAACTGAACATTAACATACAATTATTTGAAAGACGATAATGTTAAGTTCAATGGAATTGAAAACTTAATGTTATTAACCAATAAAACCCAAAATTTTGTCGCTTGTACAAAAAAGTTCTATTATTAGAATATTGTTTGCAGTTTAAAATTAAAGTAAATTTGTTTTATTTCGCCTGACAAATATTTTTAATATTTTTAAATAATTTCAACGGATTTTCAACAATTTAAAATATGTAGAAATATATATGTACTTTGTCAAAGATTTACCAATATTATAAGGAAATCATAGAAAATAATTACTGCATAACTTTTCATTAAATTGTACAATATATTTCCCAAAATATATAAAATTGCACAACTTTTCATAATATTGTGCAATATATTTTTGCAAAATATACAAAAACTGTAGTTAACTACACGTTTTAATCTTTATATAGTGTTATATACAGAATGTTAATTAAAAAGCGGGCCATAAGCGATTAACATTGGAAACCAGTTTTTCCTTGTCCATTTCCCATTAATTTAAGACAAAAATGTTTCAAATAAATGTT
This sequence comes from Ophonus ardosiacus, assembly GCA_943142095.1. Lineage (NCBI taxonomy): Eukaryota > Metazoa > Arthropoda > Insecta > Coleoptera > Carabidae > Ophonus > Ophonus ardosiacus. Next base: position 10,039,942 of record OW964834.1, on the reverse strand, counting down.
GTAGAGAATTAAATTCTTCTACTAAATCATTAATTGGATTTTATTTTGCATGTTTAGTAACACGTAAAATCCGATTTGAAATTTTATAAATAAACCTCATTTGTAGTGATAGCCATAGAATTTAAATAAAATTATAAAGAAATGCATATCGTTTGAAATGTCAGAAATTCGATTTTAAAATATAAATGGGTCCATAAACCATAACATAAAATAATAAAAATGTACACTTCATCCTTAAAGTACTACTCAATAAATAACGATTAGGATAAAAAAAAACATTTTTTTAATAATTACTTTGTGAGATATTTGAATTTATTTCCAGTGTCATAGTTGACGTCACACTATTGGTATCTTTCTCGCACAGAAACTGGTGTGAGAAAGATAGTTATAGGTTTCTTTAAAAATCAAATGCAGCTATATAAAACAAGTATGACTTTTTGATACCACGAATAGGCCCATAAACCATAACAAAATATAATAAAATGTACACTTTATCCTTAAAGTACTACTCAATAAATAACGATTAAGATAAAAAAAAAAATTAATAATTTCTTTGCGAGATATTTAAATTTATTTCCAGGCCACAGATGACGTCACACTATTGGTATTTTTCTCGCGCAGCCTACTACAGAAACTGGTGTGAGAAAGATAGCTATAGGTTTCTTTAAAAATCAAATGCAGTTATACAAAAACCGCAATTATGACTTTTTGATACCACGAATTGTTTCAAAATTAAACGAACTTTCATTTAAATATATTTAAAAAATTTGTTTTATGAGCCCATTGCTTCAAAATTAAACGAACTTTTATTTAATTTTTTTTTTAATGGTTTATGGGCCCATTACAGATAATTATATTTTCGCCTAAGCCCATAAAAATATATTGTTTTTATAATCTACATCTAAATCAGTACATATATTTTATTTTTTCTACTCCCATGTGTGAAGTGAGTACTTCACGCAGGGGCGGATCTACATGGGGGCTAATAGGGCTTAAGCCCTGGGCCCCCAAACGTCAAAGAACCCACAAAAATTGAATTATTATCAATTTTTAGTTCACTAAATAATTGTAAGTAGAATATTTTAAAAATATTTCCTTGTAATGCGAATGCGAATAAGTAGGATTCATTAATTTTTAGTATATTGCACCTATTTCAAAATGTCCGGAAGAAAGTACATGAACGGGAGTGAAATTGTTTTTGCAGATCTAGAAAATTTGAATGAAACTAAAGATGATCAAAACGTAAGTTTTTGTAACACTAGTAATGAATGAATTATTTTTAAAATAATTGAAATATTTTTAATCTGAAAAAAAGAATGGGGACCCCCCTTGTAATTCAAGCCCTAGGCCCCGAAAAACCTAGATCCGCCCCTGACTTCACGTATTAATTTTTATGTGTGAAGTTTGATTTTCTGCACACAGTGCGTGAAGTAACGTTTCACGCACCGTTCATTATTTTAAATATTACAAACTGAATTGTATTTTAATAAAACAAACCTGTTAAACACCCGTAACGTTGGTAACCATGGTTACACAAGTCTATAATACAGAGGCTTTACGTTAAAAGAATAACAATGTGAAGAAAAAATATATTTTATTGTAAGGTCGTAGAAAAAGTATAGTTTGTAACACGTGTGTGAAGGCTATTTAAAAAAAAAACAACTTCACACACTTGCCCCATAATATACTATATTTTTATTTTGTAACGTGCAAAATCGAAATTCTGACAATTCGAACGATATGCATTTCTTTGTAATTTTTCATAAATTCCATGGTTATCACTATAAATTAGCAATATTTATAAATTTTCAAATTGGATTTTACAACTTATTATATCCTTAAATTAGTGATTTAAGTGTAGAATGTAATTCTCTACAACATTTATTTGAATTTGAAACATATTTGTCTAAAACTAAATGGGAAGTTTTGCGCAAGGAAAAATTGATTTCGCTAGTTAAACGCCTATGGCCAGCTTTTTACTTAATACCCTGTATAATAATAATTAATAATATTTTAATACATTACAAAAGTGACCCGTGTAGTACACTCTCCATACTAGTTTTGAAAACCGTGAGGTGACGACTAGTAATTTAATAGGAGCAGATTGGCCCACCCAGAAATATGTAATACGCCGAGATGTATTTATTTCATTATTTTAAAACAATAATTTTTATCTCAATTCTTTCTTATTGTGTAGAAAATATATAACTATCTGGATTACGATAGTTATAAGAAAGTACAACGCATAAGTAATGGATTTAAAATTATTATTGAATTAAAATTTTATCAATACTCAGATAACAAAAATAAGCAGTGTCATTATGATAATAACTATAGAACACTTCAAACAAAACCAGAAAATATTTCTAATCAATAATCCTATTGCGCAATATTACGCAATATTATTCTCAAAAATAAATAAATATTATCTCATTAAAATTGTGGGAACATCATTGCAAATAAATCACCTGTATAACAATACCATTTGGATAATAATTCTGCGAATATTTACGGATGATTCAACACACAAACAAAAATGACGTCACACGGATTTTCCTAGCGGTCGGAGTATAAATACCGCGCAGGAGACAAAATTCCTCAGTTTAAGTTTAGCGTCGGCTAGACTAACTCGCAGCTATACAAGCTAACTGGTGTGCATAGCCAGAAATTAACAACAATGGCGACAACAGGGCTGATAATGCCTGTTATCTACGACGGTACAATTCCCTGGGAGCAGTGGCTGTTTTTGTACGAAATTGCGGCAGAGATGAACAACTGGACACAAGATACCACCAAAATGGCTAACATGTTAATATTCAGTTTGCGGGGGCACGCTTTGTCTATGTGTTTAACTTTGGATGAAGAATCAAGAAAAGACTACGAAGTGTTGAAAGCCAAACTGAACGAAATAATAGCGCCTAAAGAAACTTTGGATATGCTGATAGCACAACTAGAACAGCGCAAAAGAAAACCAGAAGAAACTCTCATGGATCTTAAAGTCGATATTCATAAACTGGTGTGTAAGGTCTACCCAGGAATGGATGCTGAAAGTCTTGAGAGGCATGCACGAGTTGCATTTCTCAAGAGCATCTCTGGAACACCCTACGGAGAGAAAACCATCGATGCCCAACCGACTACATTGGAAGAAGCACTGCAAAAGGCTCAATTTTTTGAGCAAAGGGAACAATTCCGTCCTACTACCAACATCGACAGGTCTTACGAGGACGACGAGGTTTCTGTGGTGTCAGAAATCGTTGAATCGAAGGCCAAAAGGAGTCCCAAATGCTACAAATGTGGGCAGAAGGGACACCTCAAACCAAATTGCCCTCTGAGGCAAAAGAATTAGCGAGATTTTTAATCTCGACTACTTACTGAAGATTATATCTTCAAACATTGGATATCTGTGAACATTGCTTTATTTCTAAGTATTGCTATGTGATCGAGCTAAACCACACACAAATGATTTAAAACTGTCTTTTCCAAATTTTCTTTTTAACAATAGACTTAGCTCGAATATGTAATAATATGCAGAAATATGAATAGGTAATGATTTGCAGGGCCTTCGGGCACTTAGATATAAGATTTTATATGTACTTTATTTTTATTAAATAAATATATTTTGGCAGTATATCTTGTATTTACTAATGTTCCTTTTTCCCTTTCTATAATATTAAACGAATATTATTTTAGAAAAGATTTCTTTTTTATTGATTTAACCCTTTGGATTCCTTATTTTTTGCCAAATTCATTCATTGCCCTAAGTCGGTTAAAGATACGATAATGCGAAGAAAACTTGTATTCAGCATGAAATTTTTCTTCAGATTATATAAAACGATTTTAACTGATGAGCGATTCACGAGTTATTAAACTTATTACATGCAAAATTTGAAAGCAGTAAATAGGGTATTCTCATTTAAAAAAAAAAAATTTAAAGAACAGGTATATATGAGAGTACCTGTAAAATTCGAGTTAAAAATTCCATTTAAGAAGCGAGATACTAATTTTTAAAGTTCGATTTTGTTGTGTCACGTGATAGTGACGTACTAGTTGTACAGTACCAGTGGTGTACAATCAGTGGTTCATAGCGTTTTGAGGTGTTGACCAAGTATTGAAAAAGGTAGGAAATAATAGTATATTATGTGGCAAGTGTGTGAAGCTGACATTGTGCTTCACACACGTGTTACATACTATACTTTTTCTACGACCTTGCAATAAAATATATTTTTTCTTCACATTGTCATTCTTTAAACGTAAAGCGTCTGTATTATCGACTTGTGTAACCATGGTTACCAACGTTACGGGTGTTTAACAGCTTTGTTTTATTAAAATACAATTCAGTTTGCAATATTTAAAATAATGAACGGTGCGTGAAATGTTACTTCACGCACCGTGTGCAAAAACTCAAACTTCACACATAAAAATTGATACGTGAAGTACTCACTTCACGCATGGGAGTAGAAAAAATATTTTTCATTACAGTCTTACATACTATTACTAAAAAACTGGTCTATCGTAAGTTGATTCACAAGTTTTGTTTTGAATTTGGGTCGGAGTTCTTTTATTACGTTTATTGCTTTGTTTCTTCTGTTCGAGTTTTATTAATATAATTTCTTAAAAAAATACTTCTGTTTTGCCTATTTTTTTGTGGTAAGTACACATTCAAATCATTTATATAGTTCTGATAAAATTTTATTGCATTTTCTTAATGGTTAGATACTTCATTTCGTATTTAATGTAATAGAAATATTTTAAAAATAATGGATATCAAATGACAACAAACAAGCAAGTAGCTGACAGTAACACAAAAACACAAAACATCCACGCAGCTGTGCTACGAACACTTCCGAACGATTCGAAGAACACCCGAGTATATACGTACTTAAATGCGGTGTGTTACTACATTCAAACAGTGAGTAGAGATTTCAACTGATTTCCCATTGTTATAAGTGTAACTAGTACGACATCAAAATTTTAATGCTTTATATCTTTTGCAACAATCAATTTATAGTTTTTTTTTCCTCTTGTTTACCAACAAACTAATATTTATAATATTTTTTTAATATTTATAATATTTTTTTAATATTTGCAATTATGAGATAATACCCTATTACGATGATTTTTATATAACTTTTGTGAACGCTTTCTTAGAAGTTCATCCACCACTCACCACTCTTACCCAGTGAAAGATACGATAACGCGATTTGAAAATTTGTATTTAGCATGAATTTTCCTTTAGATTTATAATTTCTGGTTAAAATTTTCACTGTCAGTTAAATAAACAAAATTGAAATGAAATGATTTGTTAAATGACAAATCATTGCTGTCAATAATCCGATTCAATATTTTTTATTTAACTAATGGCCGGTTGCACCAACGTAACTTAAATATTAAACTTGGTTTAAATCGATAATATTGCATCTAAATGAAATGTCATATGAATTATAATATATTGCTGTCAAAATTTCGATTTGCATTTTTTTGTTTAAGCCTAGCTAAAATTTAAGCTTTGTTGGTGCAAATGGGCATTACAGTTAAAATTCTAACCAGAGATTGTAAAACTGGCGCTTTATATGAAATTCCTTTAAAATTTTAAACATCTACAAATCGGCATAGTTCTCATTTTTTCATTTAAAATTTCGACACAATTAAAGAAACAATATTACATTATGTATTTAATACGTGTCGAAATTTCATATGAAAAAATGAGATCTAAATCGATTTGAACGTTTACAATTTTAAAGGAATTTCATGTAAATTTAAGTTGCTAATAACTCGCGAAACATTCATCCGCAAAAATCGTGTAATACATGACATGAAGGAGAATTTTATACTGAATTCAAATTTTCAAACTGCGTTATCGTATCTTTCACAGGAATAGAGTGGAGGGTGAATCAAAAACTTGATTTTTCCCCTTCTTTTGTAGGATAAAAACCTCTATGGACTGGGGTAAAAACACTTTTCGGGAAATAAATTATTTCAATTTTGGTGATAAAATTTTTAAATCACTTACCGATAACGTAATAATAGCACCCAACAGCAAACCAAGAAATGGCCAACTCTGGATACAGATCTACTAGTTTGTGGCCCAAAGAGAATAAATCTAAAAAAAAAAAACATAAAGTTTTACAAAACTATCATCAAATCGCGGGTCTAGAATGAAGGTTGTAACTGCAAGTTTTTGATGAAATGAGATTTTTGTTCTATGGGCCATATTCTATATCTTTTTGATATTAGTTTTTAAATATTGTTGTCTATTTTCGAGACAGTACAAAGATAAAGTTCTATCTGCCTAAAATGGGGTCCTCCGCCATAATAAAGAATAATAAAATGTACACTCCGTATTTAAAGCACTACTCAATAAATAACGGTTAAGATAAAAAATATTTGAAATTTGTTTTACTATGACGTCACACTATTGCTCTCTTTGTCTCGCAGCCTACCATCATATACCTTACAGTCTGATAGGGAGCGAGAGAAAGATAGAAGCGTCGTCGTGACATCATATTGATATTAAAAATCAAACGTAATTAAACCAAAGTCAATTAACACTTTTTAATACTACGAAATGCCTCAAAATTAAACGAACTTTCATTTAAAATAATAAAAAATACTTTAAAACAAGTATTTCCTGAGCAAAAAAAAACTAAAATGAGGTTCAGAAATTAGTACCGAGAAGCGGAATGCTTTGAAAATAATGATATCTGTAATAACTGAGCAATAGCAAATTAGTATGAAAAAATATTTAAATTAAATTATTTTTTTTTTTTGTAATGGAGAATTATTATATTTTTATTTATTTTTTATTTCATTATTATTATTATTATTATTATTATTTGTAACGCATATATTTATTATTTTCATGTTTTATTAATAAGAATGATTTTTATGTCGTATTGAATGTTTTTTTTTTTTAAATATAACTTTAATCCTGTGAATTATGAGGTACGTAGTTAAGACTATTTTTGTAAAATTTTTTTTTTCGGGAAATACCATTGTAATTTTCTTCTATATTCTTATAATAGAATTAAATCCATTATTAGAATTAATAATGAGTGTCTGGTCGCGAACCTGGGGGAACCGGGTTCGATCCCGACAGACGCCAAATATTTCCAATTTTAATTGGTACAAAAGTGACCCCTGTGGTGCACTCTCCACACCAGCTATGAGTGCCCGTGAGGTGACGCCTGGTAAGCGCCCACACGGTAAAATATATCGTCATCATTACCGATGTCTACATGTGTTGTAGATACTGGCACACCCAGAAATGGGTAATATGCCGTGATGATATATTTATTTATTTATTAGAATTAATAAATGTCAATTCGATAACAATAATGTTTTCAAATAATAGCGAGTTTAAACTTCAAATCAATTTCCTCACTATATTACTTTCTTCCAGTTACAACCTTGTTATTCAAAACCCTCAATCAAACGCAAACTTACTTGTATCATCTTTTATTTCCACAAGGCAGGCCACATGAATCGGAAGACAATCATTGTGGTACGGATCTTTTTTTAGAATTGCTTCCGTTAGTTTCAAACATTTCTGATACTCGCAGTTATAGTACAGTTTCTCTGCTTGAGATACTACTAAATCTAAGCTTCCTTGTAGTTTAGTTATTAATGAAGATGATACTTGAACTGTATTATCAACAGTCCAAGAATTCTCTGATGTATTTATATTCAACATAATGGGAATTTGGTTCCCTGTTGGTAAAAATACCATGTCTTTGCTGTTTAGTTGAGTAACAGAATGATACTTTTTAAGTTTACTCTCGTAGAATATTCTAAGTAAAACGCTTTCGGATTCGCTGCATTGTTGACTAACTGGAATAGTATCTAGTAATTCGCGCTCTGCAAAAGTAGTTATTTATGGTTATAGTACAAGAATATACATTAAGGGCCAGTTTTTGAATATCTGGTTAAATTTTAACTAAGAGTTAAATAAACAAAATTGAAACGAAATGAACTGTCAAATGACAGATTTATCATTATTGTTTACTTAACTAGAAGTTAATTTTAATCAGTGATTGAAAAACCGCCTTAAAAGTTTAATTATTTGTTGTTAGAAAGTACTAAAATTTATTCATTAAGTCATAATATTTTTTAAAAATATTTTATGATGTGTTTAACATAATTTTTGTGGTCAATAATTTAATAAAATAATTAATAAAAAAACTAGGATTATTTGTTTTACTTTCGTTGTTTCATTATTTTCTCCGTTTATTTACTTCAAAATGGATTCCGGATTTCAAAAAACGGTAGTAGAATAATTGAATAGAGTAGATAAAGTCTGTTTTGTATTTGTCAATTTTAAGAAGTTGTGCAAGTTCAATAAATTAATATTAAAATTGTGCAATAAATTTACCAATTTCTAGCCAAATGTTTACAATTATCAATCTTTACCTCCCGTAAGGTAAGGGAGGTAATGTTTTCGGTTCAAAAATTCGACAATGAGTTTTCAATGAATAAGCACGAATTATGGTCCCCACAACACATTTTTACTAGTTTTACAATGATATTTGTCTGTCTGTAGATAGTGGGTATGTGTGAGACGATTTTTTTCGTCCACGATAACATATCAAATTTCCAAAAAATTCTGTTTTGCACATTTAAGCTTTATACATTCATGCAAAGAGATGATTAGATTTTGGGTAAAATTGTACAACCGGAAATGCTACTTTACTTGAAGCCCATAATAGTTTTTGAGATGAAAATTTATATGTCTGTATTAATGAGAACGACGTATTAATATGATCCAAAACTTCTCAAATTTGGTATGTATTTACATCTCGCACATGAATGAAAAGTGATTATTTCTTATATTTATCAACATTGAAACAATTTAATTTTTAACTATGTATATATTAACTTAAATATGAAAATTGGGGCTCATACATGAATTTATGTTTATAAAATTGTAATATCTTATTTGTAAATGTAATAATACTCATATTAACGTATTAATTCTTGCTTTTTCAATGCTAGTATACCCCAATGATGGTATGTATGTACACCGAAACATCGGTTTTGTAAAAATAAATGTGTTTTGACTGAGAATTTCAGTAAAATCTCAGTTTAAATATAGGAGAAGAAAAAAATGTGAAGTACCTTCTGCATTAGAAAGCATTTGATGTTGAACTAAAGCTTCATACGCCTCATAACAATACACATCATATTGTAAAGCCTGCCTGTAACATTCAGAAGCTAACCCTCTATTATCCATTGCCTCCAACAATCGACCTTTTAATAAAAGAACTGCAGATTGAATTTGCTAAAAATTGTGTAAAAATGAGCCAAAAAAACAAATTTAAATGAATATTTTAAATATTTTCTTACATGTTTAGGCGAATCATCAAAAAATCCATCATTTGCCAAATTACTCGCCTCCATAGAGGAAACATTTTGTTGAAAAATATCAACAGTTAACGAAGTTAAAACTCTCATAGCTTCAGTGTATTCATGAGCTTCATACAAACATCGTACAGCTAAATAATTACACAGTACGAAACTCTGTATATAAAATAAAGATTAATGAACATAAAAACCAACAAAATTTCCGTTTATAGTACCTTTTCAAATTCCCGGCTGCGAATAAGCTGACAAGCTCGATGATACTGCTTTAATAAAAACATACATTGTGCTAGCCAGTAAACATCTTTTGCAGCACCAGAACTTAAAGCTACAACTTTGTCAGCCCAAAATAAAGCTGAACTGTATAAATTCTGGAAATTATCGCAAAATGTAGACAAAAAATGACAGTTAAAAATATAACCCTACCATATTCAAATAAGTTTGAACTAATTTTCTGTAAACGTCTATGTTTATAGAACTATCATTTATACATTTCATTTCGTTATCGGTATCTGCAGCCATTATAAAATATTTTCTTGTAAAAACGTAAAATTAAAACTTTGACGTTTGACGTCAAATCAAAATTGTTTAGCGTGAAATTAGCTATAATTGCATAAAATATGATAGACTCACTTCATTGCAGTCACCGACTCTCTTGACTTGACAGTAGTTTTCATTCCATTTTTCACGTGTGTACCACATTTTCGGAAATTAAAGTACATAATAAGCTCTAAAAATGCAAGGGCCAGCAGTTTTTATGGATTTACCACTCGAAGATCAGGTAATAACACATTTTACATCCTCTAAAATCATAATCTGCGACAGCTGTCGGCCGTCACATTTTTTGAGGTTATTATTTGCAGGCACAAGAATTACGTGCGTATTTAAAAGGTCTTGGGGCTGAAATCTCAGAAGAAAAGTCTGCAAAAGGTATTGAAGATGACCTCCATAAAATTATTGGAGTGTGCGATGCTTGTTTCCGAGAAGGCCATGAACAAGAAGTTGAGGAAGTTTTGAACGATATTGTGTCCATTATGGTCTCTATACCGTTGGAACGGGCTGAAAATTTGATTTTAGCTTTCTGTGAAAAGCTTACAAAAGCACCTGGTTTTTCTTTGGGCATCATATCTTTAAGAGCGTAAGAATAAAACTATTTTTTTCTGCAATCGTGCTTTCAAACCCGAAGTGAGTGCAACACAAGATTTTTGTTTTGTTGTCACAAAATCAATTATACCCCTGGTTTTATAAAGGGCAGAATAAATTTACCTGAAATTTACTTCCATAGCAAATTTATCAAACTAACAAATTCGAATCAATTTTTCATTTTATGATATAACATTACTATCAATTGAAGGAATAAATTTTATTTACTTTGGAAGTAAATTTATCTGCTGTTTATAAAACCGGCCAATAATCATTTAAAAATAACGTTTTTTGGCGGGAGACTGTTTTCATGACAAAAACAAAAAATTGTATGTTTGATTTATTTCCCGTACTAGTACGGGAACTGGCTATTTCTGCAGTCATATTGAGCATGAAAACACTTATTTCCCGCACAGTGGGATACCATAGTCAAATTTTAACTATCTTTGATAAGAAAGTGAAAAAATACGTAAATTCATGAGTATTAGTGAAAAAAATGTTGTTTAAATATTAATTAGTTCGCAAACTATACGCGATTGACGTCTATTAATAATTGGTTTGATGTAACATGCCCTAAGCATTTTGATTGGTTGCCTGATTTTAAAAGTCCGACTTGCGCATTTTTTTTTTTTTTTGAGCGCCCGCCTATCGAGAGACCATCAAGGGACAAACACAACCGCCATCCGCTGTTACAGTTTGTAATCACAATATTGTCAAACAATGGTCGAAATGTTTCATTGTTTTATAATTTATTAGGGAAAAAATGCATTTTTTATTATACATGCATCATAATCGCTCTTTAAAACACGCAAAAGCTGCGTAAATCGACCATTAAAAAACGCTAAATTTTTGAGATACCTAGGTAACGAAAAATGACAATAAATATGAATAACAACTAAACAATGAAAAAAAAATATATATTGACTTGTAGACAACGTAAACAATACCAATAATTGCTAACTGTCTCCTTGGAAACGCTCAAACTCACTAGATCAAAAATCAAAACCGTATGATTTGTAATAATTTTCAATTTTAAATGGTTATGATGCATTTATAAGACACTCCGCTACGCGTCGTGGCTTTAAACTTGTCGTGCGTGCTTTAAAGGCTAGGTTATGCACTTGTATCATAATATACTATTATTTATGTTGTTTAGCTGAATAACAATTTCTTCATGAATAAAACGAACGAACGAATAAATTCATATATATTTCAGATATGTGAATATGAAAAATTTGTACCCTCTGGAAATAACAGTTTGTCAACCACTGGTGAGATCATGCAACGTCATATACCAAATTTTGAATTTTAAAAATTTGTATCTCGCTTATTACAAAAAAATTCTGAATCGCGTTTGCACTAGAATTCTTAGTTCATCATGTTCTTTCAGATAAAATTGGTATAGAACCCCATTGGCTGTTTCCGCACTCATTTTGAGTTTGAGAACACTTATTTCCCAATTGTAGAAAATAAATATTTACAACACATGAGGAAAACGTGATTGAGAAATGAATGCAAATTTGCCAAATGAGCGCAGCGAGTTTTGAAATTTGTAGTCGTTCTAGAATCACTAATTTTCCTCACTTGTTACAAAAATAACTATTCTGGTGATATTTCCAGATTATGGTTGTTATTCCAGTCGTTGGATGACCGTTCTACAATGCGCTACCACGTTTACTATCATTTAATCCAGGTTTCAAAACAAGTTGATCAAGTAAAAGCTGTTTACAAAGATGTAGACACTTTAAAAACTCAGTTTGCTGTATGCCCACCGTCAAATGAGCAGATGCAGAAACTATATCGTTTATTACACGATGTCCTGCTTAAAAGCAATCAAAGCGAGCAAGCTGCAAAAGTTATGATCGAACTTTTGGGAACTTACACTGCCGAAAATGCCTCGTACGCACGGGAAGATGCAATCAGATGCATTATTGCAGCTCTTGCTGATCCTAATACATTTTTATTGGACCCTCTACTCGCTCTGAAGCCCGTAAGGTTCCTAGAAGGTGAACTTATTCACGATTTACTATCAGTATTTGTATCGGAGAATTTGGCCAGCTATATGAATTTCTATAAGAGTCACAAGGAATTTGTTCAGTCTTTAGGTAAGATTTTGTAGTTAAGTTTGTTCTAAAAATATCCAACATTTAGCGGAAACAAATCGGGATATATATATATATATATATATATATATATATATATATATATATATATATATACAGGGTGTCTCAGGACGAGCTTACGCTATCTATATTTTAAATACTATTTAATATAATTTAACGAAATTTGGTATCTAGGGGTTATCCAACATGCTCGTTTTAACTAAAATATTTTCAAAGCAGTAGCACTTCCGGTTTGACCGGAAATTGACCTCAACTTTCTTATTTTAAATGGAATATGCTATATTTTATTTTACCATTGAATGCAGCGGAAAATTTTACATATGAAGCAATAAAAACATTTTACTCATGATCAACTACTTCCGGCGTTATTCAACTTTTTTTGATTTTTTGTCTGAAATCCGGCACATTTTCAAAACTCTGTATATCGGGAACGAGATCGAATTTTTCTAATCTAAAAAAAGCCTTTTATAAAGGAGACTTTAAGCTACACTATCCATAGAAGAATCCTCGATTATTTATAAAAATGTGACGGGTACGTTACACCAAAATTACAGTTGACAAACTTCGAAAAAGACAATTTTTTTAAATGGAACCCCCCCTTTTTTATTACATAAATGTGTTCTACGACAAAAAATAAGGGTACTTTATGTAACATGTCCTATGTTGAAAGTTGATACAATTTCAGTAAATTAGAAAAACATGTAATCTGGGTATAATTATTTTATCAATAGACAATAGACGACGTTTTTAATGTAACCACAAAAAAAATCAAGTGAAGTTAAATCGGGTGAACGAGGAGGCCACCTATGTGGTCCTTTATTTGCCAGCCACCTATCTTCAAAAATTGTTTCCAAAAAAGTATTTATTCTATGGCTATTGTGGGGTGGAGCGCCATCATGTTGGTACCATATTAAATTCCTTTGATCCAACGGTAAATTATCTAAGAAATCAAGTATATGAGTTTGTAAAAACAAACATTGTTTTTCTATGGCTTACTTATCCGTATTAATAAAATAATTATACCCAGATTACATGTTTTCTAATTTACTGAAATTCTGTCAACTTTCAACATAGGATATGTTACATAAAGTACCCTTATTTTTTGTCGTAGTACACATTTATGTAATAAAAAAGGGGGGGTTCCATTTAAAAAAATTGTCTTTTTTGAAGTTTGTCAACTGTAATTTTGGTGTAACGTACCCGTCACATTTTTATAAATAATCTAGGATTCTTCTATGGTTAATGTAGCTTAAAGTCTCCTTTATAAAAGGCTTTTTTCAGATTATAAAAATTCGATCTCGTTCCCGATATACAGAGTTTTGAAAATGTGCCGGATTTCAGACAAAAAATCAAAAAAAAGTTGAATAACGCCGGAAGTAGTTGATCATGAGTAAAATGTTTTTATTGCTTCATATGTAAAATTTTCCGCTGCATTCAATAGTAAAATAAAATATAGCGTATTCTATTTAAAATAAGAAAGTTGAGGTCAATTTCCGGTCAAACCGGAAGTGCTACTGCTTTGAAAATATTTTAGTTAAAACGGGCATGTTGGATAACCCCTAGATACCAAATTTCATTAAATTATTTTAAATAGTATTTAAAATATAGATAGCGCAAGCTCGTCCTGAGACACCCTGTATATATTTATATCCTGAACCATGAATACGTTTCGGTTCAGGTCCCTAGTTTGTATGTACATATTTACGTGGACGTCCAGTGTGTAAGTGAATGGCTATAAATTGTAAACTTTGATCATTAACATTTACGAATTCTGTCTTTGAACAAGTCTCAGTGTAACTGCTGCCTCCACACCAATCTGTCATGCGCCTCTCTCTCCTTCCTCGATATTTTCTTCCTCTTCGCCCATGTATTTTCCCTTCAATTATAATTTTCTGATGTTAATAATTGGTTGTAGGTTTAAATCATGAGCAAAACATGAAAAAAATGAGGCTGTTATCTTTCATGCAACTGGCAGAAAGCCACCCAGAAATATCGTTTGAATTGGTCCAAAGCGAACTTCAAATTGAGGCGAACGAAGTTGAATCTTTTATCATTGAAGGTGAGACACACTATACTCCATTCGCGATAACGAGAGAATTGATTCGGCTCCAAAATGATCCTTTTTTGACCGATGGAATGACTTGTCTCTGTTCAAGAATTAGTTCACATTCTCTCGCTATTGCGAATGGAGTACTATTCTCAATTTTGAAACAAACGTACGAAAATATGTATTTTAGCGGTGCTGAAAACAAAGTTAGTTCGTGCCAGAATGGACCAAGCAGCAAAGAAAATCTACACTTCAAGCACAATGCACAGAACTTTCGAACGCGCTCAGTGGCAGCAACTGCGCGATCTTTTGCATTCATGGAAAGGAAATTTAGCCTCTATTCAAGAGGGAATGAAAAGTGTAACGGCTGCACAAATGGAACTAATCAATCAACATTAGTTTTAAACATTGTAACATGTGACGAAAGTTTAAATAAATTTATACATTACATAACTTACTATTTATTGTTATTTTTCTTATCATCAGAAGTTTTCACCTTTTTCAGTCGCTTTTGAAATTTTCACCCTTAAAATTATAGCCAATAGCTATAATGAAAGGAGACACGTGACCCGGTCAACACTGAAATGACTGGAATCAGCTGATTTGTGTGCGCGTACTCACAATTTTATTGGTTGTTACAATCGCATATTACAGCCTTTAGAATTTTGGCCATTAAAATTATAGCCAATAGTTATAAAGAAAGGAGACCGTGACCCGGTCAATCGTACATTTGTTTGGGCTTCAACATTGAGTATTATACTGGTATTATTATATTTATTCAAATTAAAAATTATGTGAATCTTGTGTTTATTTTGAAAGAATATTGCAAATCTTGTCACAATTTCCATGTGTGTAAGTTTCTTACAAATATAGAGACTTGCAGATTTTAGAGCAGGTATAAATATCTGAAAATATTGCTTAAATTTTACTGTTTTACTATTAAAATATTTAATTCGAGATTAATCAGATTGTTAAATCAACTCATTGTCTACTTAATACAGTAGAATCCAAGTAAATACAAAATTTTGTAGATAGTTATTTCTGTGTACCGCAGTTATTGCGGCTCGGTGAGTCTGGTTAGAAAGGGTAAGTGGTGACAAGTCCTAAATATATAAAGATTTCTTGTGTTTATTGTAAAAAATTATCTAAGGACCGTTTTCGTTATCAGGCTCACTTTAAGACTTTAATTCAAATTATTCAACGAATAAATGCAACGCGATTTATTGACATCAATGATTTAAATGTCATAAAAACAAGGAAGTTGATTCGAATTTGTTCATTTTGATGGTCCGCTAACCGAACAAAGAATTGAGTATGTTTCTGCATCCGGGCACACGACTTTATTTTATTTACAATAATGCGTAAATAGAAGTTTAAAGTAGTGCTCGCTAAAGTTAAATTTTGAAAACCAAAACAATTTTAATTTAAAGTGTTGAAATGAAGATAGTTTATTGTGAAAGCCCTAATTCCAATTGATAAACTATCGCAGAATCTTATCATAATCTTTTATTACTTATTATTGTGTAAAATAATTTTCCCAATTTTCCGCGAAATTTCCACAAAACAGCGTAGTGCAGCGCATGCGTTATAAAATGTGTGAGTGTTAGATTTCTGGTCGGTGGTGTGGAGTTGTCAGTTCTGTGCCCACATGTCCATGTCTTAAGCTTATCAAGGTTATCCGGCAGGAAAATTGCATTTATTGCAAATATTTCATTTCGTAAGTCGATTTATCAATAAGTATTTACTTGTAACACAATAGCATACGTGTACAAATTTATTCCATTAGGTTTAATTGAAAAATAAGTTCAAAATGTCAAAACGAACTCAACCTAATTGGAAACCACCTAAACGACCGGAGAGACCAGTTTTAAAACTTTTTAATAGCTTAACAAGACAAAAGGAAGAATTTGTACCCCAAAATGGAAATCAAGTTACCTGGTATAGTTGTGGACCAACTGTTTATGATGCTGCTCATATGGGCCACGCAAGGTTTGTTGTTTATTTTTACTTTATTTCATCTTTTAATAAAAATTCTTACAGGTCGTACATATCTTTCGATATTCTCCGCCGAATTCTGGCCGATTATTTCGGTTACGATATATTTTATGTTATGAATATAACAGACATTGATGATAAAATAATTAAAAGGGCTCGTCAAAATTATTTATATGATAAATACGTTCTTGAACAAAGATCTTTAGAACAAATTATTGCTGACTCGAAAGAAGTGATGATAAAGTTTTCTGCAACAACCCAAAAAACAACTGATCCTGATAAAAAACAAATGATGGAACGATTGTTAACTAAGTATGATTAAAATTTCATCATTTTTTTGTGTTTGCTCATTATATTTATTTCAGAATGACATCGGCTGTAGAAAATTTAGAAAATGCTGTGAAAAGTAATGATAACAATAAAATAAAAGAAGCTCAGCAAAATTTTATTTCCGAAGCAAAAGATCCGATTTCCGATTGGTTGGATGCAAAGCTATGTTCAACTGTTACAGACAATGCGATTTTCACTTGTTTGCCCAGGCATTGGGAACAAGAATTTCACAAAGATATGGATTCACTGAACGTAAGTTATTTTTAAATTATTATTAATACACTCAGATGCAAATAAAACGGTCCACCTATCATTTTTGTGGACACCATTGTTCTTGAAAAGTTTTAAATAAAACTTTAACTTTGGGAAACAGACTATTACAGTGTACAAAAAAAAGGTAACAGATGATACTTATCAATTAATGTAATGGACAATAATAATGATCAAAAATGAAATTGTAAGGTAATTTTGGTATTGTAACTTGAAATCCAGTAGTAACAAAAACATTAATATCGCCAACAATCGAAAGAGCTTATAAAAGTGTCCTAAAAAATGCAAATCATAATCTGGAATTCTTTCATATTTAAAAGTTTTTTCAAAAACAAAAAAAAAAACTGCAAATTTATAAATTTGTCTGTATCTAGTGACCTGTGCATTTTTTATGAATAAAAAGTCATAATATAGGACAACTTTTGTCTAATTGACTGACTTCGTAGCTCTTATAGTTCTCAAGACAATTAACAAAAATAAAAATACAAAAATAATGGTCCTTTTTTGCACCGGAGGGTATTTTAAAGTTTGGGTAGTTGGCATTGGATTAATAGTATCTTTAATATTTCAGGTATTGAGACCTCATGTTTTAACAAGAGTAAGTGAATATATTCCAGAAATCATAGCGTATATTGAGAAAATAATTGCTAATGGTTTGGCATACGAATCAAATGGATCGGTTTATTTTGATGTGGGTACTTTTGATAAAAGGGATCATCATCATTACGCGAAATTAGTGCCAGAGGCGTACGGAGATGCAAGTAGTTTACAAGAAGGAGAAGGTAAAAAGCTTTTATTCAATTTTGACGTTTTAAACTGTCATTATTAACTCCATAGCAACAACTATAAGTAACATTTTATTCACAAGCGAATTAAAATTTTTTAAATCACTCTCACAAATTTTTTTAACTCACTTTGGTTCGAGTGAATAAACATTCTTAGCTCACGTGGTTTGTACAATATTTTATTCAATTTTGACGAAGTAATACTAAAAACCATTATAATATTTAATTTTAACAAATTAAAAAACTGATCAGTTAGTAGGCTGAGCATGACAATCGTCGATGGTAGACGTCAAATCATCTATTTAAAAAGCTTTATTTTCTGTCATTTATGTCGTAAAAAATAATGAAAAGGGCTGATAATGTCTGATAAATAATGTGGTGAGTGTTATTTTCGTTCTTGATGTTATTTTTAAATGTATTTTTTGTTGCAGAGTGAGTTAAAATTTTGTGAGTGATTTAAAAAAATTTCATTCACTTGTGAATAAAATGTTATTTGTAGTTCTTGCTATGGAGTTAATAATGACGGTTTAAAACGTCAAAATTGAATAAATATCTATTATTTTTAAATAATAATATAAATTACTCAAATATGAGTATCTATACAAAGGCACACAAAATAAGCACAAAATGTACTGTTGCCGTCATTCTATGTATTTTTAATTTATTTGTCTCCCACTCTTAAAAAAAGTAGCCAATTGTCTACGTAACACCAACCGTTATTACTAACTAATTAATTGTATTAGATTATAAATATCTCATTTTATTTCGTCATGAATTCATAATCGGCCAATGTTTTGTGCTGTACGCACGTAACATTTCCTTTTTCCATTTTAGTGTCCTTATAAGTCTATAAAAGCACTGTAAATACGTCGTTAAGAAGACCTATAAGCGCACTGTTTGATACATTATACTATCAAACAAACTTCACATTTCACAAAATATCAAAATGTGAAATTTTAATCATAACATAACAAAAAAAAAAAAAATCAAGTCATATTTTTGACAAGTCGCATTTTAAAAAATCTCATTGAAAATTACCTCAATAGAAAAAATAGTATAAAAAAAATGTTTCATAAGGCCTATTAACGCATTCGTCCTTTGGGAAACTCGCCTCGCGGCTCGTTTTCCAAATTTGAACTCATATTTTAACAGATTGCATTGTGATACATATTTTTTTATTTTACTACATATTTTATCTATAGGAATTTACTTAACATGTCCATTGCAGAGATTTTTTTGCCGTGTTCAGTAGGGCTTTCTAAGTCTTTTTCATTTTTTAATATGTTAATCTGAACATAAAAATATTAGATCCGTATTATGTATTTTCGCGGAAGAGTTTTCTGCTATCGCCTTTTTCAAATTCGGAATGTATTTTTTTCTTTTTGAATTAACACCTTTTTATAACATTGTTCTAATTTCTAGGCGATCTTTTTTGTCAAGACCAGCAAGAAAAGCGCTCCCCAACTGATTTCGCCCTTTGGAAAAAAAGCAAATCCGGCGAACCCGCTTGGCAATCCCCTTGGGGCATGGGCCGACCTGGTTGGCACATCGAATGCTCCGCCATGGCTTCCAGCATTTGCGGTCCAACTCTCGATATTCACACAGGAGGAGTAGATCTTAAATTCCCTCATCACGACAATGAGATTGCGCAAAGTGAGGCTTACTTCGATTCGCCCGAATGGGTGAAGTATTTTCTTCATTCGGGACATCTCACGATAGCGGGATGTAAGATGTCGAAAAGTTTGAAGAATTTTGTTAGTATTCAACAAGCTTTAGAGAAGTACTCGGCTAGGCAGTTGAGGTTTGCGTTTTTGTTACATTCCTGGAAGGATACGTTGGATTATAGTTCCAATACGATGGACATTGCCATTCAGTATGAAAAGATATTTAACGTAAGTCATTAGAAATTTTTATTATATACAGAGTAGTTGATTTTTCATTGTCCAGCTTATATTTTCTGAAATATTAAAGATACAAGAAAAAGTTATATAGAAAAGTTATTTGATTCAACCGGGTCTATAATTTAGCATAATTATTTTTTTTTCCAAGGCTTACCAATTTTCCAGAAAAATATTTATTTATTTTTTTTTTTTTTAAAGGAACATCTGTATATTTTTACGGAATAAAATTCTAAATAAATTTCTCTTTACAATGATGTATAACAAGTAAGGGTTTTTATTTTATTGTTTATACCAGTAACATCTGTCACAGATTTAATAATACTGATTATAATAGTGAGAAAGGTATTAAAATTCTTATTTAACTAAGAAAAATGAACGTCGGTTACAGTAATAGCGAAAAAGTTGATATGCTTTGCTGTTTCCACATATCAAATAATAATAAACGTCGGGCTGCTATCCTGTATCAAAATTTATAATAATATTATGTTGTATTAGATTTTGCTTCTTGATATTTAAATAAAAGTATTAATAATTTTGTAAATCATCAATGCTAATAATTCTATTACTTGCTTTATTAGATATAATTTTATTCAAAGGAAAACCCCTACGTAGCCAATGTTCATGTGTGACAGAAGTTACAGGTATAAACAATAGAATATCATAGCCTACTTTTATCATATTTCTATTTGCTTTATAGGACATAATTTAAAGGTAAATCCTTACTTGTTACACATCATTGTAAAGAGAAATTTGTTGAGAATCTTATTCTGTCAAAATATACAGGTCTTCCATTTAAAAAATTAAAGTTAAATATTTTTCCAAAGCAATGGTAGGCCTTGGAAAAAAATTGTTTATGCTAAATTATAGATCAGGTTGCCTTAAATAACTTTCGTATTTAACTTTTTTTTGTATCTTTAATATTTCAGAAGATATAAGCTGGACAATGAAAAATCAACCACCCTGTATACAAGGTAAATTTTAAAATATTCCGGTCTAAACAAATTTGAAAGTGAAAAAATGTCATAGGAAAAATAATCTGAACTTTTATCTGCAAAATGTCTAAAAATTATATTTTTTACTTTGTTATCTGAAAATTTTCTTCTACGAAGACCTTTCTTTAGTTTTGAGAAAAGTAAGTCACTGAGAGCTAAGTCTGGGCTGTAGGGTGGAAGTTCTACATATATTCGAGTTTTAAATGGCACAAAAGTAACCCCTGTGGTGCACTCTCCACGCCAGCAATGAGTGCCCGTGAGATGATGCCTGGTAAGCGCCCGCGCGGTACAAATATGTCATCTTCATTACCGATATCTGTGATAAAGCAGATTGTGGCACACTCAGAAATGGGTAATATGCCGTGATGATATATTTATTTTATTTACTTAAAAATAATAACCGACAGGAGTAAAGTCAGACTCTCTTACCTTACTGAGCTTTGTTATGAAAACATTTGTTACGGAAAACCCCAACTTTGCTGAGATTTCTTTCAGATTCAGCCGTTTACCATTAACCAGTTCTTCCTCAACGCAAAATGTATTTTACGCACAACTGCATTAAAATTGTTTAGTTACATCTTAGTTACCGGGCTGTAAAATAGCCAAAACGCCCGGTTAGGATACTAAACTTTAATTATATGAATTTTAGAAGTATTTCTTTAATTATTTATAATATAACGACAAAATAAAGCCCACTCTTTCATGGTGAAATATGAAGGAAAAGATGTATAATATATGATTTATTTTTAGGAATTCTTCTTAACAGTTAAAGATTTGACTAGAGATGCCCTGGGTGAAACTAAATTAAGTACTTTTGAAAAATGGTGTGATTTTGAAATAGATCTCAATTTAAAATTATCAGAAACGAAAGAAAACGTCCATAAAGCTTTATGTGGTAAAACGATATTTATATCTTTTTATATAATTGCAAAAATTATATTTTATTAAAATAACGATTAATGGGGTCCTCCACCACATCAACAAAATAAAACATGGGTCATTTATTTTAAAACAAAATTTTACTACGAGCCCAAACTCATAATAATTCGATCGGTTTACATTTTTAAGAAATTATAAAATCTACATAAATGGTTAGAAATCTATTTCAAACTAGTGGAAATTTGCAGAAAATTCTCACCATTTGCGTAGGTTTTATAATTTGTTTGTTGAAAATGTTAACCAGCCGATCTATTGAGTTTAGGCTCCAGAACTACAAATTTATTTTCGTTTCAATGAAGTTTCATAAAAAGAAAATAGTGGAGGACCCCCATTATGGTTGTTTTTTAACCGTACCTACATTAATTGAATACTTTAATATATACGTTTGTCTTTTAGATAATATTGATACAAGAAACGCCTTAGATTCTTTACGAGATTTGGTTTGCGCTAGTAATATTTACATTCGAGAACGAAAACCTCCAAACAGTCTGTTATTACGAGATATAGCTACATACATCACAGAGATATTAATAATATTCGGTACAATTGACACTCCGAAACAACTTGGATTCCCTGTGGGTTCCACCAGTTCTGGCGACGTAAGAAAACCATTTCTAGTACTTGAGTCCACAGCCAAAATTTTTGTCTCAAGACAAAACCGTATAAAATCCCTGAACCCAAAAATGCTAATTTCAGAAATTTCGTGCATAGCGTCCGTCCTGAGCGCATTTTCAAAAATGTCAACAAATTTTACCAAACTGTATCATACTCCTAAGAAACCGAGAACACGTTTTTCAGACGCCGATAATTAAAAATATAGCATACTGTCTGAAAATCATTTTTATAAGTAAATTTGGGTCAGTTAATTCGAAAGAATCTATCATCAAATCTACCGATTTTATACGGTTTTGGCCGTAAAACTATGTGACATGGTTTTGATCGTGGGCTCTCGTACTATCAATCTCTTCAAAATTTTACTCATTGGAATATTTCAGGCTGAACAAACAGTAATGCCATACCTAACCATCATGGCCGAATTTCGCGATAAGGTTCGAACTCACGCCCGCACTTTAAAAGCAACTGATATCTTACGAGAATGCGATATCCTACGCGATGATATTCTCCCAAATGTAGGTGTAAGATTAGAAGACAGGGAAAATGAACCCAGTGCAGTTAAATTAGTCGATAGAGAAACTTTATTGAAGGAGAAAGAAGCGAAGAAACAGGCAGAAATTGCGAAAGCTGCAGAAAAAGAAAGGAAGAAAGCTGAGCTAGCAGCTGCGCAAGCAGCGAAAGAAGCTCAGAGGAAGATTAAACCGACGGAGATGTTTTTGGGGGAGACTGACAAGTATTCGAAGTTCGACGAAAAGGTGAGATATTTTTTGCTGATCCATAGACGAGAGTGCCACTAGAATTATTGAGAATACTCATATCATATACCTATTAGACTAATATACTGCTGATCCCCTATCTCGCCAATGTGTTGTGTTTCCGTTAAAGAATATGAGATAGAAGATATATCTCCATCGCTCACAAGCGATACAGTGATTTGTATGCGCATGCTCGTGAAACTAAAATATATTTCTTAGCGGCCAGGAAAATTTCCTTCCAAGTGACAATTTTGTAATTAGAATTAAATAAATAAATATACAAATTTCAACGAAGTAAAGAATTCTTATACATGATATTATCATTATAATTTAATGTTGTTTATGTATAATAACATTACTACAGCGCGAAATTTAAAATTCAGTGAAATTATAATAACTAAACAAATATTTTAAATTATATTAAATTATGTTTTGTACAATTAAAATTTATTTTATTCAATTTTTACATTTTAGACTGTGTTTATTAATTTCATAGGAGCAACTATAAGCAACGATTTATTTGGTAGTGACTGAAAAAAATAGCTTTCATTATCATCTAGATAATTAGTTTTTCTTTTGTCAGAATGAAATTCATAATGGTTTGTTATTTCCAAATAAAACCATTCGCCTAATGAGTAAACATTATCTTAACTCATTGCAGTAAAAATATATATTAATATTTATGATACTTTTCAATTCTAATTTGGATTATATGTCACCGTCTGTACTACAGTTTTTACAAAAGTAAATGAGCACAAATTCACTTGTTTTCACAGCAAATGCTGCAATCACAATGACAATTGACTTCGAATAACGCACGTGGTTACAGGAAACTTCAACTTTCAAATCCCACTCTTTCATTATTTCCGTTAGCGGCACAAGTAGCCAATAGAATTATAGAATGCGAGCATGCGCATCCAAAGCACTGTATCGCTTGTGAGCGATGGAGATATATCTTCTATTTCATATTCTTTAACGGATGAATCGCGGAGGATTAGCATTATATTAGTCTAATAGGTATATGACTCATATACCTATTAACTAATATATTGCGGATCCTTTGATTTTCTTGAAGGAAACACTGTGAAATGGAAATATCATTTCTGCATAAATCTATCTCACACAAACACCCAACCGCGAATTATGCGCATGCTTGGAAACCTTGACTACTATTGGCTAACGGGGAAATCATGATCACTTTTTGCGAATCACATAGTTCTGTTTATTAACGACTAGCGCGAGAAATTTTAAATATAAATTTGAGAAATTAAACAATGTACCTATATTATTTATTTTGTATGTAAATTCTTGAATATAAATATTAGTAATAATAAAAAACATTGACATATTCTAGTGCTAAATTTGAATTAAATAATTTACTTTGTTGTACTGTAAAAATAATAGGAATACAATCTGGTCAGGATTAATTTATTTAGGTGACAATAAATTACTGTATGAAACACAAAGCAAATCCTTTCGAAGTGCAACTACAAACAAAAATGAAATCAAACGTCAAAGTCAAACCATGTGCTCGCTGTATCACCAGGGCAGCGTTCCAAAACCAAGAATACCGAGTTTTGGCGTAGAGTATAAAGTGTTGTGTTTTGGAACGAATGAGAGTTTTGTTGAAGTAAAAAATTGAAACTAAATTAAAAATAATTTTATAAAACTAACAAAACTACTTATAATTACAACATTAATGTCAAGCCCGTAATAAAAGCGCTTTTATGGGGCACTCTCCTCAATATAATGTGAAAGTACGCTCCATAAAAGCGCTTTTATTATAAAAGTATGCTCGTAATACACGCCAACGTATTTACTTATGTTTATTTTCAACCAAAAGCATGTTTTCTTCCTCAAGAAGGCAAATTACTTTCATATGTTTGAGAATCGTGAGCAACTACATTTGAAAATATTGTGGATTTTGAAACGCAGCCCATCCAGCGACGCTGTCAGCGTTGGCCAATAGTAGTCAAGATTTCCGAGCATGCGCATAATTGCCGGTTGGGTGTTTGTGAGAGATAGACTTATGCAGAAATGATATTTCCATTTCACAGTGTTTCCTTCACCTACTCTTATGGGAAAGATACGAGCATTAGCAATATATTAGTTAATAGGTATATGAGAATACTACACATGGTTCATATTTTATAGGATTTTATTTTAAATATGTTCAAAGTAGTTCCCTTCAATCGAGCCTTTAAAGTTCGGAATGGGTGCATACTCAACACCCGAATACTCAAAACTAGAATATTCAAAAGCATAATATGCATATACAGAATTATTAAAATCCCGAATATTCAAACACAGAATCGCGCATTGACCGAAAGCGTATCAGCAGAACCATCGCTAACTAACGAAAACATAACCTAACGTTTGCTCCTACTGGCCGCGCCCTCGCCCCGCTCACATAATCGGTTTATGCTTAGAGTATAGAAAAGGATGTATATATAATTTATAACTCTATGGGTTTATGAATCATTCGGGCAATGCGCTTTCTGGCGATGCACGATTCGGTTCTTGAATATTCGGGATTTGAATGATTCCATGCATGCATTTTCTGGTTTTGAATATTCGGGTGTTGAAGGCTTTCCTGTTCGGAATATTCGCAAAATGCATATTAAGTGCATACTTGCATATTTTTAAGAAAATCGAATAATACATATGCAAACTAAAATAAGTGCATATATTTGGGGAATTTTTGACAATGGCTACTTACGTGGTACTGAAAATCCGATTTCTATCACTATATACGTAATGTTATATTGAAAACAATAAAATATAAATTTTATTTTAAAAAAAATATTTGTTTTTTTAGTAAATTAAGAAAGAAAATTTTCTGTGACGTTATTATATTGAACTGGAGAAGAGAACCATGTTTAAGAATGTAACTTATAGATGGCACTGCGTGCGACAAAGTTTTAATTTGAATTTAACATTAGTTCATTTTTCTCTCTCTTTGGTCTCTCAAATACATTAATTACTTCTACTTTATAAATAAACAAATATATTTATAATTTTTGACAATTATTAATTTTAAATTATTACTTCAAAGAAAAACTGGTGGATCACGAATCGTAGTTTGTTGAAGAAGAGATTAAAATATAATTGTATGTTTAATCAAATAACTATTAATAATAATGGATGTTTTCAGTGATAAAAGTCTGATAGAGCAAAAACTTTGTTTTAAATTTTCACAATCTGTTTCTATTTTCATGTACTCATGATCGTAATTTTCACAATCTGTTTCTATTTTCATCTACTCATGATCGTTTTTAATGATTTTCAGTCTCAAATGGATTTTTAATTTGAATTTTTGAATACAGTTGTCACAGCACTCTTAAAATCCTCCAATGCAATCTTTGACAACTTTCATGAATTCCAGTGCAGACGCCTTCTTTAAGGGGCACGATTTTAATGTGCCCCGAAAAGATTATATAGTTTATTCATAACAAAATATTTGTATCAACTGGTATGGAATCGCAAAATCCAAAAAAATCAATAAAAAATGATCATGCGCAGTTGATCAATAAAATTCAGCTGTTTGATAATGATCAACTGCGCATGATCGTTTTTATTGATCTTTTAGATTTCGCAATTTCATGCCCGTCGATACAGATTTTTTGTTATGTATAAAACTAAACAGGCACTAGGGGCACATTAAAATCGTGCCCCCAAATGAAGGCGCCTATACTACAATTCATAAAGAATTTCAAGGATTGCGTGGGAGGATTTTACGTATGCTGACAACTGTATTCAAAAATTTAAATTAAAAATCCATTGATTGAAAAATCAATGAAAACAATTAAAATTTGAGAGATTTAAACAATACATTTCACCATTCTTTCCTTCCACATCTTAAAAGCTCCCAATCAATCTTCTCATCAATCTCTATAGGCCATCCAGCGAATCAAGCGGTTTACGTCATAAATACAATATCACTAGAAACAATGACGTCATATGTTAAAAAGTTTACATGCGCATGTAAAACGGATTAAAATCTGTGGGTTACCTTCATAAACCCAAATTTTTCTTAAAAACACGTCTGGTATAATATTTTTCAAATCCAATTTTATTTAAAATATTCTGAACGATACTGCTTACGCCGTTATAAATACTTCATTCTTGTAGTATATGCAACAAACTATCTAGTATTATGTGAGATCCTTAAAAAAATACAGAAAACTGCATACCATACAATTTCTCACTGTTTCTATACATTGCGTATAGCGTTTGCCACACGCTGTACATATAGATTTAATTTTCAAATTATTACTAACAAATAGAACCAAATATTACCTCAATATTAGATTTCAGTGAAAGTAAAAACCCACCAAACTATTTTTCATTTTCGAAATAAGTCAATAAATTAACTACAAGCTTTTGAATTTGACATGACAGAGCATTTGACATTTTGACAATGAACAACGAAACCAAAAACAAAATGAAATCACAATATACGTTGAAAAGTATAATATAGACATATAATATTTAGTAATATACATGTTCAGAATTACCAATATTAAAAAAAATTTAATCAAACGTCATTTTGCAAAAATTTACAAAATTTTACTTAATAATAATATATCCAAATATAATTATTTCTATTAAAGGTGTCAAATACATGATAATAATAAAAAAACCAATAAAATACCGTTAATAAAATATATTTAAAAAAATAAAGAAAATTTCAAAAATCCCTAAACGATGACGTAAACCGCTTGATTCGCTGGATGGCCTATACTTCAATACATTCTATGTAAAAAATTGTCAAAACTTTCGCAATTTAGTTTCAAATGACAGATAAATAACTATTTATGTCATACTGGTTTCTAAAAGCATAGGATTTGTAGAACAAAGTCTTAGAACTTTAATGACTAGATGACCCACAGTATGTTGTCAGAATTGTTCATTTTTTTTTTCTTTGTAGGGATTGCCAACGCACGACTTGGAAGGCAAAGAAGTCAGTAAGGGATTACTAAAAAAATTAGTAAAACTACAACAAGCCCAAGAAAAAAGGTATCAAGAATATCTAGCGTCATTAAATGCTAATTAATAAGGTAAAAGTGCTAATATTATTTATTTATTTATACAAAAATCACATTTGTACTGTACTACTTACAAATCAAAGTATTAAGATTTAAGTCAAGATTTTTGTATTTTAAACAAAACACGCATTTAATTAAAAAAAACGATTTATTAATTAATAATTCCTATTACACAACTATGGATAATAATTTTTATAAAACTTAGGTTTGCTTTTCGGTCCTCCCGGTCTTAAAGCTTTAGGAATATATTTCGGCGATCTATCATCATAAGTTCTTTTCCACGGATTAGTACCCAGTTCAAATGGTCGTCTTCTGGGTTCCATAACCCTAGTTTGATTGTCGATCTTGTAGATTTTTTCCCAATGATAAATTTCATATTTTGATCTATGTCTGGGTCGATTTGACATCATATGCTTGTATTGTTCTTCCAACCAATTGCGTTTTTCATCATCTGCTATATCAGCGATGATAGTTTCAGTTTTATTTAAATATGGTTTCATTTCTAAACCTTCCCTTAATTTTGGAGCATTGCTATAGAATTTTAACAAAGTTTTAAGAACATCTTCATTAAATCCAACAACTTTTCCGTTTTCAATCTTTTCGAACAGTTTTTGACTTTTTGTTCCCCAGCAAATATTTCTCTTTTTGTTTGAGTGGATGAATTCAGAGTGCATTAAAGTTGTGTTAAATTGGTAGGAGTAAAAACTCCAATTTTGACCGTTGGTGATTATGGTTTGAGCGATTAGAGGATATGTTATGTCGTTGTAAGTTGTAAAACCTTGATAACTCGCTTGAGACAGAAGCCAAGCGAAAGATGACATCATTCCGTGACAATGTAGAGCTTCTTGGTCGTCTTGAGCGCCGAATGTTGAGGAGCGGTTCAACATATGGCCTCGATTTTGGAAGGAAAGAAGGCCGAATTCGCAAGGATCGCCCGGCCAAAATCCTGACACAAAACAGTACAATATTATTACAGTAATTCGAGGGAGGATCATCATTTATGGTCCTTCACAATTGAACATGTTAAACTCTAGGATCTCACCCATTAGATCTAAAATTGAAATAAATTGTGAAAAGATAATGTTAGCCATCGGGTCGCCTAAATTTTTTGTGTCCTATTGTAGGAACCATAATAGTTATTTATGTATAGAGGGCCCAAAGAAAAGGTTTACGCCTGCGGACGAATTCGTCCAAGGGTGTAAACTTCTTTCGACCTGTGGTATGTACAAAGTTTTACGCACAACTGCAGTCAAATGAAATGTTTTTAAATTATTTTTTTCTACTCCCATACGTGAGTACTTCATCAATTTTTATGTGTCAAGTTTGATTTTCACTTCACGCAGAGTTCATTATTTTAAATATTACAAACTGAATTGTATTTTCATAGAACAAAGCCGTTAAACCCATGTAACGTTGGTAACTATAGTTACACAAGTCGATAATACAGAGGCTTTACGTTAAAAGAATGACAATGTGAAGAAAAAAATATATTTTATTGCAAGGTCGTAGAAAAAGTATAGTATGTAACACGTGTGTGAGGCCTATTTTACATATAATGAGTTCTGTTCACTCTTTTCACTCTGTACACTCCTAGCACCGTTCGGTAATTACATGGAGTGAGAAGCGTCTTAAAATGGAGCGTTCGGCAAATGCAGAATGGAGTCAAGTGGAGTGAAAAGTGTTAACTCCATAAGTCAAACCTCGATATGCAAGCATACATGGAGTTTTTTTGTTTTATTTGACATCTGTCAGATCATTTTGTATTTTTATGTTGAAATATTTTATTATACACAATTATTTTATATTTATACTATTGTTTTGTAATATAACAAGGCACAGTATGTCGGAACGGTAAGAATTCTGTACCATTTCTAATATATACTTTCTTCAGAATCATTAAAGAATAATACCAAACTGAATAACTTCTGTATAGTTCATTATTTATTTTTTTTAGCAGTGCAGTATATCAGATTGTCAAAAAAGGAGATTATTATATTCGTGCACCAAAATTTTAACTCTACTCGTTCGGTTAATCGCAAATAAAGGAGTGTACCTTGTTCCCTCGATCTACTCCAACTCCAGCTCTACTCCCACTCCACTCCAACACCGCTCCGTAAATACTCCAACTCCGTATGATTTACCGAACGCACCTAATATACTATTTAAATACATGCAAAGCTTGTTGCTGTAAGGATATTACGTGGCCAGGTTAACCTTATTTTGTCGGTATATTATAAAAAAGAAGTAATTCTAAAATTCATATAATTAAAATAAAGGTTAGTACGATTATCGGGCGTTTTGGCTTTTTTATAGCCCGGCGGGCGTCATGTTGAACTTTCCGCCCTGGTAACTAAGATGTAAACAAACAATTTTAATGCAGTTGTGCGTAAATAATTATTATTTACTTATTTTTATTTTTTTCAATAACAGATATTGTAATTTGAACAATAAAAAAACCCTTAAAACAACCAAGATCCTAAAACAATCCTTAACAAACATTTACTTAAAGCATTTAGGATAAACATTTTGATTTTTAGTTTGAAATATAATAATTTAAGAAAGTAAGGGTTCATATTTTTGCGTTGACCTCCAAATTTAAGAACAATTTTGTAAGTCTTAAAAACTTTTTCTCCAATTATTTTTTTAGTGGGAACTTCCTATATTACCAATTTTAGTGTCCAGTAAACAAAATTTTCTTACAAATCTTCTTACCCGGTATATTTGTGCCATGCCTATGAGCAGTATCAAACCCTAAAACCTTTGGATCATAATCGAAAAATGGAACCTCTAGTTCAGGATTGTCCGCATCACTGTACGGAACAATTGGTTCTAGAGGCAATTCATGCCTTAGAGCTAAACTAGGCGTTCCTAAATATTGCACTGCTCTGTTTACAGGTTCCTCAGCGAATTCTTTAGTCCAAGAAAACTTCTCTCTGCCTTTTCTAGTATTTTCAGGTGGGTAAATACCTCCTACGAACCAAAAAGCTTCATGCCGGGGATTGTAATCAATCTGGAAAAGATGGTTTTAAATACGAGCCTAAACTCATTATAGTTTGGCTGGTTTACATTTTCAACAAACAAATTAATATAAAACCTACGCAAATGTTGAAAAATTCTGCAAATTTCTTTAGACTTTTAAAATATAAATTTTAAATATACTGAAGGCTGTTTTGATGTATTTCAACAGTGAATTTCTGTAACTTAAGTCTTTAATGCAGGGTGTTAAAAATAAGTGTCCCAAATTATGAGGACATATAATACTGACCAAAATGAGTAAAAAAAGTTTAATCAACATGGGTCCGATCTTCAATAGTTTCCGAGATAAAAGGCAATGAAAAATGAGTTTTTTCGATGTTTACATCTGTTATCTCGAAAACTGCAAGAGTTACGACTTTGATTAAATTTTGTTTCCTTTCAGAGGCCATCTTAAATGTGTTTTTGTTTTTCAAAAAAAATCAAATAATTGTACTAAGACTAAAGTTGTGGCGACCTTTGCCAATATTTAGTTTTCAAATAACTATTAGAAAGTGAAAAAAATGTTTCTTATAAAATGCTGTTTTTTTATAGTCTATTTACCGGCGAAGACAAAATTTTGTTCGACCATTATCTGTCATTTTTTTTTTTTCGATTCTAATACAAAATAGCCTCTTTCTCAAAAACAGTTGAAGATCGGACCCATGTTAATTAAACTTTATTTACTCATTTTGGTGAGTACTATATGCCCTCATAATTTTTTTTTAACACCCTGTATATGTATATATTGAATACTGTAGTACCTGTACACTACCACGGGTGATGTCACAGTGTTGTGCAGGTAACGATACTCCAAGTGGGAAAAGGTTCCCATGGATGTGTATTTTATGCGACATGTGAAAAATTTAGGGATTTCAACGGGCTCTTATAGTTCAGTTGGTAGTGTCTGACTAGATATCG
This sequence comes from Ophonus ardosiacus, assembly GCA_943142095.1. Classification (NCBI taxonomy): domain Eukaryota; kingdom Metazoa; phylum Arthropoda; class Insecta; order Coleoptera; family Carabidae; genus Ophonus; species Ophonus ardosiacus. The sequence continues at coordinate 10,007,712 of OW964834.1, read as the reverse complement.
GTAGGCTCTGGGTTCAAATCCCAGTGAGATTCATAATTTTTTCACAAATCTGTGTTCGTTATTAATATATTTTATACTTACAAAAACTGAATATGTTACTCAAGGATTCCACCATTTTATATTGAGTTTATTAGTAATAGCAGCTTTAATTCTATTATGCACTATATCCCTAAGCCCTGATTATTTTTCTGTATTATCCCACATGTCTTGAAAGGTTGTTTTTCACAGTGCCAAAAGGGTCTCGATAGCAGCTAAATCTGGACTATGAGGTGACCCATACAATGCCGGTCGAACTATTATTACCAGTCATTTGGCCCACAGTTTTTAAAGTTTTAAGTCCATTTTTAAAGTAGCCAAAATAATTTTGTAAAAATTTCTAACCATTTGCGTAGATTTTATAATTTGTTGAAAATGTAAAATGACTGAAATGATATTTATTATATAAATATTAAAGAAAATTACTTCGGTGTTTATTAAGTAGGTGTTGGATGATGATAAATTGTTGATGATAATTCGATTTATTTGTTGCACAATAGAGTTTGTAATTCTGTTTTCAAGGGCACATTTTTCTAGTTGTTCTTTGTAAATTTCGTGACTGCGTCTGCAACAAATATTTTGTTATATTAGAAATAAATTGGTCTGAAAATAGCACTAACTTTAATCCTTCTAGTTCAAATTGAATAGCATCTTCAATCGATGATTTTATATTTGTAGCATCAACATTTATATTATTATAAAATTCAGGTAATTCAGATACTTCTTTGAAGTGAGTTCTTGTACAATGTTGAACAAAATTCATAGAATTGTACGGTATTAATGTATCATTCAGTATTATAGATTTCCAGCCATAATACTTGGGCATATTTAGCTTCATTTGCTTTTCTTCTATGGTTTTGCACTGTTGAATTTGTTTGCTCCATTCTTCAGTCTTGCGTTCTTTCTTGGCTTTGCGATCTAATTTTTCGATTGGAGGATACTGGGGCGTTTCTGTATATTCTTCGTTTGGTAATGCGCTTAAATACCGAGTTTTGGAAGTAAATGAGGGTAATATTCGATGAAATTTTTGGAGATGCATGTTGATCTAGGATGTACATAACCTAATTTTTGAATTTTGATAATTGAGTAACTGGTAAATGCTAGCTTACACCAACGCGGTTAAACGGTGCGGGCAGTACCGCAACGCGATTTACAATAATGGTTTCCAAAGGCGTTTTCGTAGTCAGTCGGAGTCGGAGGCACAGACGTCGGAGCGGAGCTATCTGCCGGATCTGTTTGATGTTTGATGGCGTCGCAGATATATCAGTTGTATCCATTGACGTATTATAACTATAGTTAGTTATAATACGTCAATGGTTGCATCCGGTTATCCAAGCTGATTTTAACGTTTAAATCTGCGGTTATAGAAGAAGTTTAACTTGTTAAAATGGTTAAGAAAATAGCGCTTGTTTCTATAGCTTTTACAATTCAAGTGAGACTGAAAGATCACTTGAATCATTTGTTAAGATTATTTCCAGGATTATTTCGATCAGAAATTGTTTCATGTGGACATTTATTTGTCGAATATCGTAGACTTCACAAAGTGCGAACTGCCATATTTTCTTCAAAACTTGTTATAGTGCTGCAATGTTTATAATCAGAAACATTTAAATAAATACGTTATCAGTAACACAAATGTTTACAATTTTAAATATGAGCGCGCAGTCTGTACTAACTCAGCACGTGGATCGGGGTTGAAAATTTTTGATCGGATCGCTTGATCTGACTGATCGGATTGAGTTTACGAACGCGTCTGATTTCTGATTAACCCGATTGACTTTACGAACGCTTCAGTTTGCATCGGGTCTATCCGATCGACTTTACGAAAGTGCCTCAAGTCTGCGGCTTTTAAAAAATTACTTATTGGATCTAAGATATAAATGTTTATCATGTATAAGTAGTATTAAGTTGAATATAATCATTAATTTTCTGATTTTTTTTATTAAATCGAGCGCTTAAAATTCAGTAGAGTCCGCGCGCCCAGAGAAAAAACATGTTTCAACTTAACAAATAGTAGCTGTTGAAGTCAGTGTGCATCTTGGGGTAATAAATTATCGGCCTATTTCAGCGAATTTCGGACAGACTATACCCGCTGTGTGACCACAGATTACCTATACTATCGTAACGGTAGTATACAGTATGTCCCCGGATTAAGTTTACAAGAGGAAAAAAATTTTTATTTTTGATTTTACGAAAAAATGCCAAGGGAAGAAAAATTTTTGCTTAAATTAAAACGCATGTTTCAGTTATTAAAACTTTAAATTAATGTAAGGTTTTTTTATTATAATGTTTTTTCGTATTTTGTCCTCCTAATAATACAGTTATTACATTGAATTTAACATGATATTAGTTAGCTTTGAAATATTGACAAATGATTATTTATTCTAATTTCAGCAGAAAAAAAAAAAAACGGCGAAAATCAAAATACTTGTAGTTTATTCAATTACCTCTTTTTTTATCTGAAATTAGAATTAATAATCATTTGTCAATATTTCAAAGCTAACTAAAATCATGTTAGATTCAATGTAATAACTGATCGGTAGTATTTACTCAAAATTTTAGTCACCGTAACTAACTAATCACCATGGCTACCATTTAAAAATACATGGGAATGATTGAAAAACAAGCGAATTTGTTATTTTAGTCATAGCTTAATCACCCCTGATTAAGAGTAAATACTACCAGTCATATATTATTAGTAGGACAAAATACGAAAAAATGTTATAATAAAAGAACCTTCCATTAATTAAAAGTTTTAATAACTGAAACATGCGTTTTAATTCAAGCAAAAATTTTTCTTCCCTTGTCATTTTTTCGTAAAATCAAAAATAAATTTTTTTTTCCTCTTGTAAACTCAATCCGGGGACAAACTGTAGATAATCTGTGGTGTGACTATGCCCGCGCCGCAATACTGCCCGCTGCACGCAACGCTTGTCCGCGATGGTGTACGCTAGCCTTAACTCGGTTTTGTGATTTTTGTGACCGGCAGAGCAGCGACAATCAACAAGTAATTTCCCGTGTTTTGTGTTGTGTAGAGTGCAGTAGTGTACCAGACGTCAATAATCAATTTGATGTCAAGTTTATTTGTAGTCGGCTTCTGATAAACTAGCAGGAACAATGGACTAGGTTAGTTCTTAGCTCTTAAGTGCTCTGAAACGAACGTCTTCTCTGCGGATGCGTTAAAAACCATCCTCAAAGGGTGGATAAGTGATGTGAATTTCCTACACGTGCAAAATCTTCGGAATGGCGGATTTAATGAGAGCTGGAAGCGGTCCAGGATTGGGCGCTGCGATCCTGAAAGATAAGCTGGGCTCTCCCAGCACGGGGAGCGATGACGGGGGCGAACAGGGCACGGAGGGCGGTCCGGAGCCCGAGGCAGACGAAGTGGATGGAAACAGCGACAGAGCGGCACTTGCACCCCCTGAAACCGAGTGGTATCATGGAAGACTCGATAGATACACAGCGGAAGAAAGATTATGGGGAGCTGCTCGTTTAGGAAGCTACCTAGTCCGGGAAAGCGACAGAAAACCTGGGTCTTACGTTCTTTCTTACTTGGGGAGAACTGGCATAAATCACTTCAGGATAACTGCAGTCTGCGGCGATTTCTACATCGGAGGAAGACAATTTGATTCCCTGTCTGATTTAGTGGGATATTACACTCATTGCAGCGATTTGCTCAAAAGGGAACGTCTTGTTTTGCCTGTTGCACCACCAGAACCCGTCAATGATAAGAAGGTAATTGCGTAAAACCTTTTGCAATTCATTAAATAAGTATTGCGATTGTTGCACAAATGAGGAGCGTGAGAAAATTTTATTTAAATTGATGTTACGAAAACCTTATTTGTTCGAGACCATACAGTTATAAAAATAACATGAATTAGTGACTCATCGTTTGTCATGTATAATTCCGTTTACGACCGATATTTTTATATCTATGTCGATTTGGAATAATTTATTTTGTTTGTTGAATTGCATTTTCAGCAAAAAAATCTTCATTTATGTATGATTACAATGTAGATAATGCATAATATCAATGAGTATAATAAAACAACATTTACCTTTTAAACCTAAACAAAAAATACGTATAACATTTTCAATATGTGAACATTGAGCCTGCTTTTTCATCCAGTGTGTCTATATCTATTTTCAAGAATACATAGACGAGTACACAGGCAAATATAATGTATGTAACAAAAGTTTTGAGAAAAAGTTAGACCTTTTCAATCAATTAGAAAGAATTTTTTTTAAGAAACCTAATTTTACAACACTGATAGGGGACCGTTATCATCAATGCGACACAGTTTTTTTTTTTTTAAATACCTTGTCTCTGGATTGTCAGAAATATTCTTGTCTGGAACTGTTGTTCGTTTTGGTATTCCCAGCCATTATTGTACACTTTTTTTTACAAAGAAATACCTAAAATTCTTGAATCAGTCGCGCTGGAGAAACATTTGGGGGATTATACTCTCTGTTTTCCATAAAAAGTTGACTCCTTAATGCTTTGCAACACCTGGAGATGCGCTCAAGCTGGGTCGCAGTCTAGTGTATTTCATTTCTTTTTCGAAATTTTAAATAATTTGTGACCAAAGTTCTGCTAACAATCATCTTTAAAATTCTAAATTGTTGAGTTAATTTGCTCAATGACGTTCCAATTATGTCTTGCTGCTGATTCGATTTGCCGGTAAAAGTTCAGGTCGCCCACTTTTTGGTAAATTAATACATACTACACCTTTTCATATTCCCGTATAGTTCGGTAAATAGTCGTCCGTTCAATATTTTGATCCCCGAAAACGTTCACGTTTCGGCTATCTGTCCAACTAATCTGTAGATTTGCGTATTTCAAGTTTGTATAACACCTTTCAAAACCTTTTCTAGCAATTTTAACATGGTATGATATAAAAAATTTTGTCAAAATTTTTGTAATTACGTTAGTAAATAAATATATCATCACGGCATATTACCCATTACTGGGTGTGCCAGTATCTACAACACATGTAGACATCGGTAATGATGACGATATATTTTACCGTGCGGGCGTTTACCAGGCGTCACCTCACGGGAACTCATTGATGGCGTGGAGAGTGCACCACAGGGGTCACTTTTGTGCCATTTAAAATTCGAAATATTTGGAATCGGTCGGGATCGAACACGGTTCCCCAGGTTCGCGACCAGGCACGCAGCCACGGAACCCCATAAATTAATTAATTACGTTAGTTGATTTTAGAAATGGATGATTCGGGAAGGTTGTAAAAGTTTCAATGAAGGAAAAAAAATACAGGCCGTAGGTTCCAATAATTATAACTAGCAGTCATAATTGTCTTTATTTAAAAACAAAATAGGACTTTTCGGACATTTATTTGACCATCTTCTGCAGTTACATAAAATTTGTTTAAACGGTGTATAAATTGCTTTAATATTAGTTCCACATTTTTGTGAATGCCCAAATCTTGTCCAGAATTATAACAAAAAGTCTTTGATAGAAGAAAAAGACTTGTTGCCCCTAGGGTGACAAGTTGATTTTAATATTAGAGATGTCCACTAAAAATACTTTATTCCATTTTTCAAATTGTAGAAACTTTTACTCGACGCGGGCTGTAAGAATTAGCTTATATCTTACATCATAGCATTGTTATAATTTGCAGTCATTTTCACATCGTTTACATTCTGTTAATTGTTACTCATTGTGTAAATCAAGCATGAAAAAGTTTTTAAGGTAAAAACGCAGTATATTGGTCATTATATATATTATATAAATGCCCCGGTTGTTTATAAATTCACTTCCTTTGCATGTTTCACGCTCTTATCTCTATTTACAAATATGATTAATATTTTTACATTTACGCTGCTGTGATACGGACAGCGATATACTTACATTTACGTACATAAAACTTCTAGAATTCGCATAGAAATATAAATTTCCAAAAGCAAATCTCTTGAGATGGTCTTTATTGTTTTGTTTGTATTTCTGCAGTCTGTCTGTGTTATTTTATCGTTTTGCTCATTACTTCTTCGGAGATTGCTTTGATTTCCTGTTCAGTTGCAATTTTAAGGCCATCAATATTACGAAACTTGTTGAAAAAAGTCTCAAACGATGAAATAAATCTACAGAACGTGTACGGAAATATAAGTAAATGTGAAAATATGATCGTTTACTATTTTTTTTTATGAAACTTCAAATAATGCGGACTGTAGTAGATATTTCTAAAAAGTCTTAATAATAGGGTCCTATACCAAATAAGAATTTTAGTGCAATAAGCGAGATATGAATTTTTAAAGTTTAAGAATTTGGTACGTGACGTAGCAGGTGACCAGTGATCGACAAACAATGCCTGAAACAATGAACAAATTGTTAGTTATACAGGGAACCATTTTTTTCATGTTTGCATAGTTGAAATAATTTTATATAAAATCTTGTACGTTATATTCACGAATAAGCATTTTATAATTATAGAACATTGAAACAGTTTGACAATATTATGACACACAGTATGACGACGGATGGCGCTAGTGTTTCTTTGTTTTGAAGTTTCAATTATTAATTTAATTAATATTATTAATTTAATTAATATTGCAAATTGATTTAATTATAAATAAATTATTATTAACAAATACATCAAACACAAAATTGTTAATTTTTTTGTTAGGTTATACATCAACGTGACATTTCATGTTTTAAAGGTGACCGCAGCAGACGCGCGAATTTCCTTTTTAAAATCAGGCGACCAATCAAATTCTTAGTACCTAACGCGTCATATCCAATTAGTAATCAACTTCAATCGCTTGTAGTTTGTGACCTAATCAATATTTAAACAATTTTTTTTTTTCACTAATACTCATTAATTTATGTATATTTTCGTCTTCTTATTTAAGATAGTTAAAATTTGACTATGGTATAGTACCCTATTGTTATTTATTAAGCTGTGATAATTTTTTTTAAATTCCTTGTCGTAGATCAGTGGTTCTCAATCTTTTCAAAACCGCGGAACATTTATGAGCAAGGCGAAGTACTTGTTAATTAAAATAGTAAAAAAGTAAATTCATATAATGTTCAGATTGTTTTCTGCTACTCGCTTTTTCCAAAGAATAATCTTTTTATGGAATGTTGATAATTTGTCTGTCGTTGATAAAATATCTTCATTTTTACCCAATATACTTGTATTGATTGACGTTGTTTAAATAATTAAAAATAAAGAAAAGTGGCAATTCTTTTCGTAATTCGAGTACGCGGAAAAGCATAATTTTCATCGAGAGAGCAGTCTAACTCCTGAAAATATTCTGCAATTACGGCCAATGTTTTTGCAATAAGAGCTTGTGTGCTTGTCTATGTAAAAGGAATAGTTGAAATAAATCTCAATTTTGTTCATCTACAAATTTCAGCACATTTTCATAAGTAATTCTGTTGCAATTTTCACTCGGTTCATTCATATTAATTTTTAATTCACAAGGCATAGTTAAATTAAAATTGTCAAAAAAAAATCACGGAACACTTTCAAGGTGCTTTCGCGTAGGCATTAACACCGTTTGAGAATCATTGGAGTTAATCTTAATCTTAAAAAATCAAATGTTTCAAAACTAATAACTTTTTTTAACTTGTCCTTATTGTACAGTTTTAAAGTCTAGTTTTAATATACATATATGATCAATTTTTTAATTTTTCTAGTTTTCTTTGTTTCCAATTTTATAACAAACCTATGATGCAGACTGTAAGAATGTAAAGCTTTTTCACTGTCATTGTTCTATTTCTTTTTGCGTAAGGAACAAATAAAACGAGTGAAAGTATTCTTTAAAATCGTTCCCATGACTCACCCCTATTAACATTCCTGGATGTGAATGCTTGAGGTTGTCTGCTTGTCTGCCAGTTGTACATATCATAATTTATTTAAGAACGTACTATGAAATTTATGTCTCCGGATGGAATGAAATTACTAGATGCAGTGCTATTTTATTGTTTACCCTCTTTCCATAAAATAAATTTCTGATGCCCCTCAAAATGTACACCTAGTTTTGGGTAAAAATTTCAAAAATCTACTTTGCATTCAAATTTGGGTAATAACCCAAAACTGGGTAGCGCTACAGGATGGCGATTTTACTATTCGATTCTATAGGAAAAATTACATAAGTGTACAAATTTTCAAAAAATTTGAACATTGGATACAATTTCTATAGTAAAATAATTGAAAATGATCAGAAGTCGCAAAAAAATAAAGTGGACCTCTAGCATTTTTTGCGATTTTGAGCATATTCAGGTTTATTGGCTGTACAAATTAAAGTAAAGGAACAAATTTTATGAAAATTGGACCCCTTAAGTAAGTAAGTAAAATATCTCGAGAATGAAGAGAGATATCGACTTGCGGTTTAAAAATTTGAATTATGTAAATTGTATTTAAATTTATAAAATTTGTAATTTAGTCAATTTTGAAGATTTTGGACAAAATGAGTGTATTTAGATTTTGAAGGCCTCCTCAACAATTGTGCATGACATACATATTTAATATATGACCCATTGGGGTTAAATAATTAATTTAATGTCCAACCGGTATATTATTATTACCACAATAACCCTGTTTTCAATGTTATTATATAACAAATAATGCCCAAGGGCATTATGAGTTGTTGCTATGGTAATGTTATCAAGAAATTGATATTATTGATACTGGGATAAAGCCTAAAGAACAAGCATTCATAGCCTGAGGGCCGTTTTCATAATCAGGCTCACTTTAAGACTTTATTTAAAATTACTTTAACGGCCGGTTTCATAATAAATATAAAGTCACTTTACTTATAAAGTATGATCTAAAAGTGAAAAAAGCGTTTCATAATTTCACTACAAGTTAAAGGAACTGTTAGACGATTTTATTTGAAAGGATTTTAAACTGACAATTTTAACTTAAAGAGAAATTATGAAACACTTTTCTTACTTTTAGATCAAATTTTAAAAGTAAAATGACTTTATATTTATTATGAAAATGAACACAACTTTAATTTTAATTTGTGTTAAAGTAAAGATAAAGTTTATTATGAAAACGGCCCTAAATACTTCGTAAATTTTATTAAAATTGTCTGATCCGTAATCCTCAAAATATTAAAAATTTATAGTGACTTTAAACGTTGAAGGCACCACGGGACTTAAACGGACAATAATGACCTCAGGCATTATTGTTCCTTTAACTCCCGTGGTGCCTGTAACGTTTAATGTCTTGTATTTTTTTTTTCTTCGTAATACCATACTGTTACTATGATATAACATGACTAAAAACAAAAGTGAAAAGATAAAAAACAGTCTCCTACAATTAAGGATCAAGTGTTCCTAGAAAAATAACAGCATCTTGATGGACAGTTTGCAAGGAGAATTTATAAATCAACGAAAAAATTGTTCACTATGACAGAAAGAAGAATTTTATTATTCCTATGTTTCTATTTTGTTATTACGAAAAATCTTGAACGCCACACGGCCGATATGCAAGTAATGAACTCGGCTGATTATAAACCGCAGCCGCGTCCGTTATTTGCCTCAAATCGGCCTAATGACGTTAATAACTATTTTTTAATGTTCTACGGATTAGAAAGTTTAATAAAATTTACGAAGTAGGTAGGCTATGAATGCTTTTTCTTCTTTTAGGCTTCATCCCAGCGTCAACATTATCATAGCAACATCTCATAATGCCCTTGGGCATTATATGTTTTATAATTACCCTGGAGGCAGCGTTAATATGATAATAATAATATACCGGTTAGACATTAATTACTATAATACAGTGTGATCAAAAGAAATGATTAATAATAATAATTGCTATATATTATTTATTTATTGCATATTTTTTCGTAGCGCGTGGTTGCAATCCTCCCTTACACCAAAATGCCAGACACAGACGAGCTCAGTTTCAAAAAAGGTGATATCTTCTTCGTACACAACGATATGGGAGAGGGCTGGTTATGGGTAACCGCGCATCGAACCGGTGAACAAGGTATGATCTTCAGAGAATTAGTGGAAGATCTGGACCCAGCTATTGATCCCAATACTGTGTTCTCCTGGTTTCATCCTAACTGCACGAAGAGTGAAGCTGTGGATATGCTTGTCAAAGGTGAGGAGAAAATTCCACCTCTCAAATTTTTTGACAATGTACCGTCTTGGTAAAAACACCTGAGTCCATTTTTTTGAATTTGAGATAATCAAACAAAAACTTTATAGTTTCCTTACTGTTAAAGATTTTTGTGACTTAATTTATTTCAGGATCTTGTTTAAAATAAATATTAGAAAATGATTTGCTGGATGATAAACATTGATAAACAATTACGTATTAATTAGAAACTCTCAAAGTTTATCAGTATTTCATCAACTCCGAATTGATTTGTAATACATTTACATATTACACTATTGTTAGGAATATTAAGTTAATTATTATTAGTATAATTGAAATGTTTTAAAATTTATTTTCATTTCATTTTATAGCACAAACAAAATTGTCCGTGTTCAAAAAAATCGAGCCACGTTGTTCAGAGTTGTTTTTATACTTTATTTGTATTTATAATCAAATTCCCAAATATTGTCCAACGAAATAGTGAAATACACCCACTTTCCGTTACGAGAATCCTAATAAATCTTTCTCTACAAGGAAAGGTTTTTCGTGGTTTACTCGGCTTGCTAATGATCTATAAAAGCACAACAAATGCAATTATTAAAATTAAAATATAAGTAGACAAAATCATTAGCTCACAAGCCAATGTACGATAGATCTCATAAATTAAAGCGAATAAAATAATTAAACTATTATACAGGGTATTAAAAAATAAGTGTTGCAAATTATGAGGGCATATAGTACTGATGAAAATGAATAAAAAAAGATAAATCAACATGGGTCCGATCTTCAATAGTTTCCGAGATATAAGGCAGTGAAAAATGAGTTTTTTCGGTGTTTACCTCTGCTACCTCAAAAACTATAAGAGTAGGGTCCTCCACTATATTTTTTTACAAAACTTCATCTAAACTGAAAGTGATATGTATTTTTAGAAAGTCTTTATTGTTATTCGTTAAGCCGTAATATTTTTTTTAATATTCTGTGACGTAGATATAGAGATGATTTTGTTCTCAAAATTTCGCTAATAATTGAAGTCACATAAATTTATTTTTTTCAGCACTTATAAAATGTATAAATATGTAAAAATAACCCCTGTGGTCAATAATTGGAAATATGGGTGGATAATAAGTAATTTAATGTCATAATTAATAAAAATACTACGTATATATTATAGTCCCAGATTTGATTACCACTGGTAGCCTATCTCATTCAACATATCTTTTACTTTCATACCAACGCTTATGATCTGTCATGGCATCATAAATTTAAATTAGTATTATTTGGTTTATTTCTGTTATTTTATTGCATTTATATACTTGCAAATGGATTCCGTATTTCAAAAAGGCGATAGCAGAAGGTTAGAAAGTAGTAAGAATTTGGAATAGAATAAATTTGTGACGTAGATATAGAGATGAGGAAATGGTAATAAAAACTCGATTATTTTAGAAACTAATAACTATTTTTAAACTTTGAGAGTCCTTAATATACAGTTTTAAGGTTTAGTTTTAATATAACTGACCCTTGTTTTAATTTGTTACTACGGTGGAGGACCCTGTTGCGAATCTGATTAAATGAGACTATTTGTTTACTTTTCAGAGGTCATCCTAGAAGTATTTGTGTTTTTCAAAAAAAAATCGAATAATTGTACAGAGACAAATATTGCAGCGACCTTGGCCAATTTTCAGTTTTTAAATAACTTCGTAACTGTTAGAAACTGAAAAAAAAATGTGTCACATAAAATGTTATTGTTTTTTATTTACTGGCATAGACAAAATTTTGTTCGACCACTATCTTTGACAGTTTTTGTTCGATTCTAATACAAAATGGCTTCTTTCTCAAAAACAGTTGAAGATCGGACTCATGTTGATTAAGCTTTTTTTACTCATTTTGGTCAGTACCATATGCTCTCATAATTTCTGACACTTATTTTTTAACACCCTGTATAGCAGATCCAAGAAATCTTCTATGGATATTTCGAAAGAAATTCGAACAGAAAATCTTGCCAATGTCTGCCGAAGTAGTGTCTCGACGTTTAGAAGAAGTAGGGCGTATTGGATGTGGTAGTGTTATAAAACCTTTAGTTGGTAGAAGATAAAAGGCGGAACTAAATTTTGCAAAACATATCAACATTGGAATGAAGTCGACTCGAGGAAAAGTGCTGTTTTCGGATGAATCGGGCTGGAATGCATTATATTGACCTTAATATTACTTATACATGATGAACATTGATATCCAATAAGTATTTTTCTAAAAGCCGTAGACTTGGGAACCCCTATCCTTGTACTAAGATTTTTTTTTTCTTGTAGCTGGGCCGGGCAGTTTTCTAGTTCGCCCGAGTGACAATTCTCCAGGTGATTATTCATTGTTCTTCCACATTAACAATCAAATCCAGCGTTTTAGAATTGAGAAAAAAGGCGTCAGATACTTGATGGGCGGAAGAACTTTCGAGTGTCTTGATGCAGTCATCAACAGATACAGAAAAGAGCAAATTGTTGAAGGACATACTCTACAACATCCAGTAAGTAGAAATTCTTTTCAAAGTCCTCGCACTTTTACCCCCTGCACTGCCCTTTTCTACAGCCATACTTTTTTTCGCGTTTGCTTCAGCTGGTGGTGAACGGAGCTCACGATGACCCGAGTTTGTGTCCCAGCCAAAACGTGGCTGTAGCGGAAAAGATCTACGCGACTTTGAGAGAATGTCGTGACCAGGCCGGATTGAAGAAAATGCGAGGCATTAAACATCAAGGGTATCTTCATAGAAAATCGGATAAAGTTGCCAAAAAGTGGAAGTTGTTGTACTTTGTGCTCCTGGTCGATGGGACAGATACCCATTTGTATTTGTATGAAAACCCGAAGAGAACTAAGCCTAAAGGATTGATTGATTTGAGCTGTGCCTATCTCTACCAGGTAAAGACTGTTTTCATAATTTTTAAGAATTGTAGATTCTTGATTATTTTAATATTTAGGGTTGTTGAAAATCGATTCTAATTAGATGCGATTTTGATTTGAATGGACAGGGTGGGGCAGAAAAACCTATCCGATTTCAAATCCCTTTTTCTCAAAAGAGGGAGCAGGTAGAGTAGTGGGGTAAAAACCGTTAGAAAGCCGGTTTTATGCCATTTGTCAGTAGTCAACATGCCTTGGTCTGGTGAACATCGTGCTTTTGTTATTGAGCGGTTTATCGAATGCGGCGGTTCGATAATTGCTACACAACGTGCTTTTCGAATTCATTTCGATATTGGAGTGACGAAAATCCTCGAGAAATCCATCAGGAACCCCTCCATAGCCCAAAAGTGACTGTGTGGTGTGCTCTTTCCCGCCTAGGCGTCTGGGGGCCTTACTTTTTTGAAGAAAATGGGCAAACCGTAACGGTCAACAGCGAGCGCTATTGTTTCATGCTGGAAAATTTTCTTAGACCCAAAATGGAATAAAATGGCGTGGAAAATGTGTGGTTTCAACAGGATGGGGCAACCGCCCACACATCGCGACGATCAATGGACATTCTCAGGGAACTGTTTCCCGGTCGCCTCATTTCCCTGAGAGGTGATCTTGGCTGGCCGCCGCGCTCACCGGATCTCACTCCATGTGACTTCTTCCTTTGGGGTTACCTCAAATCGAAGGTTTACCAGCATCGACCAAGGACCCTTCTTGCTTTACGAAGGGAAATTGCTCGGGCAATTGAAGAAATTCCTGACGGTGAAAGTCATGGAAAGCTACCGCGAGCGCCTAAATCAGTGTATCCGCTCCCAAGGACGACATTTGAGTGATGTGCTTTTCAAAACTTAAATTTAAAAATGGCATAAAATTTGCGATATGTTAATAAAAAATTTTTTTGACAAGTTGAGTGGTTTTAATTTTATAACGTTTTGAAATCGGATAGGTTTTTCTGCCCCACCCTGTATAACTATCCAATTCTTAATTCCGAATCCGAAACTACTCCAATTCGAAATCAAAACCGAAATTAATTAGTTCTCGATTGTGAGACTAATTACGTTTTTTAATTCGCCGGAATGTAAAGAATGAATTCAATATTTTTTCTTAAGATGGTTCTATTATGACAGTTTCATACAAAAGTTTCCCTAACTGAAAGAATTTATAAAAATAGATATTTTAAATTTTTAATAGTTTAGAGTTAATTATAGAATTAAATTGTTGCTGTAAATATCACATTTAAATAAAAAATTTGATGTGGTCAGCACATTACCTTCCGTCAATTCTATGTATTTCGTATAAATCCCATACCAAAAGTTCCTTGGAAAAGATTCTATATATCCAGTAAAACTGTAACACGAACATATACCATTTTTCACAAATTCTATACCGAGAGTTCCTTCTATAAATCCAATAAAATTATAACACGAACATACACTATGTAAATTGCACTTGACACTGACATCTTTCAATTAAAATTATTTGAATATATTAGCTGTTTCTATGATAATAACAAAGCTGGCTGATTTATGAAAGAATCTCTTTATAATTTGGAAAAGGGTTTTTTCTTGGCTGGAAATGGTGATGTAAATAAAGGAATTTCTGGATATCAGCCACTATATTTTATTCATTCTAAATCTATTGAATATGAAAGAAAATGTATTATCAATAAGATATTCTTTCATATTGATAATCACATAAAATGTCAAAAAAAGATATTTAATTCCGTTTTTTCAAGGTAAACTGATAAGAACTTCAAATAAGGGAACCTCCGGTTGACCATTTATAAGCAAAATCTAATCAGCCCTTCATATGGATGTAAAGAATAGGAATATGAAAGAATTATAATTTTTAGAATTGTAGTATTGGAGTTATCGTCGGAGAAATTTTTGTCACAGACACACATACAGACAACTTTGTAAAGCAAGTAAAATCGTATTCTATGAATCCTAAAACGTGCTTGTTCATTAAAAACTCACCACCGATTTTTTTGACCAAAAACAATTTCTTCCTTTTCTAAAGGTGATGGAAGGTAAAAACATTAAGTTTATTCAAGAAAAATATATCTGTTTTAATAAATGCGAAAATTCCATCTAAAATCACATTTTCCAACTTTCAAAGAAAATTGCTATAAAAGTAGCTTGTAACTGCACTTAATAAAATAAAAATATTTATTTTCATTTCATAAAAACATTTATTTTCATTTAGGACAATATATTTGAACATCGATTCCACTTTCGGAATCCAATATCCGGTTACGAATCTTGGTTCTAACTACTCGAATAGTATATTACAGAGATGGCGCTTTTTTGAAAATAAAACTTCTACGCAATTTTTATTTGATCAATGCTTTTGTTGTGTTTAGGTGCACGACAGTCTGTGGGAGAGGCCCCACTGTCTGCAGATTGTGGAGCGCGCGTTGCCGTGCCTAGCCACTGTCACTCATTTAGCTGCTCAATCGGGTGAAGACTGCACTGAATGGGTCAATGCTCTCAAACCTCTTTGTGTGCCACAACTGAGTCGGGCTACCTGCAAGGTTCGTCACTTTTTATCAATAAATTGGCAATCTCATATAGCTTCACATAGCGTAGATAGTCGGCTTTGAATTACCATCTGCTATTTTCTTAAGCCTGTTTTACATTTGTCAATATTAAGAAATTTTTCTTAGAAATTGAGCTTAAAACACTGGCATTACATAAGTATTTTAAAGGAATTACGAAAATTAATGACATTCGGTAGGTTTCAAAAACTTTAATCTGTTTAGATTTCGATACGTATTTCTGCTTACTAGGCCATCATCAGGAAAATACAAGAATGGGTGAAAATAAATATGTTTATACAGAATGTATCAGAAATATGTACATTAAATTTAACTCATCTAGAGTAACAATATTTCTTAGGAACATTTTTTTTTGTAAACCTTCTAGATATTGTGTTAAAAATCTTCAGTTTTTTAAAAAACTTCATTACCTTTCTAAAAATGTTTAAAAAAATGAAAATTCAAATAATGCTACTAAGAAAAAAATATTGTTGCTGTCAAAGAGTAATGTCACTTTTTTCTGTTGGAAATATTTTTTTCCATAAAATAAATTTCTATTTCGAAAAAAAAGGTTACTAAGAAATATTGTTGCTCTTGCCGAGTTCTATCACTGGTTTAATTTAATGTATTTATTTCTGTTACATTCTGTATATACAAACTAAAAGATTGAAAAAAATCAATTACAGATCATCATTTGTTGGTTTTGATTCTATATTTATTTTTAAAAAAACTCAAAAAATTTTCTTGGCAATTATTTTCGGATTTATTAATTATTTTTTATCGGCGTACTAGTTGGCTTTGACACAATTCGAAAAATGTGGTCTAATATACTTTCTGAAGTATGTAAATTAGAAAAATTAGTAAAAATAAAGTAAAATTAAAAATAAACAAATGATAATCTGTAATTGTTTTTTTTTTATTTGTTTCTTAATAAATTTAATTTTTTCACCCCATTAATTCGTGATTTATTCCATTTAAAAAATATTAAGTTTGTGTTACATCTCCAGAATTATTGTTTTGAAAAAATCTAATTACACTACGTTATTCTATATAAAAAACCGTATACAAATTGTCTGAAACCTTTTTTCTTTATATTTTATAATAAACGAAATATGAGCTATTTTCAAAATAAGTGAAAAACAAGTTTTAACCTGTAGCTCAAAAACAAAGGACGATCGAAAATTCCTGTGGAGCCTATTAAAGTTGTCTGAACAAGTTGGCCCATAAAGACCTAGGTCAATTTTCTGTAGCGTGCATAATAAGAAACTTTTTCATATAAGGAACTCGAATTTGTTTACAGCAGCATTCGAATTTTTCTACATAAATTGTATACTTCATCTGAAAACAGTAGATTTAGATTACTCAGTATGTCAACCGTACCAGGGGTCCAAAACTGTAGATGTTAAGGTGAGGTTAAGGGCATCAAAACGCGAACTATTTTTAAATTTTAAATCCCCCTTTTGTATATTTTTAAAATCTAGTTTTAAAATAAATGATCCATTTGTTACTATTTTTTCGTTATTTATTTTATTTTGCATAGGTCCCTCGTCTCCGTGAATTACGCTGCCTGAGCTTGAACGTAATCGACGCCCACCGATTACCTTACAAGCTCGTCCCCCAACCTTATTGCACCCTCCAGCTCAACAATCAGGTCCGCATCGCCCGAACCCGCGTCAAATCCGGCCCTGACCCTGTGTGGGAAGAAGAGTTTGTCATTGAGTAAGTCATCAGTCACCTTACATTTAACTTCAGCCCACAGTCAATCAATCAATCAATGTGGTCTTTTAGTGATGTGCCGTGCGATGTTGTGTCATTTACGCTCACTGTACACAATAAAGGAAAGAGGGGCAAAGATTCGGAAGTAGCAGAGTTGACGCTGGATCTTTCGGCCCTTGGAAATGGGGAGGAGAGAGAGGAGTGGTATCCCTTGTCTGGGTTGACGCCTATGGGAGAGTGGGGCTCTCTTAGACTCCGAACAAGGTAAAGAACATATTGTAATGTTTATTTATTTGGGTGTAAAAATCAAAGAAATATTAATAATTAAATTAAAAATTTATTAAACAAGAATTCAATGAGAAAAGATAATAAAAATAAAGAATACGTATGTATAAACACTAATTAAAAACTAAGAATATTATTAAACACGTAAACAGAGATTGACTGCCTGTCTTCCCTTTCACAGTTTATACAGTTCGTCGATAATTCTAGAATGTTTTAGTACCTCCGATGCGATAATAATATTGAATACAAAGGATCAGGCGACCGCGTGTAATTAAACTTTTCTCGACCTGTTTGTTTACTCAGCCGGCGCTCGCGACAACTACGTTACCGACAAGTTTATAAGCTAATCCTCATTTTTTGATTAGCGAATTCTTCTCTAATTTTGACAGTTTATATCTTAAAATATAGTCTAATCTATTCCTAGTATTTACCTTTTTTGATAATATTTTGAAGATTAAATTTTAAATACCAGAATAGAATTCACTAATCAAAAAATGAGGATTAGCTTAAACTTTTTTGAGAATCGGGCTGTTAAACAATAGAGGACCTAAATTTGAGCCTTGAGGTACACCCGCCTTCATAATATTCGTAGTAAGACAATCTCTAACTGAGATGGGGTGGTCTTCATCATCAGTGAATTTAATGGCCGTAGTATGGTCAAAATTGTATGTCTTAAATATATGAATAATAAACAAAGTCGCAACGAAAGCTGCAACTCTTGTATATAATTTCGTGTGAATCAACAAAAATAGATGTGTTTTGTGAGATTTTTACAGATTTAGATTTACAGTTTTGACCATAATACGTGTTTTGTGAGATTTTTACAGATTTAGATTTACAGTTTTGACCATAATACGGCCATAAGTCAATGGGGGATTCCACGATTTTTTGATTTTTTTTTATATGTTATAGTATTTTTAAATTCAGAAATTACCTAATTTTTCTTTTTTTTAAAATTTGGCTTCTTATGGAAGAAAAAAAATGCCAATTATTTGGTATCCAGCGTTTTCCGCTTTACGACGTAAGCGAACCCAGTGGTGGAGAGCAATGACATTATATCGTGCTTTCTCTCTCAGTAGCTGCTGTCTTGGCTGTTGTTAGGCGTGTTTCTTCGGACTGTGGTTCGTGATAAAATTGAACAAAGTGAACATGGTCAAATAGAAAATTGTTTCATCATCCGAACTACTAGAACTTGAGTCAGTAAATTCAACATTCATTATTGGTTACGATTTTTCTAATATTAGATCCTGCAGGTACAAAAAAAAGTTAAAGAAACTTGTTTTCATATTTTACTTCACATTCCATACCAAAAATATTATTTCTGCTTCAGCACAATCCATCTTTAAACTTTAAACTATTTTCGATTTGGGTATTACTTCAATCAAAACAGCTATAATATAATTCTTCATTTGAGGTTTGCCGCTAGTTCGTGCAACGTTGTGTAGGTGTCGCGTCGATCGAGTTAATTTTGTTGTTTCTTTGGAATTAAATTTAATCATGATTCGAAGGAATCATTATTGAACAAATCATTATTTAGAAAATCGTAATCGCAGTCCGAAGGAACACGCCTGTTATCAGAGGTTCTAAAACATTTGTCAATGTTGTGCATCTGTTAAATATGAAAATTTCATTTTGATCTTATTTTCTTTTCTTTTACATATCTTAAATTTAGTATATTGTAGTTATAGTTTATTAGTATTTAAGTATTTGTTAAAATAATAACATGTAGCCGCATAACCCTATAACCAAATACTCCAGTGGAACAGTCTGGCAGTCACTGGTTTGATGATGGGAACACCTACTTACAATGCCGGCCAATAAAAGAGAGCCGGGTTCGGGTGTGTCATCAAGCCCGGAAAAATCCGAGCGTTTTGAACATGTCTAATATATTTTATCATTTACAAAAAAAAGTGATAAAACATAGAAAAGAAATTTGCGTCAATAACCCAGTTATATGCGAAGAAATAATTATGTATATAATTTATATAAAAATTCGATATGAGTGGAATCCCCTATTGTTAAAACAGCCCTTAATTTGAGTGTCGAATAATAAATATTTGGGTATCAAATGAAAATGAGTTTAGTGTTTCGTTAATTTTACCTATTTTTGATAGGTATCTTCACGATTTAGTGATGCCAGGCGAAGAATACAGCCCTCTCCAACAACTTTTATTAGAACCCGGCTTAGCAGCCGTTAGAACTTTAGCTGAATTGTGCCATGCTGATCGCGCCCCTCTTGCGACCTCTTTACTGCGAGTTTTCAGAGCCGAGGGCCGAGAAACCGAACTTCTCCGGGAACTCAACAACGCCGAAGTAAGAACAGAGAAAGAATAAAACTTTAAAGAATACATCTTTCAAAAACCCATCAATTTCTTTTTCAGGTTGCGCGCGAGACCGAAACTTCCACTCTTTTCAGAGCAGCGTCGCTCCCTACGACGTTGATGGACCTCTACATGAGGGCCGAATGCGGAGGTTTCCTTCAAGCTGCTGTTCTGGAAACTGTTTTGCGGCTTCTGGAAAGCAAGCAAAGTGCAGAATTGAATCCAGCGAAGATGGATTCGCCTGATGACGCCTGCAGTAATGCGGAATTCTTGCTGCAGATTTTGGATCAGGTTACGCTGAGTATTTTTACGTCTCCTGATGCCTGCCCCAGATCTGTCAGGTTGGTAAATTGTTTTTTTAATTGTTAAATCGTTTCAGAGATATGTTCTACAATATATTAGAATAATAAAACGAGTATCTAAAGAGTTTATGCAAAGAGTCACATACTATACTTGTTCTACGACTGCAAATTAAGATAGCAGAAAAAAAATAAACACAATTTTTTAGATTACTTATTTTTTACTCAATGACAACCGTCCGCCGCGTTTTGCGCAATGAATCAGCTGTTGGGGTTGCTACTTTGCGCAGTGTCCATTATGCTTGAAGCTACAAGTTGTAATGTTATTTACCGCTATAGAAACCCTTAAGACTCGTATTTTAATTTCTGATTAAACGGTCAAAAGAAAAATATAGCATTAGTATTATAGGAAGTTCTAAAAATTACACACTTGTCAAGTTTTTGATACGGCATTTTTTTGTTACACATTTTACAACGGTAACAGAAAAAATAAAATCTACCACGAACGGAAAATTATTAAAACACATGCGCGAGATCGGAAGTTTGTTCAATTTTGTCAAAAAGTATACATAATTAACACCTGTTGTGTTTTTATCGACTTGTAACAAACGAAGTATGAGTTTATTTGTAATTTTTTTGCTAAAATAAGATTAGAATATAAAAAAAGGTTGACAAGCAATTTATTTATTAAGAAAAGTACCCGAATCAGAAAAATGAACTAAAATTGCAAATTGTTTTCCCTTATTAACTAGGTTTTATAGCTAAGGTATGATTTATTTTGAGTAATAGTGTGTCTTGCCTTCGCGAGATGTAAAGACTTCTACCATATGATTTAGTAAAATTTCAATTCAGTTGGTAACATAATTTTGCACAAATTGTTTTTTTTTTCTTTTTTCTTAATACATTTTTTTATTTTCTTATCTTACTTTATAGATCAGTCGTTCATATTTTAACAAAAATAACAAATAAACCAATATTTTGTTTCAAAGAGAAATATCAAATCAAAGTATTTAACTGATAATTAATTAATGGGCTACTTGCGTGGTACTGAAAATCGGATTTCTATCACTATATAGGTATGTTATGTTGAAAACATATATAAAAATATAAATTTTATTTAAAAAAATTATTTGTTTCTAGTAAATTAAGAAGAAAATTATTTTGAACTGGAGAAGAGGATCATGTTTAAGAATGTAACGTATAGATGGCAAGGCGTGTGAGAAAGTTTTAATTTAAATTTGACATTAGTTCATTTTTCTCCCTCTGGTCTCTTAAATACATTACGTAATTACTTTACAATTAACCGCATAGGTAGTTACATGTAATTTAAAATATTGGTACCACAAAGACAAACTAAAATACTAACCGCCAAACTATTGTTTAAACGTCAAACAGGAGATCTACATTACCCGCACAAACGTGCCGTTGCTATGGGGCGGTACAACACTATAGCTTTACGGCCATTCATTGGTGCGGCGTAATTCTACATCATACATGGCGCTAATTCAAATAATCAAATTTCATTATTTTTTTTCTGGCTAACTAATAAAAATTTTGTCAAAAGAAAAAATATGGTTAGCAAGTTTTTACCTTCTCTTCAAAAATATTAAATAAAAAAAGGTACGCAAGTAGCCCATTAAACTCAGTTTGCCGATACCCATTTTGTGCAGTCAAGATTCAGTTGAAGGATTGCGTCAGAATATTTCGGTCAGTGGTAAAAAAAATCACGAGTATTATTCAATAAAACAAAAATATTTCTTTATAATTTACCATAAGTATATTAATTTTGAATTTGTTTAAAAAAAATGTGTCCAATTGGGGGTTTTTGTACACTATAAATTTGTGACAGAGGGAGTACAAAATAGTTCTTAATTTGTAATTAAAACTCAGCGGACAAAATGGGCTTAAGGCTAAACCGTTAAACTGCTGTGTATAAAAATATAGCGTTTTTTAGCTGATTTCACAATCGAAAAATTATGCGTAGGTACATATGCGGGTGCCTGCAGAGAGCAGTGGTGGGCAAATGGCCCAACGAGCGCCTAGTCCGAACCAGAGTAGTCTCTGGCTTCATCTTCCTCCGCTTATTGTGCCCCGCATTGTTAAACCCCCGCCAATTCGGTCTAGTCAGCGAGGCCCCGAGCCCCGCCGCCACCCGCTCCCTCGTCATGGTAGCCAAGTGCCTCCAGAACCTCGCCAACCTCGTGGAATTCGGCGGGAAGGAGCCCTACATGGAGGTCGTCAACCCCTTCATCCTTAAGAATAAAGAGCGAATGGTTGTCTTCCTCGATCAGTTGTCTGCGATAGGGGATCCCGGAGAACCTAGGATCACCTGTAAACCGGATACAGCGAGGGAATTAGCGACGATGCATCATATATGTGTGGCTCATCTACCGGAGTTGCAGACGATAGCGAAGAGTAACTCGGCGATTAAGACGTTGGTTACGGTGACTGATATGCTGGCGAAGCATAAACACAAGTACCTAGAGATGACTAGATAGTAGGGGGTTTCATACACTCACTGCCAATTCTCAGGCCAAACACCCAGGTAAGTCAAGAAACATTTGTTCAGTTTATAGATAATTAGATTTTTACGGCCCCCAATGATTTATTTTTTACCTGTTCATTTTTACTGCCAGAAATGTCAATGAATACCGTCATAGACAACAATACCGTTGAAAATTGATACATGAAACAACGGATCTTAATATTCCAATTCCAATAAAATATTTAAGAAGAATAACGCTGTCATTTGTCACATTTAAACAAGTCAATGTTAAACTTTAAATGGAAATATTTATGAAATGAGAACAATAGGGTCCTCCACTCAATTTTTTATTATTATTTTAAATGAAAGTTTGTTTATTTTCAAGCAATTTGAAGTATTAAAAAGTCATAATTGTTTTTAGTTCAACTGCATTTGATTTTTAAAGAAACCTGTAGCTATCTTTCTCGCACCAGTTTGTGTAGTAGGCTGCGCGAGAAAGATAGCAATTGTGACGTAGATGTATAGATGCTTAATATCACTAATATTTCAAAAACTAACAATTTTTAAAAAACTTTTATCATCTCAATCATGATTTTATCTTATCTACTTTCAATATAACTAACTTTTTACTCAATTTTCTGTTATGGTGGAGGACCCTATTTGAAAGAACTTAAAATCATAAATTATGAGAATAAACAAATATTTCACACAAATTTAATAGTACATTATGATACAAGTGTATAAACCGGCCATTAAAGGCACGAGTGCTTTAATGTCTCTTATACACGAATATCATACGCTATTTTTTATTATAACTGCATAATATACTGGAAAAGAGAATCTTTTTTATTTTGACGTTTCACAATGAGGTCATGCAGAAAAAATAAAATAATTGTACCTCTTTTTCTGTTTAAATTGAAGAAGGATAGTCTAATTTATCTTTCAGTATTATTTTTATTTACATTTTTTATATAATTTTCATTTGAACTTATCTACAGTTACGTCAGATGTTTCTTTCACTTTTGATTTGAGATTAGACGCTATAGTGAAAATGAAATGGCAGAAGACTTACGTCAGAGACCTGAAAAAAACTTTATAAAATGAAATATAATTTGCAGAATATATTTATTTTTAAAAATTCGTCAATCATATACATATATTAAAAAAAAAAAAAATGTATAATTTTGCAAACTTGAACCGTTAGTCAGAAGATAAACCACATGAAATTTGGAATGAAAAATGATGAAGATTGTCATTTAGGTTCATTACTAGCTGTCATTCTGTTACGGGTTCCTTATATCTGCTTGTCAAGAAAGACCAACAGTCCCTGACTGCTCGCGCCTTATAAATTAGTATCCCATGTAAACTTAGTAGTATATGACGTCATTACTTTAGGGATATTTTTTGATGACGTAAGTCTTCTGCTATTTCATTTCTACCATAGAAGGTTATAAACGCATGTGAGACAATAAATATATTGCAGAATATTATTTTATTCTTTATTTTGGCACGAAACAACGTTTCATCAACTTGTTTATTTTCATAAATTTCAGGTTATCTTTAAATGTCACTTTGACGTTTAAAACAGTGTGAAAATCAAAATGGTAGTTGCTCCGAACCTGTGACGTCACTTGGCAAGGGTTGTAGCAGTGGTTAAGCAGCCCCGTTTTAAAGAATGTCGTTTACAATTACAATTTTTTCATGATTACAGATGGATTTAATGAAAAATAAAAAATAAAGAGGGGTGACGGGGCATGCTATGTATTTCGCCGTAAGAAGACTTTCCAAATCATCTTAACGACTTTCGACCTTATTGTAATGTCAAAATCAGCTGCAACCGAATAGTGGCCAGATGTGCATACCTGTGCAGTCGAACGAATAAATTTTCAATGTTAACAAACGTCACCCACCGTTATTTATCACCATTTTGTCTTTTGACGTTCTGGTATACTTACGTGTTTAGTTTGATTCATAGTTTTCTTAGTTTTAAATAGTTTTATTTATGTTATGGATAATCAAGTATTTATTTAGATCAACTGTAGCATAACAGTATTTAACTGGTTGACTATTCGGGTCCAGGCTAATGGGGTCCTATACCATTTTTCTTTTATTTTTTTTTTCTGTAAGAACAGGATAAAATAAGAATTTTAGTGCAAACGCGACTTAAAAATTTTACGTAATAAGCGAGATATGAATTTTTAAAGTTCAAGAATTTGTGCGTGACGTAGCAGGTACTAACAAGTGATCGACAAACAATGGGACAAACTGTTAGTTATAGAGGGAACAATTTTTTTCATGTTTGCATAGCTGAAATGTTTGTAAATAAAAACTTATACGTTATATTCGTGAAGAAATTATTATTAAGTATAAATAACGCAAATAATAACCTTTTTTTCCTAATACATTATAGAACATTGAAACAGTTTGACAATATTATTACACAAAGCATGACGACGGATGGCGCCAGTGTTGGCCTGTTTTGAAGTTTCAATATTAATTTAACTAATATTATTAATTTAATTAATATTACAAATTGATTTAATTATAAATATATTATTATTGTTAATATTATTAGATGTTATAATTAAACAAATTCATCAAACACAAACTTGTTAAATGTTTTGTTAGGTTATGGAACAACATGACATTTCATATTCTTTTAAAGGTGACCGCTAAAGACGCGCGAATCTCCTTTTTAAAATCAGGCGACCAATCAAATTCTTAGTACCTAACGCGTCATACCCAATTAGTAATCATCTTCAATCGCTTATAGTTTGTGACCTAGTCAATATTTAAAGAAAATTTTTTCACTAATACTCATTAATTTATGTATATTTTCGTCTTCTTATTTAAGATAGTTAAAATATGACTATGGTATAGGACCCCATTCTAGCATTGCAATAAGGAATAAGGGTGAAAATCGGAAACATACGCGCCCTGTCTCCCCTCTATTCCTGTTCTAATGGTGCAACGTATATTTCGTAGCTATATCCAATTACTACTGAAAAAATGTTCAGTTTAATCTACTTGTTGTCTTTGCAGGTATAACCAGAGCTGTTTCCAATGGAAACAGAATCTAAAATGTCAACACCATAATAAGTATGTAAGTAGTATTTTAATTATGATTTTACAAATGTATGGATTTATTTCCAACAACTATATGAATTATTTTATCAAATATTATATATATGATGATCCATTTATATACACACCTACCTAATCCTCAATATATTAAGAAAATTGTTCATTTATATATATTGTTTATTATTAACTATAGAAGTCAAATGATTTTTCAATTTTTATTAAATATATTTTTCAAGTGAAATTTTCGACCTGACCGGCATTTCATACTTAGCTTTAATTGTATCAAAATTGTTTGATATCCTCTTAGAAGACTGTCTTTTTTACGAATATATTTATGTGTAGGGAAGAAATTACTGACATGCTAAGTTATTGAATGTTTTCTAGTGCGTAATGTGTTTAGATAGACGGAGGTTCGAATGTGACTCATCGAGATATGCCCGTTTTGTTTGTTTTCTGCAACTGCAACTCATGTATATTTCAGATGCAGATACTTAACCAACCACTTTTTGAAGGTCACTTACACACTACTTGGCTTCCACCAAATCTGTAACAATAATAATAAATTTTTGTCGCATTTTTGCAATCAAAATAATATGAGCGTTCAAAATTAACCAAGAATTTATTAATAGAAAGATGCAGTGTCCAATGAATGAATAAGAATAATTTATGCAACAAGTACAGAAAGAGGGACTTTTTTGAATGATTAAATTTAAAAAAAGACCCATTCTGTTCGAGTTTTGTATACATACATGTGATTTATATTTCAGCAGCTTATTTTTCAGATAATTTTGAGTAAAAAGGATATATAAATATATAATTGAATAAATAAACAAATTAAACGACATAACCTGCGGTAAAATTCTAAGCGAGGACTATAGTCTTCGGATTATAGTACTTACTTGTACTCGAATTACCATTTAAAAATCCATAAATAAAACCATATTATACATTTTGAAAATAAACTGTTATTTATGAAATTCTAACTTGTATTTTGGTAACTTAGCTAATAGGACCTATATTTATATATTTTTAAATGGAAATGACTTCCTTAACAAACTGTTTTGTATACAGGAAGTTATGTAAGTGTACAACGCTTAACCCATGGTAGAACTGACCCCATAGATAGTAAATCTGGCAATAATTTTTGTTTAACATGCTTTCTACAAGAACTAGAGGCCTTTAAAACTGACCAATCACGTCATAGTTCAAAATTTTGTAAAAAAGTAAAAATCAATGGCTGGTAACACAAGCCCTGTTTTAACTAAAACGCTGTTTTAAGAAATGTCAGATTTCATTATTTAATAACAAAAATAAATAGTATCAAATTTATCAAAATATGATTTTAAAGCAGAACATAGTTTGTATTCAAATAAATATTTTTTAAAAAATCGTTCTTTAAACATAAAGGTGAAATTAAATATTGAAATTTGAATTTGACATTTCTTAAAACAGTGTTTTAGTTAAAACAGGGCTTGTGCTTCCAGCCAATGTGTTCTCTGGAAAAAAATGTCACACCTGTCACAAAGGACATGTAAAATCATTGACGTCTATTTTGAAATAATTCTCGGTACTGTTTTGCAGCAGCACGACTATTTTGTAACGTCCCACCATAAACCATATGCATGCCTGCATACTCTTAATTGGTAAAGGTAAATGGCATTTTGAGAATATCTAAAAAACAATATAAAATGTACGTCTATGCAAAAAACATTTAACGTCATTTTTGACAATCAATAGTTTTTCCAGGGAACGCGCGTTTGGCACCCCGGCAGCGATGAGCACCGCTGAGTGCCGATGTTTGTCGAATGCAACTGCTGAACCAATGGATGCATTGCACAGTAATTGCCCTCTGACGTCATATTAAGTCTGTCATCTAGCGATATTTTTGTAAAGCTTTGTAGAGATGATGCTCTGTTGCCACATAATTGATATATAATTAAATCAGATTGTATTAATTAAAAATTATTCTAATAATGCCAAAACAAATAAATTATTGCAATTTTGAATTTAAATATGATATATCCAATAAAGAAAAATGAATTTTGTGTCAAAATTAAGTTTTAAACAATAGTAAAATTTAATAATAAACGCAACTGGCAACAATGGATTATCTGTCATGTAATGAATGAGCTTGTGCTTAGTTAGTGAAGCGTTGTTGAAATGTTATAAATTCAAAAAATATCTCAAAACTATGGAACAAATAGAAGTAAAATGTGTTAAGAAACACAAATTATTTCGAAAATATTGTTCCGTAGCTTCTTGTAATGCGTCAACCCAATTATTATCGTATCATAGATTTCCAAAGAACCCAGAAATGAGAAAAAAGTTGTTAATTTCATTAAAAATTAATACAGAAGTAAAGTAATTTTCATTTGTCTGTTGTAAACATTTTAAGGAATCTGATTTCATACCAAGCTTTTTGAATTTAAAACTGACAACTATTTCATTTTATCATCTCTATGCGCAGAAAAACAACTGCGCTTTGAAAACATCTCATTTTTTACTATCTCTCTCATTTTGTGCAATGCATCCATAGCATTCGTCCATTTATTGTGTTCGGCAAACTTTGGTGCTCAGCGATTTTGAACTATGCCGTGATTGGTCAGTTTTAAAGGCCTCCAGTTCTTGTATGAAGTATGTTAAGCAAAAATTATTGCCAGATTTACTATCTATGAGGTCAGTTCTACCATAAATTAAGCGTTGTACACTTACTTACATAACACCCTGTATATTATATAAAAACCGGTTAACCGAATATTTAAATCGATACAAATAGGTATTTATTAACTAATACGACTGTTTTTTTTTTAATTTCTAAAAACAAAGCTGCAACTTTCTTCTTCCTCTTCTCCCTTATATGAGGGCTGTTAGAAAAGTTTCTGCAAATGATGTAAAAGAAGAACTAAATAAATTTATTGTTTTCTAAAATATTCTCCTTTAACATTTAAGCATTTTTGCTTCCGCTCGAACCAATCTTGGAAGCCGTTATCCACTCAAATCTTGCGTATCCAACCACTGCAAAGCTTCCGTACGTTCAGATGATTATGCAAAATCGTGTGTATAGTTAGTATGAATTTCACGATATGTCACATGCCGATCTCGCTCAACTTTAGTGGCAACTACAGAAGTGGATGGACAACCTTTACAGAAAATGATGCGTCTACGCTGGAGTTCGGCAAACCAATTATAAACTGTCCCATTGGATGATGCTTCATCACAAATCATAAAAAATCATGGCACGAAAATTTTACATATTTTCGCAAAATGACATTTTTAAAATATTAAAACGAATTAATATAAGTGCGAATTAATAACTGAATCGTAAAAAGTCCTATTTTATGTAAAAAAAATGTCTTATTTTATGGATATAACTAGAAAATCGCTGTCGTGTCACTACTACGATAGATTGCAGAAACTTTTTCAGCAGTCTTCGTATCTTTCCTTGAAATATTTTTAGGATACAAGCCCTCTTGAAAATATGATCAATGCAGTTGTCATGTCCTCCCTCTTTCTTATTTCTTTTAAAAATCTTGTTTTCGAATACCTCTTCATTCCTGACTTTCCACCCAATCTTTTCCTATCGTCACATCTTAAAATTTCCCAAATACTTTTCTCCTTCTTCTTCATTCCATGTTTCGCATTTATACAGTGTAGTACTCAATAAGGGATATAGAAACATTTTTGGAAACAAGAGCCCGTATTACGAGCGCACTTTTGTAATAAAGGTCAAGGAAATTATAATGAAGAAAGATGATCTCTTCTTCGTTCAGAATTTTTACGTCTTTCTAAATAAGTTCTTGGATATATTTGAACGTTCCTTGTAAAATAATTAATAAACTTTTGTACAATGCAATATTTTAGGCAGCCAGTCGTGTGCAAGTGACTTGTGTTCCTTGATTGTTTAGACTTTAGCAACACTAGCTTTTTGTGTAACGAGAATGACAAAAATACACATTTATTATTTCCAGAACATGCATTTAATTCGTGAATGGAAGTGTTTGTCAATTTCAACACAAAATTTTATATAATAGATAACAGTGTATTAGGATAAAATTTTTACAGATTCTAAAGTTTTCTAAATCGATAGACGTACGTTTTATAGGAATCAATGTGCTTGATATTGTAATAACCAAATAGAAATATGAATATTCTTTTTACACATTAAAAGCAGTTGTACTTTTTTATTATTGTTCATTATAAAATTTACAAAGATTGAAAATATATAAAGTACTTTTTTTCTTCTGAAAAGTATTTGTATACCTGTCTAATAATAAATATTACAATGATTTTAATATAAACTTTTTCTTTAATTAAAATATAAAAATACAACAATATTTACATGCTCACGTTAAAAATAATAATGAAAATGCCATGAACAAACATGCTACAGCAACATAAGGAGATTTTCTTTCACCAATTCGTGCACATTTCCAAAAGGTACCCATTACTCTGTAAGAAAAACATTTTTAAAATTTGAAATTTAAAAAATAACACTTGACGTTTCACAAGATTTCAGTCTCTGAATTAACCTCTCCGTCATTTATACAAAGAAACTGGTCCACTCAACCAGAACCACAGACGCGTTTCGCTCTTATTGGAGCACTGAAGTCTCGGAGACACTGACTAGGTTGAGTGGACGGCATCCGAGATGATATAACACTGACTAGGTTGAATGGACGGATAATAAACCACCCGAAATGATATAACTCAAACCTAGTCAGTGCTTCCTAGAGGCTTCACTGATTGCTCCAATAAGAGCGAAACGCGTCTTTGGTTCTGGTTGATTCAGTTTGAAATCTCGTGAAACGTGTTAAGCGTTATTTTTTTAAATATCATATTAACACAGTTTCATCAAGTGTCACAATTGTATTTTTAAAATTACCATCTTCAAAGACATTATACATACCCTACTTTATTTCTGTCCATTAAACTGGGAAACAGTGACCTTAGATATGCACATGTACATATTAATAGAAGAAAT
Source organism: Ophonus ardosiacus (assembly GCA_943142095.1). Taxonomy (NCBI): domain Eukaryota; kingdom Metazoa; phylum Arthropoda; class Insecta; order Coleoptera; family Carabidae; genus Ophonus; species Ophonus ardosiacus. Next base: position 9,976,959 of record OW964834.1, on the reverse strand, counting down.
ACAGAAAGAAGACTTTGTAAATTAAATAACGCCGACTGAAACAGATAATCATTGTTAACCTTAAATTATTACTTGTTTCTTGTATTGTCACACAATAACAACTATTGTTCATTAAAGTTAAGTTTGGCACATTGATATTTTTTCTTATTATTATATATTCTTACCATTATATATTATTTTATTTGCAAATAAATGCAAAATACTATAATTTGCTTAGTTGTCACAAGCTGTCATTTTATGGCTTTCACTTCTCGGTCGGTATGGCAGAACAGTTCTAAAAATAAAAGTAACCGTTGTAATAAATGTCAAATAAATTTTGTTTCTTGTGCAAAGTGCAATATTTATTTGTTGTCTGTCCAAAAAAAGTAATTATTAAATAAAATAAATATATTAAACAGGTAATCTTCTTCTTCGTAAATTTCCAAGCGCCATCTACTATCTGCGAGTTTGCCTGCCGCCATAACTTCTTTTTTCTCTCGTTTTCCGCTTCCGTTGTGAGCGGCGTTTGTTAGTTCGGCGTGGCTGACAAATTGTGTTTTTCTATATGTGATAAGTAGAATGGCTACAAATAATTATTTTGGATTTACTCATGGAGGTACTCAGTACAGGTATGTACATTTTGCATTACGTGAAATACGCTGATTGCTTGAATAGACGGTTGAAACGGTTGTTGATTTTTGCAATGTATTTAGCAACCGGCGTCCTTGGTTTGTAATGGCGGCTGGCGTTTTAAAACGATCAATAATGCTCTAAAGTCCTGGTCCATTCTTCAAAGATCGCATTGTATGCGTAAAATTCGATATTTTAGCCTGTATCAAGTTGTGTATTTGTTAAAATCATCCATTTTCACTTCATTGGGTAAATATGTTATCATTTGATACATAAATTAGTGAAATATATCGTCGCGGTGAGGAAATAACGGCAAAAAGCTCATCGAAAATTTTGTTCATTTTTTTTGCAATTAAATATTCTTAATGGAAGATTTTCCAACATTTTAAGCTTCGTGGAAAATCATTTTAGCAATCGAAATCGAACGGCAAATAGCTTATTTTTTGGTAAGAGCATCACCCCGGAAAAGTGAAGGTCTTGGGTTCGAATCCCGATGATCTTTTCACAATTTATTTCGTAACTAAACATCTTAAAATTGGTTTTTTTGATGAATCAGGACTATTAATATTGTCAGTGTATGATTTTGTGCATTGTTGTGTGATTTTGTGCATTTTTGTGCGAGTAGTGCTGCAGCCGCGGCAGCTACAGGGGCGGCGTACCAAGCTGGTCAAGCAGGCTACGCTGTAGCTCCAGCCCCGGCTGCTGCTGGGTACGGCACGCAACGGGCTGCCACAGGCTACGACACGACGTATCAGGCCGCCGCTACTCAGGGCACATACGCAGGTCAGTTGTAGGCATAATTCAGTGTGTAATTATGTAGATTCCCGCTTTTTAGTTCCTAGTTTGCATGCGCAGTTGGTTGCTAATAAAAAATTTGCTTCCATCTTTTCGTAGTTGTTTACGTAGAATTTGAATAGGAAAATCAATATTTTTGATAAATTGCTTCGCAAGGTAGATGGACTTTGAACGCCTATATGTATCAGCATTTTTAAAATATAAATAAAATATTTACTCGAAATCTCAGCCAGCCAGCATTTTTTTTTTTACAAAACCGACTATTCGGTATATACTTATACCTTCTTTAGAGTAACAACATCTTATTTACCCTGAAGAAGGTATATGTATACTGAATCGTCTTTTTTTTAAGAATAAATGCTGTATGTTTGAGATTTCGAGTATTTGTTAACACCTAATCTGCTACAACACAGTCCATAAATTTACTCACATTTAAAATATTAAACATTTATGATTAGGCAGGGTGTTTGAAAAAAAAAGAGACAATGTTTTAGGTATGTATCAGTCATACCGAGACAAGGAAAAAACTCTAATTTGGAAATAAACCGGTACTTTGTAGACCATTGTGTATTGTTTTTGATATCATAAATATAATAAGTGGAAAATTACATTTTTTTATTAATTACATTTAAAAATCTAATTATATTTTGATGGACGGTAATCTTTAGCATCGGTCTTCAAAGAGCTTTTTAACTCTTGGAATTCAAATCAATAATTATTGGAAATATGCTTGGATAATAAACAAACGCACGGAATATTTATCTGGCGTAGCATCATAAATTCAAACCAGTTGTATTTAGTTTACTATCTAAATACATTTATGTATTTGAAAATGTATTTCGGATTTCAAAAAGGCGATAGTAGAAAGCTTGAAAGAGTAAGAATATGTGCTTCCATTTTTTTTTCTTTTTCATTTCTTAATATGTTACTAGGCATAGTAATATTAGACCCGTATTTTTTATTTGCCAGTGTCCAGCACATCACAAACATGGCTGATACTGAATTTTGAGCGCTTGATTTAAATGCATTCAGTTTCATTTTATTATAGTAATAAAAATCAGAAAATTAACGAATATATTCACCTTATTCTTGTTTATACATGATTAACATTGATATATTATAAGTATTTTTTTAAGTCTAATGCCCATATTCACCAACATCAAATAAATCTTCGAATAGCTTATTCATTGAATAAGAGAAAAATATCGCATCGATACCATAACACAAATGAAGGTATTTATTCTAGCTGTCATATTTTGATGCGATATTTTTCTCTTATTCAATGGATAAGCTATTCGAAGATTTATTGGATGTTGGTGAATACGGGCAGTAGACTTAGAAATCCTTATTTGGAATAGAGTGAACGTGTGACGTTGATGTTAAGGCGTTGAGGTTAATGGCATTAAAACTAAACTTTTACAGTCCATACATGCCGGTAAATAAATTTATCATCACGGCATATTACCCATTGCTGGATGTGCCATGTACTTTGTACGTAGTTACCGGTATTCGGTAAAGCCTGATTTATAGATTGCACAAAACAGAATGGAATAGAATAACGAATGGAATAGAATTTTTTAAGACCATTGTAGATTGCATAGAATAGAAGACTTTGGAATAGAATGACGTCACTTTTGTGTCACTTTTACACTAAATTATCTATATTTATTGGTCATTTGATTGTCATTGTTTGTTTTTGCAATATTTTTGCTATAAAATAAGGTATTTCTGCAAAAGAACTGTTGTCTATAGAAATTTTTTACGTTAGGGGATGGGCCAAAACCAACAGTCACTCTAATATTATCGGAGCAAGCCGAATGGAATAGAATAAGAAATAAAATTTGGTTATATCCTATTCCATTCTGTGCAAATATAAATGGCTCCATGCATTTGCATTGGGTTATATTTCTATTCCTTGTGTTATTCTGCTCTATTCCATTCTATTCTATGCATCTATAAATCAGGCTTAATGTTGACAACATATTCATACTGTGTGGGCATTTTACCAGGCGTCATTTCTGGCTCGGAGAGTGCACCACAGAGGTCACTTTTGTACCAATTAAAATTCGAAATAATGTCTGGTGCCGGTCGGAATTGAACTCGGGTCCACAGATTCGCGTCCAGATATCCAAACACAATTCAAAATGTTTTTATATAAATTATAATACAATTTGTTATGGGGTCCTATACCATAGTCATATTTTAACTATCTTATCTTAAATAAGAAGACGAAAATATACATAAATTAATGAGTATTAGTGAAAAAAAATTCTTTAAATATTGACTAGGTCACAAACTATAAGCGATTGAAGATGATTACTAATTGGGTATGACGCGTTAGATACTAAGAATTTGATTGGTCGCCTGATTTTAAATAGGAGAATCGCGCGTTTGTAGCGGTCACCTTTAAAAGAATATGAAATGTCATGTTGTTCCATAACCTAACAAAATATTTAACAATTTTGTGTTTCATGAATTTGTTTAATTATATCATCTAGTAATTTTAACAATAATCATGTATTTATAATTAAATAAATTTGTAATATTAATTAAATTAATATTGAAACTTCAAAACAGGCAAACATTAGCGCCATCCGTCGTCATACTTTGTGTAATAATATTGTCAAACTGTTTCAATGTTCTGTAATTTATTAGGAAGAAATCCTTGTTAAATGCTTATTATTTATGTTATTTATACTTAATAACAATTTCTGCCTGAATATAACGTATAAGTTTTTATATAAAAACATTTCAGCTATGCAAACATGAAAAAAATTGTTTCCAGTATAACTAACAGTTTGTCCCATTGTTTGTCGATCACTTGTTAGTACCTGCTACGTCACGCACAAATTCTTAAACTTTAAAAATTCATAGGCGATTTTTCGCGACAAATACCATAGATAACCACGTTTACTATGGTTTGGGTATATGACGTCATAGTTTGAATGTAGTTAACGGTACCACGAAAAAATGTTTGGTTAACTTGTGTGGTTAACTTTTACAAGGATGAAGCTTTCAAAGAAACAGTTGATGTAGATATTATACATTATTGAACGAAATAGATAGTTTTATAAATCAGAGTGTTCCGACTCTATATAAATTTTTAAATCGGTCTGATAGTATAAACCGAAACGTATTATTATTATTTAATCGTTATAAACATGTAAGAATACCATATTTCTACGAAACTTGGATTGGAAGATACTTTGTTTACAACAGTCACAACTGACAGTGCTTCGTACTTCTCTTCTGACACACACACAATTTAAAATTATAATTGTAAGACAAGGATAGAAATAAAAACGCGTTCAAAACATCCTCTGGAGGATGGTAAGATGGTTTGGCTTACTACAGTTAACGACGTTAGAATATGACGTCATCGTTTTCATCGCGAGAATATCAAACTACAGATAACCACACATAACCACAGTTAACTACTAGTCGCGAAAAATCGCCTCATATCTCGCTTATTACGTAAAATTTTTAAGTCGCGTTTGCACTAAAATTCTTATTTTATCCTGTTCTTACAGAAAAAAAATAAAAGAAAAATGGTATAGGACCCCATTATTGTGGAGAATATTTTAAAATATTATCATTAATTATTCATAAAACACGTATGTTTTCTGTCGCTTTCTCAAGTAAAGTAGCTATTAAAAGTTGTCGAATTCTTTGGGGAAAACCTCTAATATCAATTCAAATTGTGTTGTGATGTTACAGTAGATAAAAAGAAGCATTAATGGTATGATTTTTGTGTGTACATACGTGTAATATTTGACTGACGTCAGTGTAGTAGCTACAACAATAATGCGGATGTTTATATTATTAAAGCGATTAAATCTTTATTGTTGTCTAAAAATAGGTTAAACATTCCAGGAATCAATTTGTAGTGCACGTTTGCATGTATTGTTAGGGAATCTAAATAATTATTACCCCCGTGTTGTAAGTTTAGGCTAGGATTCGTTTTGTTTTGTTTGATATGCATGTGATAATTTAGCTGTTGGATCTGGTACAACCCCTACTTATGAGTATGGTTACGGCCGTGCGGCTACGACAGGTTACGACGCCAGTAAGACGTACTACCAGCAGGCAGCTGCTGGACAGACGCAGGGCTACGCGGCCGCCGCTGGATACGACCAGACCGCCCCCAAGACTGCATACAGCACCACGGCGTACGCGCAGAGGACAACTGCTCAACCGCAGGCTCAGGCACAGGTAACACAATAGTTATTTACATTCGAGTGCGTGTAAGTTGTATTTTACAGCGCGACAGCTTTGTTTAAGCACGAGCCCTTAAGGCTGGAGCGTTGTAAAATGCTTCACGCACGAGAATTGTATCAATTTTTTTGGCCGACGATAATGAAAATCACTTTTTTCAATGCGATAGGTTGTACTTCTGAAAAGGGTTAGTTTAAAATACTGGGGTTAAGTCAATTTCCAAATTTGATTTTACTTACCTTCATTAGAGTACTTCTTCTAGCAAAAATTTATCTGTAATAATAGACGTTGTTTATGACTGATAATATATTTATTTGCTCATGTTTTCTTCGTAATAAATAATAGGCAGGTGTTGATATTTGACATTTCAGCAATGCTCGCGTGTTTGACAGGTATATCGATCGGTGACTATGTCGGTAACGGCGGATTTTTACAATAATGACATGTCGCTACCGTGAGTTTGGTTTATACAAATTAATTTTAAATATAGGAAATGTTAAAGTAAAAAAATAACTTATGTAGGTAGTACTTTTTTTACATGAACTTTATTATAGTGAAGATAATTTCTTTTCTAAATGCCCATAAACGTTCAGTGTATTTTGATTATTTTACCGCATAGTTAGACAAGTTACAACACAGTAAGCGTAAAATGTAGGTTACACTTGCTGTGTATACAATTGTAAAGTTCCCATTACACTTCAGGAGGGCAAAAATTCTTTTTCTGTTCCGTAGAGCTCGTATCAATAGAGAAGGGGAATCAGCACAGTAGATTATTACCCCAATAGTTTTTTTTTTTTTTCAATTATTATTTAACTTGAAAATAAGAAAGCTTATTGCATATGAAGTTTGCTAATTACTATAGAACTATTGTCAAGAATATATGGGCGGTAATACATGTATTAATATACATTTCGCATTCCTTTTGATCTGTTAACGGCATCCTCTTCCACACACAAACTCGTCACCGTCGAACTGTTCTTTAAGACGCGTTCCCCTAAGTGATATAAAGTACACATTGTCCATTCCAACCACAACAATGGGCTACTTGCGTGGTACTGAAAATCCGATTTCTATCACTATACACGTAATGTTATTTTGAAAACAAATATAAAAATATAAATTTTATTAAAAAAAAAATATTTGTTTTTTAGTAAATTAAGAACATTTTCTGTGGCGTCATTATATTGAACTGGAGAAGGGAACCATGTTTAAGAATGTCACCTGTAGATGGCATGGCGTGTGAGAAAGTTTTAATTTGAATTTGACATTAGTTCATTTTTCTCTCTCTCTGGTTTCTGAAACACATTAATTACTTTACAAATAAACACATAGGTAGTTACATGTAATTTAAATATCGATACCAAAAAGACGAACTAAAATACTAATCTCTAAACTATTGTTGAAAATTCAAACAGGAGATCTAAATTACCCGCACAAACATGCCGTTGCTATGGGGCGGTATCACGCTATGGCTTTACGGCCATTCATTGATGCGGCGTAATTGCACGTCATACATGGCGGTAATTCAAATAATCAAATTTCATTATTTATTTAGAGAAAAAATATGGGTAGCAAGTTTTTACCTTCTCTTCAAAAATATTAAATAAATTAAAAGGTACGCAAGTAGCCCATTATCACAGGCGTGCATTATCATCAGTGATTGTCCCTGTCCGTTTGTTGGAACGAATTTCGGATTACTTCAGTCAAAAGTTTGACTGGGGTACTGTTTCTTCTAAATAAATCATTTTCATTATTTTGTATTGAATTTTTGATAAAACATTTCAAATTGTCTTCAAATGAAAAGTCGTCAATCATTTTTATCTAAATTGCACTTGTGTATGATAAAATTCCAAATTACAAGGTTAATAATTATTAACAAAACATCTGACAAAAGTCATACAACTACGTAAACTTGAATCGTTAGTCAGAACGTCAGAAGAATATCCGTGGATCGTTTTGACCGTTTTCAAACCTACTTCAAATAGTACAATTGCTTGTTGGAACAATACAAGAAACAATCAGAAGTCAGAAAAGTTTGTTGGAACACTTCTGATAGAAATGTCATGTACTTATTTCAACTCCTGTTGGAACAAACAAGGCGTAGGTATAAGGTCCGTCTCAGACTCTTTTGGTGTTTCTTACACCTGGTGTTTCACCACTAGCGGTACCGTAGCCACCAACACATGTCCTAAACATGTATGAGAGCTTAGCTTACGATCACACTGTCCCAGACCTCTCGGGAATCTCAGCCTCCCGCTTGATGTTCCTCTTTCATAAAAAATAAAATAAAAGAAATATATTGTACAGTTTATAATCAGTCCGCTGAATACATATGACTCAACACTATAGTTATTCTATCAATGCACATACTTTTGTGATAAGACACGTTAAATCTACAGATAGACAAAACAATTTATATTCTAGGAACTATTAACTATTAAATATATTTTTAAGGTGGTACTATCATGGAAGCCATTTACGACAGTTTTTATGAAATTTAAATATGTTATTTTTCATGAATTTTTACACATTTATGTATTCATAGCTCCGAAAATAAAAATAAAATTGTACATAAAAATAACAACATAAACAATAGATTATTATGAAAGTGTTCACAGCTCTCGCAAATAAAATTAAACGTAAGACATAAATACAAGGATTTACAAATGTTAAATATTTTACACAAAAATAAGCACATACTTAACATCTGTCATTTAAGCTGTCAATTTACATTCTGGCAAAAGGATTTCAATTTAAATATAATTTTAAAACGCTGTCTTCGACAAAGGTTCGCATACATATGTACATATATGATTGCGTACAGTAAATAGCGTCTCAGGAGGAAGTTTTTTTCGTTGTAGTTGTAACTCACAAAAAACTACCTAACAATAGTTTAAGGGGTAGTTTATACATGAGTGTAAAAAAAAGGCCAGTTACCAATTACTTTGTAGTAATTCTCTTCTAAAGTTGGAAAATATGTGATTTTCGATGAAATTTACGTATTTATTAAAACAGTTATACAGGGTGTATCAAGATAATGGAACAGTGCATTTTATTCGTGTATGTGAAAAGATACAGAAAAAAGTGATTAAGATATTTTGTAAGGCATAGAAGGGGACACATTTTAGCATAAACTTTATTATCATAAATCCAGTGGTACGCAAACTATAGGGCAATATTATATTTTTTTAAATGGCATTATATATTTTTTATTAACTCATTAAATAAAGAATTTTGTTCTGAATTCAACGATATAATAATATTGTAACCTTACATTGTGAAAAATTTGATAAAAATTAATTCAAAGTTAATATTTTATTTCTACTTTATCTAAGTAATCTGAGCAAACATTCAATCAATAAAACAAATAAAATTTATTTTAGTTTTATTACATGCAAGTAAGCTACGATTTTGGCAATAAATTCAACTTTTAAAATATTTTTTTTGTTTTATTGATTGAATGTTTGCTCAGATTACTTAGATACAGTTGAAATGAAATACTAACTTTGAATTAATTTTTCTCAAATTTTTCGCAATGTAAGGGTATAATATTATTATATCGTTGAATTCAGAATAAAATTCTCTATTTAATGAGTTAATAAAATATATACAATGCCATTTAAAAAAATATAACATTGCCCTATAGTTTGAGTACCACTGTATTTATGATAATAAAGTTTATGCTAAAATGTGTCCCCCTCTATCCCTTACAAAATATCTTAATCACTTTTTTCTGTATCTTTTCACATACACGAATAAACGGCACTGTTCCATTATCTTGAAACACCCTGTATATTTTTCATAATACCATACAGTTTTTATGATATAATAGAACTAAAAACAAAAGTGAAAACATAAAAATCCTCTACAATTAAAGGATCAAGTGTTCCTAGAAAAATCACAGAAGCTTAATGGACAGTTGTCAAGGAGAATATATACATCAATAAAAAAAGTTGTCATTATGACAAAGAGAAGATATTTATATTTTATGTTATTACGAAAAATCTTGAACGCCACACGGCCGAAATGCAAATAATGAACTCGGCTGATTATAAACCTCAGCCTCGTCCGTTATTTGCCTCATATCGGTCTAATGACTTTAATATCTAATTCTTGATTATGCTTAATGTTTTATTATTTTTATGTTTAATTCTCTAATTAACCTTAAACTATTTTTATAAAATCTTTTCTTACTGAAACTTTTGTGTGGGACTGTCATAATTGACCCACCTTCTTAAGCGTAGTCATAATGGCTGGTAGCACAAGCCTTGTTTTAACTAAAACTCTATAAACTACGTTCTGCTTTAAAATCATATTTTGATAAATTCGATATTATTCATTATTGTTATCAAATAATGAAAATTGGCATTTTTTAAAACAACGTTTTAGTTAAAACAAGGTTTGTGCTACCAGCCATTGATATATTTGATGTGATTGAATATCGATTTCAATTTGTAATTCCCCCTTTTCAGGCTAACCAGTATACGGGAGGTTATCAGGCAAACGCTACAGGGTATCAAGCCGCGACATACGCGCAACCAGCTGCTCAGACTACAGTTGCTGCACAGCCCGTCACGCAACCGAAACGTAAGTCGAGAATTAATTATTTAATTTTTCAATTTTGACAGGACATGAAGTGTAAAATATGAGGACAGCTATATTTGCTGCTCTCATTAGTTCAGGTGAATGATTGAATATTTGCCAGAACTCAAAATATAACTGAAAATATGCGAAAACGTAAATGATTAATTGGTTTCTCAAGCATGTCGCAAATTTTATTTACGATTTTATGACGTATTTGTGTATAGTTTTTTATTGTTTTACAAGGAAATTACTTGTAATTACAATTATATACAATTATTAAATAAGGCTAACATAAAAAGTTACAGAACATAATATTTAATTAAATAAATAACTGTTTTATTTTATACATTTTTTATGGAGTGAAAGAATGTTGTTTAATTTCCGCATTGGAGAACAATTATTATTGATAATGATTTTTCACTACCGATGTTTTAAATAGATAGTATAGGGAAAATGAAATAGCAAAAGACTTACGTCATCAATCTGAAAAAAAAACCTTATAAAATGAAATATAACTTGTAGAAATGATTTATTTTTAAATACAGAAAAAAATACTATTATTAAGAAACGTATATACTGATAAACTTTACAAGTATTTCTAAGTCAATTTCTATTCGTTTTACGGAATATAAAATTATTGGAAATAATTGTAGTTGATTTTTGTACCATACGTTGGCATGACAATGTTTACATTAAATTTTATATCCTCTCACTATAGGCTATTCCACAGTAATCAAAAATAGTAAAAGTTTATTGAAAATATGAACGATAATAGTTAAAGGATAAGGAAAACCATATTTCTTTTATTATAAATTATTCCTTCTAGAAGACACGGGGAGTTTTACTTTTATTGATGCAGGACATGTGCACGAGTGTTTGAACAAATAGGATCCAAGTATGATCTCCGATTTTGAGAAGCCCCGCCCTAACTAAGAATATACTTCTTCGGGTGTGTCGGATCTGTTCGGGTGACGTTCTAATTTCCTTTGTTTTTATAAAATAAGAAAAAAGTGAAATAAATTAAGTATAATAATTTATTTTATGTCTCTAATAATGAATTATAATATTACAATTTAAATATACATTATTTTGTAATTTGTTTAACATTTTTTCGTGGCTTGTGAACCACTGTTTGTTTACTTCTGGTATATCCACATTACCTACGTCACAAAGCTAATTTAAAATTCGGACCTTAATATCTCGCTTATTTGGAGGAATTTTTAACTCTGACTTTCACATGTGGTCTTAAATTTTTATGTACTTCAAGAAAAAAAAAAAAAAAAAAATTAAAAATATCGTGGAATAGCCTATTGTCACTTGGTTATCAGTTACAGTATTACGTGTCTGTTTTAATAAGTAATATACTATAATGCATCCATATTAATGCCCAAAGCTTTAACAAAGCAATTTCAGAAACTAACCATGAATGTTGTGAACTATTTCGAACGGGAATGGGGTCATTTCACATTTTCTGATTTATTTTTTCTTGAAAAAATAGGTCAAATTAAACATATATGTGTATGTTTTACATCTTACAAATCTTTAGAATCAGAGATATGATTTTTTAAAAGTTGCGTTTAATTTCAAATATTTCAACGGCTGACGACACATATTCACGGATACGACAGTCGAGCTCTACCGGTTTAATTTAGAACTATGATTATTTGGTTTGGTATTTATTTAAATAAATGGTTTATTTACTACCTTATACTGCACTAGTACTTTTAAAGAAATAGAAAGTAATAATAATCTTCTCTCTTGTATATTTTGCTGTCAGCTGTCACACTTTTAGGTTAGGTTACTTACTGTTTCATGTTGTGAAGCGTGTTGTTTGTGAGACAGAATTGTCTTTGTGTGAGTATGAATTTGTGTCGTCACAGATTTAGTCCGTGTTTAAAAGCGCGAAAGTTTATTAGCAAATTTATGAATGAAAAGTCGCATATTTCAAATTATTTTCTATTACTATATTTATTAAATGAGATCGACAATTATTTTTTATTTTAAATGACCCCATTGTTCAACGGTGGGCTATTAATTCTGTTGAAAGTCATTCGAAATCTATTTTGTTCAAATATTTTTTTGTTATCAATCTTTAATTAAATTATGTATTTTTAGAGAGCAAAAGATGCCCTGCAAATAAGCAAATTTTGTCCGTGTCAGAATGACAGCTAGTAATTATGTACATAATTTAAAAATGTCATAAATTTTAATTCAAAATTTCAAGATTTTCTGAGTTCACTTAGTTATATTTTCATAAAAAAATCCACTACTTTTACACTTTTTTAGGAAAATACCTGGTTTCTTTGTCACCATGGGTGTGGACTTTACTTGGCGAGTTAAATAAATCACATGAAATTGGAAACTCTGTATATTTGGAATGAAAAATAATGACATTTGACATCTATGTACATGATTACTAGCTGTCACTCTGTCACGGGTCCCCCATATCTGCTTGTTAAGAAAGACTAACATGACTGCTCGCGCCTTATAAATTAGTATCCCATGTAAACATTGTAGTATATGACTTCATTACTTTAGGGATATTTTTTGATGACGTAAGTCTTCTGCCTTTTCATTTCTACCATAGTAGGCGACGCCTGGTAAATGTCCTCAACTGTAAAGTTACATCGTCATTAACAAATAGAATCAGATAGGCACACCCAGAAATGGCAACAGTGGCATATTTTTTCTGATATAATATTTGTTCTCCCCGTGTAGAGACTGCAAATTCAAGCACCACGTATTCAGGATATGATGCCGCGCTGTACTCAGCAGCGACAATGTATGTAGCGCAACAATCAACCGGGGCGACGCAGTCCTCTGGCGGTAAATCCGGCAACTGGCAAGGGTACAAGAAGGGTTCGGGCGCGGGCGGCAAGAACATGCGGCCTAAACCGCCCCCCAAACCGCAACAGCTGCACTATTGCGATGTCTGCAAGATCAGCTGTGCTGGACCACAGGTACGACACATTATTCTACTAAAATGGTTATACAGGGTGTCTCTTAAATAGGGGGACATGGCTTAACCACAGATTCCTGAGGCTAAAATAAGACGATTTAACCAAACTTGCTTCTACCGGAAAGTGTACCATTTAGCCAGAATTCTGCTTCAAAGTTCTTGGAAAAAAAATTAATTTTGCTTATAATAATCGGACGCTTTATTCGATTTGGATGAAATTTGGTATGACAGTTTATATGGTTATAAGTCATCTTTCAAGGTGATACTTGTTGTTATTAGTGAACCACTAGTGTATGAAACTTAGGTCTCCCAACATTAATTAGACCGTAACTTTTTAATGGCAATGCCGAAAACGTGAAATTATTTTTTTTCAGAAAGATACATTCAATAGTAAACTTTTGTCTCTCTGTGTAATTTGTGATATCTATTACGGTTCACACAGAAAAAAATAAAATCTGAGCGTCTGCACTGCTAAATTTTGAAAATAAATTTAATCTAGCAGTCTATCCAAATGTCAAACAAGTAATTTTTAATGACAGTAACAATTGTTTTACAGGTTGTCAAAAATTTTCTTCGCAATATTCTAAAATTAGTAACATCCGTTTGTTCGGCCTAATAGTATTTTACTACCATTATTATAAATAAGACGATTACATATCTCAGCTAACTCCTAAACAAGTTGTGAAGATTGACAACTCGTTACTGTCATTAAAAATTACATGTTTGACATTTGGATAGACTGCTAGATTAAATTTATTTTAAAAAATTAACAGTGAAGACACTCAGATTTTATTTTTTTCTGTGTGAACCGTAACAGATATCACAAATTACACAGAGAGACAAAAGTTTACTATTGAATGTATCTTTCTGAAGAAAATTAATTTAACGTTTTCGGCATTGCCATTAAAAAGTTACGGTCTAATTTACGTTGGGAGACCTAAGTTTCATACACTAGTGGTTCACTAATAATAACAAGTATCACCTTAAAAGATGACTTATAACCATATAAACTGCCATACCAAATTTCATCCAAATCGAATAAAGCGTCCGATTATTATAAGCAAAATTAATTTTTTTTTCAAGAACTTTGAAGCAGAATTCTGGCTAAATGGTACACTTTCCGGTAGAAGCAAGTTTGGTTAAATCGTCTTATTTTAGCCTCAGGAATCTATGTTTAAGCCATGTCCCCCTATTTAAGAGACACCCTGTATAGTAGAGTCCGTGCGTTTAGAGAAAAAACATATCAGCGCAGTAGAAGTTGTTGTACTACCCAAACTACAAATGTTGACTGTACAATATCACTTACAATAATAAATAACAAAAATCGAAATCAATAAAACTAAAAGCATTTATTATACAAAACAAAATTACAATGTGGTGGACTTTTTTAATAACTTTAATCAATAGAGTAGTGAAAAATATAAGACCCGTATTTTTTATTTTTCCTTAAATCCATCGGTAATCATGAAAAAATTGTAATTGAAAATGACTCTTTAAAACGGGGCTGCTAGACCCCCGCTTCGTCCCTTGCCCAGGGACGTCACAGATTCGTAGCAACGACTATTTTGATTTTCACACTGTTTTAAACGTCAAAGTGACGTTTAAAGATAACCTGAAATTTATAAAAATAAACATGTCGATGAAATGTTTCGTGCCTAAATAAAGAATAAAATAATATTCTGCAATATATTCAATGTCTCACATGCGCTTATAACCTTCTAGCGTCTAATCTCAAATCAAAAGTGAAAGAAACATCTGATGCATCTTTTTGCATGACATTACAAATTTACATTTATAAAAATACATCCTGTACGCTTTACAGCTGTATTTGTTAGGTTAAAACATCGTAATATCCCTTCTTTCAAAAGTTGGACTCGCCCGGATGAATTTTGCTCTCTGCGCAAGTTTTTTCTCTGGGCGCGCGGACTCTAATATGCATGCTCTACCTAGACAGTTAAACTGAAGAACTAATTAGTAATTAGTGCGACTTTTGTTCCTCTTTTTCGATTGATTGGTGTTGAAAAGGATTTTCAGTCAGTCGCAGAATAAAAATGGATTGCTTCACCCTGGATTGTGCCTTTAACTCTGCTAGGCTTTGCGGATCCAAACAGTTTTATTAATTACATACACTGTTTACATCCAGTTTTGAAACTGTTTTCAAAATGATTTTAGTTTTGAAAATGCAACGTATTCAGGTGTTCAAACGATTCTGAGTTATCTCAAACGAAAACTAAGATTCTTGGGTTTTTAACTCAAACTAGTTTCAAAATGACATGTAAATATTTAAAATTCTGTTTCGACATTGCGCATGCGTACATGGCATAACGTGTCTGCCGCTTTGTGTGTGTTGCAAATAAAGACATAAAGATGTAAAATTATGCAAAAAAAAAAATATTGTATTTTTCATATTATGTTGACTTAAGACGATCCTATACCGGCAAGGTAATTGCTGCGCTCAAAAATATGCAGATGATTTAACTACAGACCAGAAGACAGTGTTGATACGACCCCTACTGTATATCTGAGGTAGAGAAGAGTAACGAAGTGAAAGTAGGGCGTAGTTAAGACTACTACTGAATCAATTCAATAGTGCAGATTGTAGCGTTTCGCGCGAATCTCATGTTTTGCATCATTTTGAGGCCTGCTATAGGATCGTCTTAGTTTAGCGTATAAAACCTAGATATGCATGCTGACGTTGCCGCAAAATGGAGGCATTTGAAAGCAATTTATATTCTGATAGTGTTATTTCGAGGTGTATTTATAGTTTCATTGAAATATGATGCATAATTTGTTACAGACGTACCGTGAACATTTAGAAGGACAAAAGCATAAAAAACGAGAGGCATCGTTAAAGTTAACTGCATCAGTTAATGTGACTAACCAGAATAGAGCTGGTAATTCACTTCGCTGCCAACTTTGTGATGTTACATGCACTGGTAAGTCAAAAAAAAAATATTTTTTCTATGATTAATTTTAAAATACAAATACATTTCATTGTAGTTGAATTTAGTTTTATATCTATATAATTTGTGCGACGTTTGTTCCTCTTATTCGATTCGTTGGTATCGAAAAGGATTTTCAGTTTGTCGCAGAATAAACAAGAATTGCTTCACCCTGGATTGTGCCTTTAACTCTGCTAGGCTTTGCGGATTCTAACATTTCTATACATAACTTACGTTTACGATGGGGGATTCCACGATTTAAATTTTTTTCTTACATGTTTTATTATTTTTAAATTAAGAAATTCCCTAATTATTCTCGTTTTAAAATTCTGCCTTTTATGAAAAAAAAGGCAATTGGTATCCAGCGTCTCTCGCCTTACGACGTAAACGAAGCTATTGGTGGAAAGCAGTGGCATTATATCGTACTTTCTCTCAACAGCTGCTGTTACCAGAGGTCTTAAACCATTTATCTATTTGTCAATGTTGTGCGGCTAAAGTTATATCCTGTGCTTTATCAAATTATACTTACATAAAGAATAATATTCTGCCGCCCTAATAAAATAATAATATAAAACTAGAAAATGACGTTTATCCGTGTACACGCATAACCACCATAAACACTCTAGTGGAACAATCTGGCATTCACTGGTTTGTTGACGGGGGAACTCCCACTTACAGTGTCGGTCAATAAGAGAGCCCCGGAGAAAACCTGCGTGTTTTGAAAGTATGTAATATATGTTAGCATTTATAAAAAAAGTGTTGAAGCATATAGAAAAGAAATTTGCGTCAATAACAGAATTATATGGAAAGAAATAATTATATGGAATCCCCTATTATACTGGGAGTAGAAATCAATATATATTGTCATAAATATATGCTTGAGAATTTATATTCTTTTAGTTCAGTAGTAATATCATTGGCAATAAGCTTAGCTACAAAAACAACATCAACAATTTTAGAAAAAAAAAAAAAAACGTAAAACAAAAAATTACCAAAATGTGTGAATCTCATTTCATTAGTAATAATATCTGTTTTTGGACATGGAAATGCTACCTCCACACCTGTTTGCCATACGCCTCTCTCTTCAGCCCTCTTAATACTCTTCCTTCCTGTTAACATTCTAATTTTTATGATTTTTTTTTTATTGAGTAGACATTAAAAAGCAAAATGTTAACATAAAGTTGTTTCCTGTTAAGGAAATCATTATATTTGCCGTCAAATAAATATGGACTGGAGATTTCTACACTGTTAAGTTATGAAGAAGCGGCAACACCGCATTGCAAGGGACAGGGTGGGGAGAAGTTTAATATTTTCGCCTCAAGTCGTACGCTTGCAGGCGAATGTTTTGAGACACGCATGCTACCAAATTTTCGCTTCATGGCGAAAAGCGAAAACAAATGCCTCAAGTGAGTGCTGTCACTACAGAGCTTACAAAAAATCTGGATCGATTTCTGACTTCTTTCAAATCCTGGCCATTGTAAGCATATGTGGAACAAATTTCGCTGCCACAAGTTGTTTTAAATCTTAAAAATTTCCGTTAAAATTCGTTGGCATAAACTCCGGGTATTTTATAATATAATATAATCTCAAAGATGACAGTCAAATTTGTCACAAGTTTTTCGATTTTTATGATGTTTCTACTCCCGGTAAACAAATGCTGTTCATATATTTTTAAATGTCCTGGGAGAACTAGCTAAGTACTCCCCAGTTTTTTAGTCGTTTCGCCATAACTATTGCAGCAGCGTCATATAAAATTGGAACCAAAATTGTTAGGTTTTCGTCTGTCCATAGGCAACATAGGCAATGACGCATACGCTGCCCATATTCGCGGCTCCAAACACCAAAAAGTCGTCATGCTCCACACCAAACTTGGCAAACCAATCCCACCAACAGAACCCGAAGTTATCGGAGGCGGCACTGCTAAAAAAACCTTATCCTCTACTCCAAAAATCAACTTCGTGGCTTCTGGAGGGTTGGGCATCAGCTCCAACAACGGTTCTCAAGCAAAAGAAGAAGAATCCGTCATTGAGGAAACTCCAGAGCCTGATATCCAACCTGTGGGCCAGGACTATATCGAGGAGATCAAAAATGAGGAAGGAAAAGTCATCAGCTTCAACTGCAAGTTGTGCGAATGCAGATTCAATGATCCGAACGCTAAAGAGATGCACATGAAGGGAAGAAGACATCGTCTGCAGTACAAGAAAAAGGTGAATCCGGATTTGGTGGTCGATGTTAAGCCGTCCATGAGATCCAGGAAGATTCACGAGGAGAAAATGAGACGACAGGTGAGTTATTTTACGCGTAAGATGTATTATAATAACTTAAAAGAAGTTAATTTGAACGTTGAAAACGTAGCATGAATATTTATATTATTTGTTGATTAGATTTAATTGTTGTTGAAATTTGTTAGATTTTTATTAAAATATATCATTTAAACTTAACAATTTTTAATTGTTTACCTTAAAATGATACCGTCCGAAATTATACCCGATCGTTCAGCAATCAGTAGTTTTTAATTCTAAAGCCCGTCTATCATAATCTGTAATTCTGAATAGAATTATAGACAGAATTTTATAGACGGTCAAAGTTCCATTTTTATGTACAGAAAGTGCGCGTACAATGTGTTACGAGATTGTCAATTATCAGTAGAATTTTAAATAATATTAATTATTGTGGTCGACTTTTAAATTTAATAAAATATTAAATTATCTTGGCTCACAAAATGTGATGAAGAGCATCCATGTTTATAGACAGAATTCTGTAACAAAATTACGTTCACAGTAGCATACAGAATATTGCATACACAAAATTCGAAAGTCCGCAATGAAAAAGGTAATGAAACATTTCATTGGTTTTAAGAAATGTCAAAAACTAATCTCTACAATTTTTTTCATAAAAATTTTGTTCAGATTACTGTCCATAATTTTGTCCAAAATTATAGATCGTGACAAACGGGCGTAACTGGAATTAATCTTCCATTACACGCGAAAACTGAAAATTTGATCGCGTTTTAGTAACAAATTAATATTTTTATTAATTGCCTGTTACAATTAAAAAGCAAACATAATTATGTCAATTCTGAATCTGAAGTTTTCCTTGGTTTTCAATTTTCTATTTTTGCAGGCATAGAGCATTGAATTTATCTTGAATTTTAAAACTAGAAACTGTTAAAGTTTGATTTTTCTGGCAGATAATTTTTCTGATGCTATGAGCAACAAGAAATATTTATTTTTTGCAACTGTGCGGAAAATGATCGTTCTTAAACTCAAAATAATTTTTTGTTCAGCACGTTAAAAAAGTATAAAATTTTAGAAATTCATAAAGTTTAACTTCTTGGACATATTTTTTCTGACGCCCTGAATGGCATGGAATAGTTGTTTTTTACAATCGTGCGAGATATGTGTTCAGAATGAACTAATTCCGACACTAGTGAGGAGAATAATTAAAACCTAAGATTTATGTTGTCATGATCTCTTAAAAATAGCATACATAGCCTCCTAAATAGTAGATGATAGTCGACATTTTCACATTAGGTATTTCGTATTTTTCTAATTTTTGTGGACGATTGCACATTTACAAATTAACTATTTTGCGCTTACAGATTCGCTTCCAAAATGGTTTAATGGCTTATGCGAAGTTGTGTAATGGAGGATTAATATAAAAAGTAATGGTTAACCATTTATTACTAATGTCGTCTATGTCTACGAACTGTATGTATCAGATAAATAATAGGATCTTCAGCTTTACAAGAATCGAATTTTATGTAATAATATGATAAATAGAAGGAATATATTTTCTAAAAACAGTTTTTCGTTGATTACAACAATAAAAATAAATATTGTGTTGCATTATTGTCAGACGTCTTCGGGGCAAATATTTTTTAAAAATTGTTTTCGTTGATTACAACAATGAAAATGAATTTATGTTAGAATATTCTGGCAAATATTGTTTAACATTTATTATCTTCAATGAAACGATTTTTTTTTTTTTTAAATAATTGTTGGTTGATTACAACAATGAAAATGTGACAATACAATTTATTTTGGGCAGAGTGCTTTGGCTGCCGGCTATATGCACCACAATTATTTTTAATTGTACTGAGGGCCGTTTTCATAAACAGTCTCATTTTAAGACTTTAATTAAAATTACTGTAAAGACTTTATTTGACAGCAGTGGTTTTCAATCTTTTCAATATCGCGGAATACTTTTATTAATTAAAATTTTTAAAAATCGTATAGGTATAATCTCCAGATTGTTTCCTGCTACTAGTTTTTTTTTTTTTTTCAAAAGAATCTTTATAGCATGCTGATATAGTTAAAATATCATTTTTAGCCAGAATACTTCTATTGATTGGCGATGTTTAAATAATTAAAAATATCTGTTAAATAATTCCACAGCACACCACATATTATTTTTAAGATCTTGTTCAAATAAATTGTTTTCATTTTGAAAGAAACGAAACAATTCTTTTTCTTAATTCTAGTACTTGGCAAAACATCATTTTCCTCGAGCAAGCAGTTTGATTTCTGTGTTAACAATTCTTCTCAAAATATTGCGCAATTAAGTGCTTGTCTATGCAAGAAGGAATGATTGAAATAAATCTCAATTTTGTTTTTGTGCAAAAACTACAAGTCTGAAGTCTCACCTTGTATCATCTATGGGGCTCCATCAGTAATTTTTTTAACATATTTTCGTATGATACAAATAAGTAATTATGTGCAATTCTCACTCGGTTCATTCATATAAATTTTTAATTCACAAACCATGATAAAATTAATATTGCAAAAAAAAAAATTCTCGACACAGTTTCGAAGTGCTAACGGAACACGGTTGACAACCACTATTTTAAAGTAATGTTACAGTGCTCGCTAAAGTGCTAAAGTTATATTATGAAAACGAACACAACTTTAATTTTAATTTAAAGTGCTAAAGTATCAAGCAGCGTAGTATTATTTTAAAATGAAGATAAAGTCTTACGGCCAATTTCATAATAAATATAAAGTCACTTTACTTTTACAGTTTGATCTAAAAGTGAAAAAAGCGGTTCATAATTTTACTTTAAGCTAAAGTTGTCAGTTTAAAGTCCTTTAAAATAAAGTCATCTGACAGTTCCTTTAACTTAAAGTGAAACTATGAAACGCCTTTTTATTTTTAGAATAAACTTTAAAAGTAGACTTTATATTTTATTATGAAACCGGCCGTTAAAGTAATTTTTAATTAGTCTTCTCTTCAATGGACTTATGCCCGGTTTCATCAACATCAAATAAATCTTCAAATAGTTTATTTCTCGAATGAGAGAAAAATACGCATCGAAGTTGTAACATAAATAACGGTGTTTATTCTAGCTGTCATATTTTGTTGCGATATTTTTCATTTATTTGATGAATAAGCTAATCGAAGATTTATTTGAAGTTGGTGAAATCGGGTAATTATATTATGAAAACAAAATGATGAGTTTGGACTATTTCTCTAATAATACAGTGTGTTCAAAAAAATCTTAACTCGGAATAGGCTATGAACAGAAAAACATATCAATTTGAAAATATCTAATTAAATGTCAATTTGACACGAGATATTATCAAAAATGTTATCGAAAGAAATATTCTTGAATTCTTATTTTAGAAATAGAAATAAATTTGAAAACGGCGAATGGCAATAATCTGTATCCTTCTTTATTATCTTTTCTCCTTAAAATTACATGTCATGATCAATTATGATAACTTGACTTTTAAATTGAATAATGATTAGACATACGTTTCTGTGTTCATAGCCTACTCCGAATTAGGTTTTTTTCTGAACACACTAAGATATCTGCAGCCGTTTTTTGAAAGCCCGCGGCAGCCAAAACACGTTCGTTTATTTTATGTTGTGGTGTTTTAAGTCTAATCAGTCTTTTTGCGTGTCTACCCATCCGCAATCCGTTCCGTTGCGTTGAGTGTTGTTTGTAGTAGCGTTGATGTAATTGTGGGGTAGTGTAAAAAAGGACTGATTGGTTGACGATGCAGGCGTTGGCCGAGGAGTACTGGCAGCGACGTCACATGGCGGCGGCCGAGGCGGAGGAGGAGGACCGGCTGTACTGGGAGGAGCGCCGGCGCTACGAGGAGGACTACTTGGAGTGGTGCCGCCGCGGCGCCATGGGGCCCTTCCCGCCCGGAAGAGGACGCCCGCCCTTCCCTGCCGGCGGACCACCACCACCAGTAAGAGACACTATGTTATAATATGATGCACGTAAACAGCTAAAACTCATCATGTCGAGGTGGACTGGACCCGCAGCGCTTAGTACACTCGGCCACGCCCTCATTTATTATCTTATTATTATATTTTTCAATGGGGGTCATTAATCATTTTTTTTTTTTTTCTTCTGAAACTTACTCTTTTTCTACAGGCTGACCGTCTATAAGTAAACCAGCATAATATATCTCGCTTAGTATTAATTGTAGTAGTAGTAGTATTCTTCACGTAAGAGTGGCATTGCGCAATAATAATTTGTTTTTCATTTCAAGTAAGAAAATATCGTTAGTGTAGATTTGGTTATAAATTCTGCCCTTTGATTGGTCAGAATGCTAACCTAGTTTACAGAAGCGAAAAAAATATCACCCGTCAGTTTTTAGTTATCCAATAAAATTGACAGAATTAGGTGATATTTATCCATGTTTTGTTGTATTTTTTTATATTCAGGACTTGTACATTTTACAGATAAAAATATTTTTATTATTGACAAAAGTTTGGTTTCACGAATTTAAATTATTTATTTAATGCATGTAAAAAACGGTCGGCTGTCAAGTGCCATGTGCTATTTTCTTACGTGAAATGAAATATAGTTCGATCTATAATCTGTGCTGATAATTACAGTATATTCAAAAAACATAACTCGGAGTAGGCTATGAATAATTGAGAAACGTATGTCCGATCATTATTCATTTCAAAAGTCAATTTGCTAAAATTGATCTTGAAATGTAATTTTAAGCCGAAAAGAAAATAAAGGACACAGTATATTGCCATTCACCATTTTCTAAATCGTGGATTACACGATGAAGTTTTTATTTTCAAGTGACTTGAGAAGTGTATAAGTGACCTTACAAGTTTATTTACACGATCAAGTTTTGCGTGAATTAAAATATCCAAGTGTCAAAATTTAAGTTAGACCTACATTAAATTGTCATTGAATGTTCATCACTTGAATTTTTCGTATATAGAGATCAAGATTTCAATTACTTCTCGTTTCCACACTTGTACAGGTCAAAAATATAAATACAAATGACATTTGACAGCCAAAACTTGTAGGGACTTTTAAGAAAAAGTAGCGCATTTTCCAGTTTTTCTTTAAACGTATATTCATTTACTTACATCATTGTGCGAGAGAGAAAACTTTTCAAGTCACTTGAAAAGAAAAACTTCATCGTGTAATACACGCTTAATTTATTTCCATTTATTTAATAAGATTCATGAAGTAAAGTTCTAATTTCTTTAGGTAACATTATTGACATCTCTGTTATAGGGCCCACTTCTCAATTTATATCATATCAATTGTATTGTCGTAATATTATTTGTCAAATGTCAACAAACACATGCACCAAATTCATATTATCAACATACATTAAATACATGCAATATTACACTTTCTTACTCATTTATATCAAATAACTTTGCAGAATTTCTCCAAGTGATAAAGTTAAAAAAATTCACTGCATATCACTTCGGTAAAAATTGAGAATTGGGCCCGTATTCCTCAAGTAAGAATGGCATTACGCAATAATAATATATGATTTATAGGTAGTTAAATTTGTTCTATAATCTGTGTTGACACTATCTTTTTGTGCATCAAGAAACGCACATGTAAACAAGACCATTATTTTAGCCCTTTATGATATTATTGATAAATTACGTAAATTAAAAGTAAGACACGGAAATGCTAAAATACACGCCAATGTATATCAACTATGTTGACAATTCCAAATTACTTCCTGAGTAGTTTTATTGCGCAACGCCATTCTTACGTGAAGAATACTATATACCGGGTGGTGACCTATTCTCCTGAACATATGACTTTTAACATCAAACTTAATACGT
This sequence comes from Ophonus ardosiacus, assembly GCA_943142095.1. Lineage (NCBI taxonomy): Eukaryota > Metazoa > Arthropoda > Insecta > Coleoptera > Carabidae > Ophonus > Ophonus ardosiacus. The sequence goes on along the minus strand of OW964834.1, from coordinate 9,952,785 downwards.
AATTTCCCAATCAATAATAGTTGTAGAGCATAAAATTCTTCATCTGTATCTATAAGCAAAATTAATTTTACATGTTTTGAAACTGTAGAAATTAAGTAAGAAAATGCCGGAAATCACCCCAAACAATTAGTAGCCTTGGAATTCAAATAAATAAATTAACAAATGTTAGAAGTGAATATTTTGTTCTTTTCATTGATCATAAATGTCAACGCAAACAATATTCGCGTATTTCTTTTATGGCATTTCATTCCGTGTAAAAAAAAATAAGATTCATTTTTTCCATTCGTGGAAAATTAATATAAAATTTTATATGCATTTTTATCAGAAAAATCGTTAGGTATGTAAGAGAATTAAATTCTTTAACGAATGAGCAAATAAAAAATATATGTTCAACATTTAAAATAAAAAAGTTAGGTCCCTTTGAAAAGCACTGGTCGAAAAAAATATTCTTCTTTTCTTTAAATTTATCTGTTAAATATAAATTGTCCATTTAACCGTCTTTGTAGCTTTTATAGTTCTCGAGATTTTAATTTAAGGTTCGAGGTAATTTTTAATTTTATTATCAATTATATTAGCCTTATGGCCGGCTGCATTAATATTTTAATTGGAAATTAAACAAAAATTAAATCAACAATTAGGTATATAATAAATTTTAAACAATAAATATGGATTTTAATTTAGTTTTGTTTAATTCCCAATTAAAATATTGATGCAACCGGCCTTTATACTCGAGACACACTACAAGAATTAATGATCATTAATGGTTAGTTATAGTATAGCATGCACATGTGAAGTTGAGACTGATGACAAATGTCAAAATTACGTCTATTAAAAACCAGAAAATATTGAATGTAGTAAGCACGTGCTTATTACAGACAATATTTTCTGATTTGTTAATAGACGCAATTTTGACATTTGTCATCAGTTTCAACTTCACATGTGCATACTATAACTAACCGTTAATGATCATTAATTTTTGTAGTGTCTCGGGTATTAACTTAATAATAAGTCAAATAGTAAATTTCAATTGTATTGTAAATTTATCTTTCTATAAAAAACTTGTACGACACGGGTTTCAAGGACTTATTAGGGCGCGCAAATATAATAATCAAGTACTAATTATATTATGGTTAATGACCCCATTTAAAAATAGATTTTGTATTTATATTGATTTGTATTTTTAGTAGTGGCTGTTATAATTTACCCGTATTTAACTATTGAGATAAATAAAAATTAACTTATTACTTCTTGTGTATAAATTCAAACTATGTCTTCTTTCTTTCAGTTCTTCCAAGGAGGCGGGCCAATGGGCCACCGCACCGAATCCAACGACGACCGTCACGTCCTAGCCCGCCACGTAGAGATCTACCCCAAAGAAGAGGAGCTGCAGGCTATCCAGAGAATCGTCTCACATACCGAGCGCGCCCTTAAGATCGTCTCCGACCAGTTGGCCGACTCTACAGCCAAGCAGAACCCCGGAGCAGCCGGCAAAGAAACAGCTCAGCAGCAAGCCAAGGAGAAGGAGAAAGATGGAGAGCAGAAGCAGGCTGAACAAAAAGAAGACGGACGGGATAACCAACTGTGAGTTGAATTTATTAATTTGTACGACTTTTGTTCCTCTTTTTCGATTGGTTGGTGTTGAAAAGGATTTTCAGTTAGTCGCAGAATAAAAGTGGATTGCTTCACCCTGGATTGTGCCTTTAACTCTGCTAGGCTTTGCGGATCCAAACAGTTTTACCATATATTAGTGGTCGTTGAAAATGCAGCACCAAAAAATATTAGAAATAAATAAATGAGATTTAAGTCCAGTATTTCAATCTCCTAACAAAGTTTATTATAAAATTATCTGTCTAATTAAATAAAAACTGCACATCGAAATTATAATTCAAATTGCAATAACTTCACGCTGTCATTTTTCAGAGCAATATTTCTTATTTGTTAGGCCCGGTATTTCAATCTTCTAACAAAGTTCCTTATAAAATTATCTGTCTAATATACAAAGAACTGCGCATCAAATTATTATTCAAATTTCAATAATTTTATATTGTTATTTTTTTTCATTGGTCATGTTGAAAATGCTAAGTTATAAAGAAACGGCAACACCGCAGGGCAAGGGACAGGGAGGGGTGAAGAGAAAAAATTGAGCATCCGTCCATATTTATTTGACGGCGAGTATTTATTCCTAATATTTTTTACCTATTGCTAAGAACGGTATTGGATTTATACTAAAAACTGCACATCCAGAATTTAGTGAATAAGCACTAAGCACGATTTAAGGTCTCTACAAACCGATTTTAACATTTTTACGATGATGTGTGTGTGTGTACATTCGGACACACTGCACTTATGTAAGTCAAGTAAATGAATAAAAGCTTTTTTGGATAGATTGAAAAAAATGTTTAGGACAAATATTGTAGTAGATAGTTTAAAGATTTTGTAAATATTTTACTTTCGAAAATCGATGAAGTGGTTAACAAAAAATCATGATTTGAAATTTTTGATCGATCGCCACTTTGTCATTTGAAAAAATAAAAAATAATTGTAAATGCCAAATGTTTTAGAGAGCCTTGAAAGAAATTTTTTTATCAGAAGTCTTTAAAAGAAGGGAGTTCATTGATTTTTCGAAAAACTAAAGAACTCCAATAACTACTAAGGAACTAAGAAAAGTTGTTTGTTTTAACGACTGTAACGACTTAGTATTAACATCCTGTATATTTCATCATATACCCTTCAGAAAAACCGCCGAACTCGTCAATGAATTGGAAGAATTTCGAACATTAAGAAGAGTAGGAGGAAACTTGATCGTAGAATGAATTTTTGTAATTAGATTTTTTTATGTGTACTAGAAATATTAAATAAATACTTATATAGCCTAATATGAAAATAGCGAGAGGTATTGTGTTAGCCACAACAGATTTTTTTTTTGTGTTGCATTTTCAACGATAACTACTGTATATATATTTTGAGTTTATTAGTAATAATTCGTTAGCATTCCGATTTAAATTAACTGAGATTTTTCCTTTCAGCTTCTCATTCCAGAAAGAAGAACGCGACGCCAACCGCGTTCTTAAAGGCGTTATGCGCGTGGGGCACCTCGCCAAAGGCTTGCTCCTTCGCGGCGACACCAAAGTCCAACTTGTCGTTCTTTGCGCTGATAAACCCACGCTAACCCTACTCCGTCGAGTAGTGGAATTGCTGCCCGCGGCTCTGAAGCAAGTGTCCGCCGAGCACACGTACACGGTGACGCTAAATCCCGCGGACGCCGGCCTCACCGTGTCTGGGGACGGTCTGGAAGTCATGGCTTCGCTCACCAGCCCCGTCATGCGGGAACAAGGTTAGATACGCGCTTAGAAGACTGACACCACCGGGTAGGATTATGGGAGTGGGCTAGGATATGATTATTGGTGGTAGAGTCGATCGACAAAGACGAGAGAGACGAAGTAAGAGACTTTTATTTCATTTTGAGATGACATGCTATTATTATTGGATTCAATCTTACCGGATTTTTGATTTAGGGGTTCATTTTACTTATTTTGGCGCCACACTCTACTTATTTTCTGTACATTTCGCGCCGGGACAATGCTACATCTACGCGCCCTAAATGGCTCTGCATAGAAACAAATGAAAATCGAGGAATATAGCTTTTGTTTTGATTCTTATGATCAATTGTTGTTGAATTAAGTAGCGTAGGAGGGTGGCCAACAGTCATGGAATATAGAAAAGTCAGAGAATTTATTGTCTGGAAAAGTCATGGCATGGACCCATTATACAAAATGAAATGAAATAGATGTAGTTTCAGTTTCAAAATTTTAAACCAATTGTTCCAAAAATCAATATTTGTTGGTTGTCATAAATGACATTGAATTACTCTTACAATAAGTGACGTAGTACTTGGATATTAGAAATATGTCTTACTTCCATCAATCAAGAATACAGTCACCATTAATAAAAAGTGTCTTCTCCATGTTCCGCCGCTCACTTTGAACCTTCAAAATTGACAATTGTTGTTTTCAATGAAAACTACTATGATCATTGTTATTGATCCATTCTGAAGTGCTTTTACAATGAGGGATGCCAATATTATTTTATTTTTTTTACGTGTTTTAGTATTTTTAAGTTCAGATATTCCCTAATTTTTATTTATTTTTTTAAATTCCGTATCTTATGAAAAAAACGCAAATATTTGTTATCCAGCGTTTCTTGCCTTACGACGTAAACGAACCCATTGGGGGAGAGCATTATATCGTGCTTTCTCTTAGCAGCTGCTGTCTTGGCTGCTGTTACCAGAGGTCTTAAACCATTTGTCAATATTGTGCGGCTAAGACTATATCGTCTGCTTTATTATTAAATTATACTTACATAATGAATAATACTCAGCTGCCTTAATCAAATAATAATACAAAACTAGAAAATGACGTTTATCGTGTAGCGCATGACAAAAATTAAGCACACTAGTGGAACAGTTTGGCAGTCACTGGTTTGTTGATGGAACGCACTTAGAGTGTTGACTAATAAAAGAAACATATAGAAACGAAATTTTGCGTCAGTTATATGGGAAGAAATAATTATACATATAATTTATATAAAAATTTGATATGGGTGGATTCCCCTTAGAAAAGAAATTATTGCAGACTACGATACATTGTAATCTTGTTTATTAAGTGGTAATATATGGTACATAACTGATATAGCAGCCTGTATAAACGTAAATATTAGGCGGCAGGGAATTTCAATCCTTAAAATTGTTGGCCACCCTGGTGAGAAATCTATTTCGACGACGATTTTAAGCAAAATATTGCTAAGCCGTCAAGCCAAAATTAAATGCTAGCGGCTGAAATATGTAAGATTACAAAAGTTTTTTATCCATAAGAAAAACGCTACTACTTTCTAATGGTAGGTTCGTTATATCTGTGGCTTAATGCAAGAACATTTAATGTCAATTTGAAAAACCAGAAAATCAAAGTTGAACTAAAAAAGAACATATACGAATCTGTATTTATTGAACCAATATCATGTTATACAACAATACTTATTGCAATAATTAATAACTAATGTAGGCATGTCAGTAAAATCTGAAAGGGCTGTAGTACTATAATACAGTTTAAATATTATAATTTAGAGACTTGTATAATAAATATTAATAATGCAGAACATTATTTACTAACAGTTTGTTCCTTGTTAATTTTACGAAATTTTGACATTGATTGTTGTTGCATTAAGCCAGAAATATTAATAAAATAGAGTATCACACGGATGAACATAATGAGTTCGGAAATGAGATGCCGCATTTGTAGGGTATGGTCTCAAATTAGAATAGCATTCGAATTGCGTTAATAAAGCATTCAAAATTCGAATTTTGAATGAAAATAGAGTAAAGTTGAGTTTCTCAAAATTAAAATAAATATAGAAGCATGTCTTGGTTGTGCATTCTGGTTGGTCTGGTCTCTCTCTTTGTCATCATCGATCGAAGTTACCTATGACGTACAAGGCACGATCGATCCCCGGCGTGACGTAGCATAAATATTGGACAGCGTCCCAGTTCTGCCATCGTGCACTCTGCAGTACTACCTTTACTGATTTGAACTTGATGATTAATGTTTTTATGTTTGAGTGTAGGACGATGATGCCATAGGGTTGTGGAGTGGGAGGTCTTCGAGCTCTGCAATGCAAACACACAACACACAGAAAAAGAAAAGAAAGAAAGAAAGTGAGAGAGACAGACAGACAGCACGCTCACCACCCTATGGTGTCGGGAGGTATCGCACGAATTGTGGCAGTCAATCAGCGACAGATCAATACAATTATTAATTATTGTTACTCTTGTTCACTTTTGAGTTTAGCATTTTTCATTTTTTACTTTGTACTCTTGTATAATATGGTCAAATCAATGTCCAATACTTATCTATACCGATCCACACACACACAATTATTACACTCTTTTACACTATACACACACACCTATCTATCTACCTCTTGGCAAACTAAACAATATTTGTTTATTCATTTTTATTATAGAGCTCATCTTGAGAAAATGGGAAGAATGTACCGTTAAACCTATGTGCAATTTTTACATTGGACATATTTTTCTTAACCTTCGGAGATAGAATTGATATTTCTGATATCAAAATCATGACAGTGTTTTTAAAACTATTCAATACCGCAGAACACTTTTGTGAGCAAGAACTTTAGGTGAAACACTTGTTAATTAAATTTTTAAAAAAGTAAATTCTATAATTTTCAGTTTGTTTTCTGCTACGCACTTTTTCCAAAGAATAATCTTTTTATTGAATGCTGATAATTTGTTTGTCGTAGTTCAAAATATCTTAATTTTTATCCAGTATATTTTTATTAATTAACGTTGTTAAATATCTGTTAAATAGTTTTCCTGAGCACATCACATATTATTAAGATCTAGCGCGAATAAAATTTTATATATTTTGATAGAAACGAAGCAATTTGTAGTACGCGGGAAAGCATCATTTTCCTAGACTGTCTTCTATTTTACCAACTCTGTTCAAAATATTCCGCAATTATACGGACAATGTTTTTGCAAAAGGGGCGTATTTATGCAAAAAGAAATAGTTGAAATAAATCTCAATTTTGTTTTTGTGCAGAGAACTACAAATCCCGCCACAATACAAATTTCAATACATTTTCATATGTTACAAAAAAGTAAATCTGTTTACATTTTCATATGATACACAAAAGTAAATCTGTTGCAGTTCTCACCCGGTTCATTCATATTAATTTTTAATTCTCAAAGCATGGTTAAATTAAAATTGCCAAAAAAGTTCGCGAAACACGTTGGAAGTGCTTACAGAACACCGACTAGGAACCACTACACTAGTGGAATTGCCATTTTTAAATTGTCATGTCAATTTCAATGGGGAGTTTTCGAATTTTTTATTTTTTTATATATTAAAATATTTTTAAATCTAAAGTGTTTTTACTTCGGAAAATTGTAAAAAATACCGGAGTAAAAAATGTTTAAATTTTGCAATATTTTCTTCCCGGCATTATGGCGTACGTAACATGAACTACGTGCCCAAAAAGCGTGTCATTGAAAGAGAAGTAAATCACGGCCATCTGTTTTTGACAAACTTTTGAGTTTATCATATTTTTTACGTTTACTTATTTAAAATTATATTATTTGCTTTTCAATATCAAATGTAGAAAATAAGAAGAGATATGTTTTAAATTTCATTCTGTGCTAACAGCACTCGTTGCGGACAGCTACGGCGAACCAAAGATGCCGCATACGTCATCGTATTATGGGCGACTTAACTAACAATAAATTTAATTTCGTTTGTTCAAAAAAATGAGCTAAATTTTATTACTTTTATTGCATTAATAGTAACATTGCATATATTCATTCACGTAGAAAAATCATTACATTTCAACATGATTAAACTCCCCCATTATTGCTTTCATACGTTATTAATAAGATCTCCATCTTCAACTTACAAGACAAAATTCCGAAATTTCTGCGGTCGAGAAGTAGAATTTGTGTGAATGTTGAAGATGATTGCTGCATAAGTTAGAAAAAATATTTTTATCCTTTATTAATCTGCAGTTTCGACAAGCTATATGATTTCTTATTATTGAAGAGATAAGAAAGCATGCAGCTTGTGGTAATGATAAGATAAATAAAGTGGTGTAGTTTGCCAATCGGTGTTAGATGCCATAGCACAAATAAAACTAATAATAACGAATCTACGACATGTGTGTGGCATGTCGATTGTAAACTGTTTATGATCGGCCTCTGTGTCAGCCATGATTTTAGGTGGTGTCAGGATTGAAGGATTTTTGACCATTCTGGGCGCACTGTGGATGCATCGGGCGTGCAACCACGGTGGGCTGGGCGGCATGGTCAAACACCCTTGTCCTCAACTGTTTAGAGGCGGCAGCCGCTTGCAGCGGGACGGATCGGGACGTGCTTGCGCGCGGCAAGTGTCTTCAGGCACTCGCCGCCCTCAGACATACCAAGTGGTTCCAGGTTTGTGTCTTAACCAGTGCTTTTTTTGTACAAAAAAAGGTGCCGGAACAATACGTATTTTGTTAAGAACAGTACATATCACATATACGGGAATGTTGTGGAACTCTGTGGTTCATTTTTAGTGAGTGGTTAAAATGGTTACAAAATAGGAATGCGGGTTTCCACCGGAATCAAAATATATTATAATTCATTTATGAAAACACTATCTAAATGGTTCAATATGTTTCCATTTTCTTTTAAATGCATGAAAACATTTTACTGCGTTTGAAGGCCGGATCGGTTGTACAGTTTAGATTTTACCGGTCAATATGGGACTAGTTTACAGTGTTCCCACATATACAGGGTGTGCAACGAAACGCGGAACATAGGAGTTTAACATAGGATTTTAAAAATTTGCGAATATTGGCTCTCCTGTGCATTTTAGAGCAAAAATACAAGAATAAATAGATGTTTAGAATTAATTTTTACTTTCAAAAAGTTTTCATTTAATACAGTAGAATATCTGTAGCACTAGATATTTAGAAAATAAAATATGACATTTTCGTAAAAAATCAGATAGCCATGGAAATAAAAGAAATAGAACAAAATCATTGTGTCTACATTGTTATAGTCCATAAATTACTTTACCGTGCTTTTGTGCATTATAAAATGGATTTATTCAGTACCGAAGAATTTGTGATTTTATTTTATTAAGTATTTGACTTAAATTATAGGATAATTCATCATTTTTGATATACATTGAAATGATAGTTCATTTCGGTATTATTAATCTTATTGTTGTAATCAAAATGTTTACAATGTTATAATTTAGCATTAAATATTTAAGTATTATGATCTTAATTGATATTTTGTTTTATTTGTTTTTTTATTCCCATAGCTATCTGATTTTTGATGAAAATGTCATATTTTACTTTCTGAACATCTAGTGCTGCAGATATTCTATTGTATTAATTGATGAATTTTTAAGAGTAAAAATTATTTCTAAACTACTTTTCGTTCTTGTATTTTTGCTCTAAAATGTACAGGAGAGCCAATTTTCGCACATTTTTAAAATCCTATGTTAAAGTCCTATATTCCGCGTTTCGTTGCACACCCTGTATATGAAATAAATTCAAAAATAAGTTATAAATTTGAAAGTTATTCCTTTGATAATTATCTATTTTTTTCTATTTCGGTATATATAAAACCACTGTTAACAAGTCGTTAAGAAGATCTATAATCGCAATATAATGTATATAATCAGACAAAATTCACAATACACAAATTGTCAAAATAAGAAATTCCAACTGTTAGCGGGAAGTCGGGAAGCTCTACCAACATAACAGAAAAAAAACACCGTCATATTTTGGCAATTCGCATTTTTAAAAAATCTTATTGTAAAATTTCCTTAATGGAAAAAATAGTATAAAACATGTTTCATAAGACTTGTTGACACACTCGTTTTCCAAACATGAACTCGTACGTTAACAGATTGCCTTTCGATACTTGTTTTTTAATATAATTTGTGTTATATACAAACATATTCAATTGGATAATTTTTTAACCAGTTGCCGAAAATTAACCACTGAGTTGCAGAATAGACCCAATAATACAGGCTGATTTACAACATCTTGCACAAACTTTAAGGGCATATAGTACCGATTAAATTGAGTAAAAAGGCTTAACCAACATGAGTCCGATTTTCAACTGTTTCGGAGAAAGAGGCAATTTTGTATTAGAAGCTAAGAAAAACTTAAAAGATAGTGATAGACAATAATATTTAATATGAAACATTTTTCTCAATTTATAATAGAAGTTATTTTAAAATTAAATAGTAGTCAACATTTTACTTAGCACAATTATTTGATTTTTTTTCTGAAAAACAAAAACACGTCTTAGATGATCTCTTGAAGGGAAACAAAAGTCTCAATCGAAGTCGTAACTCTTATAGTTTTCTAGGAAGCAGAGGTACATCACTTAAAAATTCAATTTCACTGCCCATATCTTCGAAACTATTGGAAGATCAGACCTATATTGATTGAGCTTTTTTTTACTCATTTTAGTCAGTAGTATATGCCCTTAAAGTTTGTGCACGAAGTTAGATATCATCTGTATATCGTTGGCGCAATTGGTTTCCACAAGTAAAATTGTAAACAATTTTCAAAAATATCAGTAAAATTGTCGAAAAAAGGTGCCGGAACACCGTTCCGGCGCGTTACATTACAAAAAAAGCCCTGGTCTTAACAACAACAAAACAAAACAACAACCCGAACGAACGTTCTCTCTTATCATTCAAATTATAGAAATCAACTTCAAAATTCATTTAAAATCAATCAATATAGGGAATCGGAGCTTAAATTTGATATTATTTACATTTTTTATACATACATTTATCATATAGTGTTGAAATTTGCTTTTTTATTATGTTCTGTGCTGCTTCTATTCCCTTTTTTATTAAAACTTTAAAATGACTATCTCTTGTGATGAATTATTGTATGAGAGCGTTTGATGTTCACATGCTAGTCTCTCACTTTGCTAAACGTGTACGGTACGGTAGTGCAGTTGCAGTGTTGTGTGAATGTTGAAGCGTGTTACGCGAGTTTGGGCGGGAAGGAAAGCGTTTCATCTTGATTTTGTGCTGGTTCCAGGCCAGGGCTCTCGGACTTCATTCCTGTGTCGTCATCATCCGCATTCTGAGGGATCTCTGCCAGAGAGTACCTACTTGGGCTCCTCTCAACTCATGGGTAAGATTTGTTATAATACGTACGAGTCTAGACTCAATAGTTCGGTCGCCTTACATTTTTAACAAATTATAAAACTTACACAAACGGTGAAAAATTTCTACAAAATTCTTTCGTTTACTTTAAATATAAACTTTTAAAAAAACTGTAGGCTAAATGACAGGTGACAAAGTTCGACCGGCATTTAAAGGGTCATATAATTTTGAGACAAAAACAATATTGTAAAAATCCAGTGCGTACAGTAAAACTATGGTCAACTTCACTGAATCGGTTGTTGTTATTAAAATTACTCAAACGAAAATTACAGTAAATACTATTTATGCTCAGTTGCACCAACAAGGCTTAAACAAAAAAATGCAAATCGAAATTTTGACACCAATATATTATAATTCCAAGCCAAGTTTAATATCTAAATCTAATATTTTAAATTAATCAAAAGAAATTAGAAATTTTTCACCATTTGCGTACCCAGGTTTTATAGTTTTTTGTTAAAAATGTAAACCGGCCGAACTTTGTGCGACCTCTGTTCCTCTTTTTCGATTGATTGGTGTTGAAAAGGATTTTCAGTTAGTCGCAAAATAAAAATGGATTGCTTCACCCTGGATTGTGCATTTAACTCTGCTAGGCTTTGCGGATCCAAACATTTTATAGCTAGAACTTTAATGGGGGATTACACCATTTTTTTTTTTTTATAATTTCATCTGAAAATATTAGGAAAACAAAGACTATTGATGAAAATCCGGTGAAAAAATTCCTATTAATAAGCGAGTTATGGTCTCCCGAATTTTGAAAAAATTGACGTGATGTCACATTTATGTGTTTTTATATCAAACTGTTTTCATCATGGACCTAATGTTCTTGAAATACATGCTATTTTAAGTTATATTTACTCAAAAATAAATGAATATTATAACACTGTATAAGTATACATACTTTATAATTACAGGTGTATTTAAATTATTAAGTTTAATGCAAGAAATTTATGTTAAAATAAAAACTGTTTGGAAACTGTAGTACAGGAATGTTAGCCACTCCTTTCAAATTTGAATTTCTTAACTTCCATTGGTAGTAATCCCACCTCCTAACATGCTATTTGTAATGCATGTATAGGCGGTTTCTCGGTCGCCAATCAAAATATTTTCATATTAGTGTCGAAGCGTTATAACAAAAAAAAAACCTTTATTTCCGAAATATCTTAATTATACCATTTCATTTTTATTAATATTCGTTACTCAGCATATACATTCGTATTTGTTTACTATTTTCCTTTAATTCGATTGAGCCGTAATCCCCCATTCTTCTATAAACAGAAGGGATTTTTTCGTTTTTCTTGGAAAAGAGCTCGGACTAGTTCTTGTAGAATTACGAACGATATATACCTTTATTTATATTTTAAGTTGTATTATAATTTTAATTTTTTGTAGGCGATGGAATTGCTGGTAGAAAAAGTGATCTCAAGCGTGGGCCAAGTTCAGCTAGGGCCGGGTGATGCTTTACGCCGACTGATGGAAGCCGTGGCTGGGGGTATCCTACTTCCTGGGGGCCCCGGGCTGGCTGATCCTTGCGAGAAAGACACCCCTGATGCTGCCGGAGCACTGACGCCCCAGCAACGTGAGGACATCACCTGCAGTGCGCAGTATGCGTTGAGGTTGATTGCTTACCGCCAAGTTTACAAGGTAAGCCAAAAAGATGAATATTATTTTCCATCTCTGGTTAAACTATCAACTTACTGTCAGTTAAATCGAAAAGTATGGCATCGATATTGTAGTATAGCACAAAAATGCTTGCCGCTCTATAAGATTTTGACATTTGTCGTTACTTAGGCTGCATTCGATGTCGCATTTTGACACACTAATGACATTCATTGCTTTGTAAGGGAACACTTTAGAACAACAAAAGTGACATACAATTTGATTTAATTTGATGTCTCAGATTAAATGTTAATATTATATTTCATAAAATAGGAGTTAAAGCGTGAATTACACGATGAAGTTTTTCTCTTCAAGTGACATAAATAGACTCTTCACAAAAAACTTTTAAAGAAAAACTGGAACATGCGCTACTTTTACTTAAAATTCCCTATAAGTTTCGACTGTCAGGCCAGTGTCAAATGTCATTTATATTTATATTTTTTTGATGTATTCAAGTAGTGTTATAAGTGATCGATATTAAACTGAAAATTGGCAAAATGGGATAAAGAAGTAATTGAAATCTTGATATATACGAAAATTCAAGTGATGTAAAATCAATGACGATGTTATGTAGGTATAATTTAACTTTTGACACTTTAATATTTTAATTCACGGAAAACTTTACCGTTTAAATATACTTGTAAGGTCACTTATAAAAACACTTTTCAAATCAATTGAAAAGAAAAACGTCATCAGCTCTACCTACTGAACTTTGCTAGCTATCGTGAGAATAATCGTAAGATCCGTCTTCTTTACGTTCACCGGAACGAATATGCTTCAGAAAGAAATTTGTCGCACTCTTCATTAAAAAGCACAATGAAATGAAATTATTAAAAAAAAAATCACGAAGGTATGCGAAACAAATATTAAATGAATCTACGTACGGCAATGATTATCAAATGTCATGCATTTTGATAAATTATATAAAATTGAAATTTACATTATTTTGGAACAAAAATGTCACGCGATCTTTAGTCAATTTCGATCACTGAATAATTGGGATTACTATACTATAAGTAAAATTCGGCGTATTGTTGACTAATATTTTGTGATTTGAACAGGTATTAGGAATGGACCCGTTGCCAGGTCCACCAAAATACATGCGCCATGACCGTACCATGAGGAAGCGAAGACATTCAGATGCCGACGGCGCAGACAGTATGTACAACGTTTTTCAATTCTATACATTCTCCCTATTATCGGCCTAATTTTCTAAGCAAAGTGATTAAAAGTAACAACCATATTATTGGATATCATTTGCTAAGGCCAAAATTCCAATTCACTATTACATCAAGTTGCTAATCTAACAACTGTATATCTCCTATTGTTATACTTGCCGTCAAATAAATATGGACTGAAGATTTATACACTGTTGCCCATTCCATTGGTTATGTTGAAAATGCTGTTATGAAAAAGAGAAGAGAAAAAAATTGAGCATCAGTGCATATTTATTTGACGGCGAGTATAGTATTGAATAATTGTTGGTAAATCGTATTTATTGTAAATTTAATGTTAGGAAATGAACTTTTATTGGTAATAGAGGAACTGCTGAAAAGGCAAACTCGTAGGCTATGAACAAAAAAACGTAAGTTACTTTGAAAGTATTTAATTGTCAGTTTGACACGAGATACTGTCATCTCATAAATGTTATCTAAAAAAATCAAAGCTTTTCTTCTTGAATCCTTATTTTATTTTAGATGTAGAAATAAATTAGAAAACTGTGAATGGCAATATTCTGTATCTTATCTTTTCTTTCTATTTTGTTAATTTGACTTTAGAATTGAATAATGGGCGCATTCAGCAAATTTCTCTGGTCCGTGAACACCTGACCGACCGGTCATCGAACAAGGAAGTCTCTACTGAATGCACTTTTCACTTTGACGTGGTTGAAACGTCAAATAACCATAACCTTAATTTTATATTTATTATAATATATTATATTACCTTAGTTTATTTCTACTAGCAGAAGAAAATCCAGTGAATTTAAATACTGCGCGCGAAACAAGTGACTAAGAACATCTGACCGTACTTTTTTTACGGTCAGCTGGTAGGTGACCGGTCAGTGAACGGTCTCTAGTGAACAGTGCATTCAGCAGAAAAATGGTGAACATGTTCAGCGATCACATGTCTGCTGAATGCGCCAAATGATGAGACATAACGTTTCTGTGTTCATAGCCTACTCCGAATTGTTTTTTTCTGAACTCAATGACCAACAATTATATAAATAATTCTAACAATATTCAAATTTAGCAAGGTACTCGTTCATAATTTCATTCGTGAACATCTCATGTAACAAGACCAAAGATGTACATTTATTCCAAATCATTTTAAATTGAATGATACATTTATCACTTAAATCTTTTAATTCTTAAAAAGAAATTTTCAGATTCTGGTTTTACTTCATTTCTACGCATATAGACAGGGCAAAATTTCAATTTTTCTTGCAGTCAATCAACGATTTGCAAAATTTCTAACGAAAATATGAAAATGCAATTTGCACAAAATCATCTTTTCATGTTCACAAATTAGAGAATATTGTCCTGCGGAACATCTTGCACCACGTATTCTCTTTAACAACTATCTTAGCAAATTAGGCCGTATGTCTGTTCATTTTCAATTCTCGTTTGCCCTTTGAATAAATGTGCTGAATTCTAAAGTTATTATTAACTATCATTGGTGTGTGTTGTCGCTGTATGTTCATTCTTTGTTCATTGTTTGTCCACGTTATTCAAAGGGTGACTGATTGTTAAATTAAAAGAATGTAATCTTTAATTGTTTCAGGTTCTAAAGTAACAAAAAAAGACGGCGAAGCGGACGGAGGCGATATGAAAGCGGATATGGTAGCGAAATAAATAAATAATTTTGAATATTTAAAGTTAAAAGTATTTGTTTTATTACTATTCTTATTGTATTCATGTATTTAATTAATTTAGTGTGTAAATCGAGACGTCGCGATCAAGATTGCCCTTATTTTAATTTGTAGATTCGATGAACTTTTTTAGTAATCAAGAGATTCTTAATGTTCAAGTAATGTGGGTATTCAAAATGTACCTTTAATAAATAAAAAAAATCATTGTGGTCACATTATCTGTACGTATATGTGTGTGTTGCAATATAAACTACCAAATTTAATCATTGGTCTTGTCATTTCATTTCAAGAATTATTTATCTTCCTTTAAACACAACGTAGTTTAAATAGACACAGAATTGACGTCATATGCAAGAGAGAGAGATAGAAGATCATGCTTCCAAACAAACCTCCCCTCGTCTTACGTCCCGCTCGCTGATTCTATTATGTTTGCATCTGTCATTCAATGTTAACCGAATTCTTTGTGATTTGTTCGTTGTGTTCAATAAAAATGAGTTTAAAACCACAAGATGTGCGTGAGGCAATTTTTTTTGTTTGATAATATTGAAGATCACTCGATTATTCAACTAAAACGATGGCTGAGGTGTAGAGGTCTATGGCTGATGACAGGTCTTTGTTTGGACGTAGTAACCATAGCAACCTTTAGTTCTATGCTTTCCCGTTAGATGCGCTCTTGCAAATTGCAATTGTGTGTCTATTGCAATAGGTGTGATATTATTTTTAATAAATTTGTCATAATCTTTAAATATGTTTTTCAAGGTAGGTATATTAAAGGAGGTATATTGTCAAGTGAAGTAATGGTAATTGTTAGTTAGATAAAAAAATATTGATTGACTGTTTATAAATATACAGTTACATCCTATCTACCAGTTTATAAACTTACAGTTAATCAGAGATAACATATCTACACAGATTATATAAAACCTACCTATATACTAGACAGTTAACTGAAAATGGGGAAGTAATGGGCGCGTTCAGCACCCCGGCAGCGTTGAGCTCCGCTGCGTGCCGATGATTGCCGAATGCTATGGGGAAGTTTAGCAATTTTTTTTTATTCCATGGGAAATGAGTAACATGTTTTATTTTTTTCAAAAATGTCCAGATTTTCCGATTAAGCCGATTTTAAGCTGTGATGACGTCGGTAGAGGCTTGGTATAACGTATGTCGCTTATGCATTGACGCACGCGGTTGCGGTTACCAGTCACTTGAGACTGAGGTCTATGTATATAGATATGTTATCTCTGAACTGAGGTGTTGTTCGACCTACGTTCAAGTGGTTCGCTTTCACCGTTCTGTCTGAGTTGCGCATAACTGACTTGTGACGTACTTAGAGTTTACCCAAAAATTATTAATTATAAATAAATGGAGCAATAATTTTAATTTCCAATTTCAGTAGTCATTTGTGTTATATTTGTGAGAAATAGTGGCTCGTAGTATGATCACGGTTTTAACTAAAACATTGTTTTTAGAAATGTCAAATTCAAATTTAAATATTTAATTTCACCCGTATGTTTAAAGAACGATTTTTTTAAAAATATTTGTTTGAATACAAACTATGTCCTGCTTTAAATTCATATTTTGATACATTTGTTATTATTTATTTTTGTTATTAAATAATGAAATTTGACATTTCTTAAAACAGAGTTTTAGTTAAAACCGTGATCATACTACCAGCCATTATGTCACGTAGAATTTTTACCATGCTAAACTTCCCCATTGCTGGACCAATTACATTCGTCCATTCATTGTGTTCGTTAAACTTCGGAGGTCAGCGATGAGAGGTGCTGAACGCGACCATTAACTTTGACAGTATAAACATACAAATTATCAATGTTGCCAACAATAGCAACAAATAAATGAATAATATGAAGTAGCTGTACATTATTTATATAATTATTCATGTCATATACGATATTAATGAACTCTGCTACTCATCTTAATAAATAATTAAACACAAGATGAAAGTGAATTAAGAAAAATATGCTTATTGGTTTGCCCCAGGGGATTTCAAGTCTAAGGGATAAAATGGCAGCATAAATTTAGTTCATCCATATGACCCTGCAGCGCTATATTCGTTGGGACGTTTTGACAGTTGATTTGAAAGATGTAAACAAAAACAAATTCATATGAGTCAAAAGTCAAAAATTGTAAGTTTGCTACTAAATTTAAATTATGCCACTGTAATTAAAAGTTTTCATTTTCTAATTGAAATTGAGAGATGTAAATGTGTGACATGTGAAGCTAATAACTGTAAGTACATTAAAATTCCATGTTTTTTAATTTTACTTTTTAGTCCGTGAAAATATACCACTGCCAAAACCCCTGTACTTGAAAATTTTGTGATAAATAAAATATACAATATTAATATTAATGACTCGCCATGCTAATGACAACACTAACACCTTTATTAGAAGTTTTATTATAATACTGCATGTAATACTTCATCATTTTTGGATCGGAAAAGCAGTTTTGTATGTGTAAAACTTCGATAGGATATGAAAAAATAAGTTAAGAATAAAAGCAAAGTAAAAACATATTTATTTAGCTAATCATTTTATTAGTGAGCTTTCAAGTGATCCAATGAAACTATCATCCATCATCTGTCCTCGAAATAATGAAGAATATTTGTTAACTATTTAACATGAATGTATATTTATGAGACGAATTTATATCAAAATATATTTTTATAAATTATCAATTCTTTCTTATTATTGCGTATTAATTTATATGTACCGCTGTCATTCATTTATATCGTACGTTTCCTATATATCCCACAAGAAAATATAGTTCCGCCATATAACACGACAGCGCTGCTTGCAAAATTTGTTTCCATTTTTTTGCTGGCAGCTGGTTCTCTATTGGTGTTAGTGCTTTGTGGTTTGCCCTGCGACTATTGTTGAGGTGACAAGTCTGTATTAAAGGACTCTTACATTTATCTCAAACATTATAGAACAATGTATGAGCACTGTAGACTATAGTAACATTGAACTGCAAAAAGTTATCAAATCAGAATAAACAGAGTGCAATCTCTCCATCACTTTATTGAAGAAAATCAATGTGTTATTTAGATACATGTATGAAAAAAGAAAATTTGATAGAAGTTATGTACGAATAGACGCACATTTCCAGATATACTTTATACATTTTAGACCGCCCAAAATTAATGTTTTTACTAGAAGAATATGTAGAGAAAACAAACAAGAACATTGTTCGAATTAATAATCCCTGTTATCTGTATAAAATTTTAATATCGTTAAATTTATTTTGAAATTTATTGTACATAATTTATATTAAAATAACGTACAGATTTTGTAAATATATAAGTTTGAATGTCAAACTTTTGTACATGACTGTATGTATGTATTTTTGTATTTGTAAAAATAATCTTTGTTTTATGCACACAGCCAGGTAAAATATCAGGCGAGAGGTTATGTGCTGGCCACATCAGATTATATATTATATATACCCCAACCATTTTAGAATGGATCTTACTTCTCAGTATTCAATATACAAGGTCGTTGGATGTCGTTTTTAAATATTATACTTTTATAAATAACGTTAACAATTATATTAATAATTTTTAAAAATTAAATAATTTCATAAATAAACAAAGAGCGTCAATTTTCAAACTATAAAGGTTAAAGTATTTGTAATTACCGACATTAAAAAAAAAATCATCATCAAAATCGGAGTTGTTTGAACCGGTTTCGAAATAATTAGTTAGCGCTCCTCCACTAATATTTTTTGTATATAAAACTCACCAATAGTGTATTGCAGGTAGCTCAATGCCTGTAAGGTAAGTTGTATCTGAAATAATATTTGAAGTTCTGAAATCATAAGAGAAATAAAAGAAATTTATTGCGTAATCAAAATATTTTTATTGATATATTATCTGTGATATACAATTAAATACTTATGTTATGAAACATAACTCTTTCTTGCATACTACTTCTTTGTAAAGATGCCTCTTGGATGACAATAATAACATACTATAATATATATTATATAATAAAAATGTATCCAGTACTAATGACCCAGTTATCAGTGTACTATAAAAATAAATACATAAAAAAGACAGAACTCGGGGCAAGTAATTTTCTATAGGCGAAAAAAATTAGCTATAGATGTCAGGTCGAGCGGCGACAAAATGGAGACGAAAGAAGGAAAACAGATGCACGCGTATACCTGTAACGTCAGTTGACAGTGTTATTTTACATCTGTAACAGATAAGTATCCAGTGTCTGTGCAGCAAATAGTGCAAAATGGAAAAAATGAATATTGATCTAAGTGATATTTTTGACTACATTGGTTCTTCAAGACCAATAAAGGAAGGAGAAGCGGTTTGAAGAACACTGATTTAAACACAGTTTTTGGATTTTGCCTTCAAACGAGCAATTTAAATGGAGCTCCACACTTTATTGAAGTGTTATTAAAGCCAAATTTACAAGGCAAATGTACTTGTAAGGCCGGGTTAGGAGGAAAATGCAAACGCATAGTTGCTGTATTATTACACGTAAATAGGTATTTATTTTTTTATTAATTCTATTAAGAAATAAATATTAATATCAATGACTGGTAGTATTTACTCTTAGGACCAGTTCTTCAATCTCTGGTTAAAATTTTAACTGGCAGTTAAATAAACATTATTGAATCGGATTATCGACTGCAATGACAAATCTGTCATTTGACATTTCATTTCGTTTCGATTTTGTTTATTTAACTGCCAGTTAAAATTTTAACTGAAGATTGAAAAAGTGGCCCGTAATCGGGGGTGATTAAGATATGACTAAAATAACAAATTCAATTGTTTTTGAATCATTCCAATGTATTTTTATGGTAGCCATGGTAATTAGTTAGGGTGACTGGGTGACTAAAATTTTGAATAACTATGAGCAGTCAATATTTTTATAGTTTACTTTAATAAATGATATTTATTTACTTCTTTTTAACAAATATTATTCTTACCTGGATGAAAGTCTGACTGCAGAAAATGATCAGAGCAAACTGTCACACTTTTACTAACTGGCTTACCGATTTTAAGTGCAATAGCCCACTTTTTACATAATTTAGGATCTTTTGGAAAGAAATGAATACTTTATGATGAATGATTTATAATTATTGCACTAGGGAACCGAACAATACCGCTTAGATTTACTTGTCATTGTCACTCTTAACCTTCATTTAAAAACGTTTTACACTAAAGCCATTAACTTATGTACACTATTATTTACAAACTTAATAAAATACTAGATCTAATAAAAACAATTCTTAAAATATATTCTAATAACAACAATTAAAATTAGAGCAACTTTTTCATACATGCACAAATGATAAAACCAAAGTTTTCCTTCTTTCTCTAGTTCGCAATTGGCGCTGTAGAGGTCAGCTACTTCGAATTTTTTCGCGAATTATAAATATTTTGTGATGTTCATCTCGGCGGTGTCAACCCATCCCCACTTAAGGCCACCGCCTGGTCGGGGTACCAGGCGTCGAACGAACCGCTTATCGGGCTGGAATATATGCAAAATACATATTGTCTTGCACATTTCTAAGAAAGTCGAATAATGCATATGTAAAATATTTTCCGAATTTTTGACATATGATAATATTAAAATTATAACTTCAAAGAAAAACTGACGGTTCGTATACTTGAAGAAGAGATTATAATAAAATTTTATGGTCAGCCAGATGATCTCCTAGGGTGGTATAGTTCATCTAAGGAACATTTTCCGAAGACTCGTTATCGTTTTATTATGGGTGCACAATAGCTAAAACCGCAATGCCAAAATATTTCGGTCCGTACAGTCGACCAGTTCAGTATTTGCAATGCTGGTATATATTTTACGCCCAGTATTCGACTGTAGACCAAGACTGCACTTTCCAGATTTTCTAAACCGATTACCAGGGCTGTATTTGCTAATATTTAAAATTTTAATGCGTTAATCTAGAAAGTGCTAGTAAAAGTGTATTACCATCGCCTAATATATTTAAACCTTTTTTGCACGAACATGGACAACAAACCGTGTTGAATGTTTACAATGGACTTTTAGAGGAATATGAAGAATCAGCTGCTCTTAAGAAAACTTGCCAACTAACAAAGGTATGTGATAAAACTGTTAAAAAAATTATCAGAATAGGTGGTCCGGTACCTAAAAGAGTTCGAAAAAATTCAGAACAGAAAACAGTTAAATATTAAACAATTTTTTTTTTTACTATTTTGGAAAGTAAAATGTGTGAAATGAAATATTTCAAACCCCTACTCAAATTTTTCATCACAGCCCTGACACATGCCAGGCTATTGGGACCCTCTATTGTACTGCCGTAATAAAACGATAACGAGTCTTCGGAAAATGATCCTTAGATGAACTATATGTGAAATTTGTATTTACATTACCACTTATTTTCCATTTTTATAACGGAATTTTCTCAATTCCAGGTAATTTTTAGCTCTCTCTTTGGATTCAATTTTGTATAATTTCTCATTAGTTGTTTTTGAACGTTGTGAAAATCAGAAAAAATAATAGATAATTGTGAATTAAACAAAATTTCCGGTTTTCAAAAAATTTATACAGGGTGGTAAGTAAACAACGCTTTGCCCCTGGTAGAACTAACCCATAATAGTGTAAATCTGGCAATAATTTTTGTTTAACATCCTTTTTACAAGAACTGGAGGCATTTAAAACTGTCCAATTATGTCATAGTTCAAAATTTTGTAAAATAGTAAAAAATCAATGGGCGCGTTCAGCACCTCGGCAGCAATGAGCACCGCTGCGTGACGATGATTGCCGAATGCAATTGCTGGATCAATTACATTCGTCCATTCATTGGCTGGTAGTGCAAGCACGGTTTTAACTAAAACGCTATTTTAAGAAATATCAAATTCAAATTTCAATATTTAATTTCATCCTTATGTTTAAAGAATGATTTTTTAAAAAATATTTGTTTGAATACAAACTATGTTTCTGCTTAAAAGTCATATTTTGATAAGTTTGTTATTATTTATTTTTGTTATTAAATAATGAAATTTGACAGTGTTTTAGTTAAAACCGAGCTCGCACTACCAGCCATTGTGTTCGTCAAACTTTGGAGGTCAGCGATGCCAGCGATGAGAGGTGCTGAACGTGACCATTGTGTTCTCTGTCACCTGTCACAAATGACATAAGATCATTGGTAAAAGTCTATTTGAAAATAACTCTCTGTACCGTCTTGCAGCAGCACGACTATTTTGTAATGTCTCGCCATATAAAGCCTGATTTATAGATTGCACAGAATAGAATGGAATATAATAGAGCAGAATAGCACATGGAATAGAGTAGGATATAACCAATTTTTATTTCTTATTCTATTCCATTCGGCTTGCTCCGATAATATTCGTGAGACTTGTTGAGCTATACAAGCAAATGTTAGTCCTGTGGCTACCCGCGCCTCATAGAAATACGTAGTTTTAATTAAGAAATATGTATTATGCATTAATAATAATTAATCATGGCGGCATAAATACATACATATAACAGCATATTTTAGTATATTTTTAATGCGTATTTGCATGCATATTTTTAGATTTTTTAGTGCATAGTTTTCGAACTCTACTTATTAATAACAGTTATTAAAACTACCAACTCTCAAATATAAATAAATATGAATCTCACCCTTTCACTCGTTCTGTTCCTTTTCCTACGAGTACATTTCTTTGGACAGTTGATCTCTTTGTGCTCTACGCTTTTGCAAAAATTACATCTTTCTATGCTTGGATCTGGGCAGTCGCGAGAACTATGGTCGGTCAACTTCTGCTGATTGTCATGGCCAGGACTTTCTTCTCGCTTAGTATCGACCTTAGTTATTTTCGTCTTTTCATGGTGACTAGGAGACTCACTTTCGCTCTTTTTGTGTGTCGATTCGCCTTGAATTTCTCCCAGCCTCGCCAAAAACTTTGAGTAAAACTCCTGCGGCGTTGTACAATATGTCGCTAACGCACTAGATTGCATGTCTTCGGGGAGCCCGTCGATTAGCATAGAGACGGCCTTCTCGCCATCAATTTCGCAAATATCACAAAGCGCCAACTTTGAATGGTAATAAGAAGTTATGGTTTCTTCAGGTTTTTTAACCCTCGCCAATAATTCTCTAAACAAAGCGGGATAGTTTCGCCGAAATTGCTGAGAGATGGCTGCCTTCCATACAGACCACGTCAAATCTAAACTGTCTTGGCGATTATACCATTCTCGGGCAGCGCCTTCCAGTTTCATTTGCATAAAATACGACCGCTCCCAATCTGACCAGCCGTAAGTTTCGCCTAACTGATCTATTTTGGCCAACCATCGATCGATATTAATGTAGCGGTCGGCTGGATCAAATGTTTCTAAATTATCGCTCCCTTTCCCATTTTCTTCAGTTATAGAGCGTGTTTTTGAGCAACCAGCTCCATTCTCATTTATATTTTCGCCATTTAAATTGCCGCTCGCCTTCTTACTTAATTGGCGTTCAACTACCTGCTCTATTTTCTTTAAAAGTTCGCCTTCAAGTAATTTTTCCACAAAGTCACTTGCCTTACCTTCCACGTTCAAAGAATTCCGCTCCGATTCTGACGTGCCGTCTGTAATACTTCGCCATGAACTCATGATGAAGTTTTTTTTACTAGCCACAAATAAAAAATTAATGGAGAACTAGCACGAAAATATTCATTCCACTTATGGCTTGTTAACAGAAATAAAACTTACCATCCCTTTAAAAGTTTTTACTTGTGTAATATTTTAAATCTGAATCTGATACTTGATACAAAAGACAACTGCGTGAACCAAAGTAAACAAAATGTGAACTTTTATCCACAGAACACCAACATGTACTATTATCACCAATCCAGTGTTGTCAACTGTTTATTTTAGAATTAGACAAATATGTTTTTATCTCTCGCCATTGACGTAATATATTATCTTCCATAGATTTAGAGATGAAAAAATATATTTGAAATAATCTATATTAATAAATCTAACAGCCCAAACTACTACATACAAACCGGTTGACATTTTTTACTTTCTAGAACAATGTAATAAAATTTGTGCACTTTAGTATGCGCGCGCTAGCCCAAAGTACTCATAATTGAAGAATCCGGTATTAAAAGTGACAGATAGCAGATATTTACTTAGACGGATTCTTCTTTTAAATAATGATACTGATAAAAATCATAATAATTAACATTGTTAAAAATGTAATTATCAATGAAGTCATTCATAGGCGGCAACATCTACGTAGATCTTTGTTCGCCTACTCCCATACAGAACTTTCTTTTCACGAGATGGCGTTGGCAACATTGATACAAGCGGCTAAATAAATTCATACTATCGCATAAATAATCCATATATATTTAGTAATTATAATTATACACTCCATCGATTAACTTAATGAGATCATTATTTATTTTGTTGTAATCTTGATTATATTGTCTTGGACTTCTTCGCATGTGAAATGGGGTACTAATAGTTCCATAAAGATGCATCCAGGTTTCTTCCACACTGCCCGAATTGTTTCCAAAACCGTTCTATAAACAGATATAAGAAAGATAAAAATGTATATAATAATATTAAATAACCGGTATAATAATTAAATATCGCCTTGAAATGGATGGAATATTTAATTAATTAAGTTTTAATTGTGTCAAATTAAATAAACAAAAGAATATACAAGAATATAAGCGAACTATTTCTGCTATTTCAGTATTATGCTTCTCTTAAGATAAATCCTCGATATCTCTTTTAGGAAACGTTATAGCACTAATATTTATTAAATAAATATATCATCACGGCATATTACCCATTTCTGGGTGTGCCAATCTGCTTTATCACAGATATCGGTAATGATGATGACATATTTATACCGTGCGGGCGCTTACCAGGCGTCACCTCACGGGCACTCATTGCTGGCGTGGAGACTGCACCACAGGAGTCACTTTTGTGCCATTTAAAATTCGAAATATTTGGCGTCGGTCGGAATCGAACCCGGTTCCCCAAATTCGCGACCAGACACTCAGGCACGCGGCCACGGGATTTATTTCTCTTGTTGGTATCTAGAATTCATACTTCGAAGCCATGTACTGTACTTGAAACACCCTGTATAAGCAACTATGCGATTAGTACTTGAAACTACAAAATTTTTGGTCACCGATAGCGCTATATTCTGCCATTCTTCTTGTAATTTAATTTTTAATTCTTCTTTGGTTTTAATGATTTAAATTCTTGTTTCATTCAGAAATTTCCCGCATTTATTCCATAGAGTTTAAGTCTGGTGACTGTGGGGGATAAATAAGCTTATTTTTTATATTATACAAGTATTCTTTAACAAAAAGCGAATTATTTTTCAAATAATTGGCTCGTATTACTAACGAACTATTATAATAATAGCGCTTTTACATTATATTCTTATGAGGATAAACATCATTTTTAACAAAAGCACCCTATAAAAATGTCGTACATGATGCATGAATTTACGCGAGTTCGATACCGACCGGTACAAAAACTATTTCAAATTTTAAATGATACAAACGTAATACACTCTCCACGCCAGCAATGAGTACAAATATGACATTATCATTACCGATATTTGTGTACAAAGCATATTGGCATATCCAACAATGGGTAATATACCATTTATTTATTTTAATAAATACCTGATCCGTAATTTCTAATGTCCAAATTCCCTTCGGATCTTCTCCCCAAGTCATTACTGACATAAATGTCCAGTCTTTGAATCCTTTACTTGATCTATCCAGTTTTCGTCTTCCAAGAAGTTGAACTTTAGTCCCTGACACAATATTGCATCAACAGAAAAATAAGAAACAATAAATTTTATTTTTTACCTCTTGGAGAAGTCAAAAATATCTCCAAATTCCCCCTCCTCGTGTATTGAACGGTAGTCGTCACTTCTACATGTTCCAAATACTTGACAGGACACAGAATACTATCAAAATAAATCACTACAGTGTCTCCGGTAGCAAACGAAGAGTTGTATCCAGTTTTGGCGGGAACTGTACATTTTTCCTGCGCTGGGACGGTAGTCCAGTTGGCTGCATTCGATACAAGAGCATGGGCGTTCATCAAACCGAATCCAAATCGTGTGTTGAACCACAAACCGGCGTCGTTTAGCTGCCAGCCTGGGTTTTCGGCAACAGGGGAGTATTCGCTGGTCCAAACGATGAGGTGCTGGACGTCTCTCCATGTCAAATGAGGACTAAAAGAAAAGAAAATGCATTCTGATGAAAAAATAACCATCATCATCAGCTATAATTATTATTATTATAGTTGATGATGGTGGCGTTGTACCACCGAAACGTCTAATTAAACAATATAACAATATATAATTTAAAAATTTGCGAATATTGGCTCTCCTGTACATTTTAAAGCAAAAATACAAGAACGAAAAGTTGCTTAGAAATAATTTTTACTCTTAAAAATTCATCAATTAATACAATAGAATATTTGCAGCACTAGATGTTTGGAAAGTAAAATATGACATTTTCACCAAAAATCAGATAGCTATGGGAATAAAAAACAAATAAAACAAAATATCAATTAAGATCATAATACTTAAATATTTAATGCTGAATTATAACATTGTAAACATATTGATTACAACAATAAGATTAATAATACCGAAATGAACTATCATTTCAGTGTATATCAAAAATGATGAATTATCCTAAAATTTAAGTCAAATACTTAATAATAAAATAAAATCACAAATTCTTCGGTACTGAATAAATCCATTTTATAACACACAAAAGCACAGTAAAGTAATTTATGGACTATAACAATGTAGACACAATGATTATAACAATTAACATCAATAACACTAAAATGAACTGTCAGAATGAGATTTTGTTCTATTTCTTTTATTTCCATGGCTATCTGATTTTTGACGAAAATGTCATATTTTATTTTCTAAATATCTAGTGCTACAGATATTTTACTGCATTAAATGAAGACTTTTTGAAAGTAAAAATTAAATCTAAACATCTATTTATTCTTGTATTTTTGCTCTAAAATGTACAGGAGAGCCAATATTCGCAAATTTTTAAAATCATATGTTAAACTCCTATGTTCCGCGTTTCGTTGCACACCTGTATATATTAAACTCCATTCGCTGAGACGAGAGAATGTGGAACTAATTATTGAATAGAAACAAGTCATCTATTGGTTCGGCTCCAAAATTATTCTCTTTTGACTTGTCTCTGTTAAAGAATTAGTTCCACATTCTCTTGTTTCAGCGAATGGACTATAATAAACAAGATCTACATTGCCAATTTGTATAATTTAAAAAAAGAAAATGATAAAAAACTCATAGATCACAATGGGGTTCTCCACTATTTTTATAAAATTGAATAATCGAAACGTCCAAAATAAATAAAAATTTTATCAATAAACGAGAGCTACACTGCCAAGTCATTTACTTGGATCTACTTTTTCCTCAAAATGAATTATTTTGATTAGAAATAAATCTGAATTAATAAGAATTGTGTTTTTATTTCGTTTTTATACTGAATTAACACAATTTGGGGGCTTGTTCGGGATGGAGGACAAGTGATAAGGAATTTTTCGACATTGAAAACGATGTGCCGTGAAGCATTTTACCAATTATGAATTTACGACGAAAATTCAAGATTGTAGGCAATGTAATTATTTTGTTTTTGTACCGAATTCCCACATAAATAACTAAATATCAAAATGGATTCTAAATTTTGAAAAGGCAATAGAAAAAGACTGTTTTAAATGTATTTGACTCAATTTTATCTATTTTTGATTGACAAATTAAAACCATTACTTTAAAAACAAAGCACTTATGTTGTTTTTAGCTTCTCCTGTAAAATTTTATAAATTACAGTTCTCGTTTCAAATTGATTGATTCAAATATGTATTTATTTCTTAACTTACTTAGCTTCAAGGGCTAAAGCAATGATTCCAGCAGCTAGTGGAGCAGATGCTGACGTTCCTGTATGTTTTATTGTGCATTTATTTCCCAGATCTGTTGTCGCCTGAAAAGTAAAAAATTTATTCTATTTCAAATATTATTTTCAGAATCGCAGAAACTAATTCTAGCAATAACTATTAAATAAGTCCTGTAGTGGTAGCACACACTATAGAATTCTATCATAGAAAGCAGGCGAATACGATTTTATTTTTACGAATCTTGGTAGCACGCACTTTAGAATTCTATATTCGCTTTTTGATTCGGAAATTATTGGATTTTATACTACTAAAATAAAAAATATTATGACAGTTGTATATAATAAATATATAAATTATATATAAATTGGCTTTGAATAGAACTCTGGCAAAATTATGACATTACTTTGACACTTTCGCCTCAAGTCGAACGCTGACAGGCGAATATTTTGAGACACGCATGCTACCAAATTTTCGCTTCGATGCGAAAAGCGAAAACAAATGCCTATTTTGATAGAATTCTAAAGTGCGTGCTACCACCACAGGATTTTTAAAAGTCGCCTGATCAATCAATAGCAACAAACATAATGGATTTATTTATTATAAACCCACAAATTCAAAAATAAAAATGGCGTTAGTGGCGGAACCAAATTTATTTTAAAAAAAAACCCAGACTGCATTTTTCAGTGAAATATTTAATAGAAAATCTGAAGTTTTTAAAAATGGATTTTAAAAACGGAATATGAGGTGTTTTAATCTTACTCACAATCATTTGATCCTTATAAGCTCCCGACGAATACGTCACCGCCATGGTAGCAGCACACTGCTCCCCATACCACGGAAAAGCCCCCCTTTGTGACGCACTCCCCACCGCAATTGTATACGGGCTTGCTATATACCCATCACAATTGCAATTATCCCCTTTTCCTCCGCCATTTCCACTAGCCCAGACGTAAATGGCGCCTAAACCCTTCCTTCCTTCTGTGATCCCGCGCTCTATAGCTTCTCGGGCGAGGCTTGCAGGTCCATCTACGGTTTTGCCGTCGTCGCTGGGCCCCCAAGAAGCGCTGTAGATGTCGACCAAGTCATGGGCGTAGCCTAAAGCGGTTCCTTCGATGCGGTCATTGACGAAGCCGTCCAGCATTCGAATACCTGCGGAACACATAGAGTGGTCTTAATAATCAAAATGTTGTAAATATAAGTTACATACAGCGACATGTACAGATGTCTCATTTTCGATGTTTTTTTAGGGTATCTCGGAAAATGTTAATGACATCATTGAAAAGCTTATAAAATATGAAAAAAGATGATACTGTTTTCAACATAGGCTGCTATTTAAAAAATCATAAGTTTGTTTATATCTCGAGAATTAAGATTTTAAAAAATCGAATTACGCCATTTTATTCTACCTAAAAAAACGATACAAAATTTTTTAAAACAATTTTTCTATAACTATCGTAATAAATAAGATATTTTCGAAATGAGAGAAAAACGAGTTAATACCTGTAGCTCAGAAACAAAGGAAGATCGAAAATTCCTGTAGTGACTATTAAACTATTAATATTTTCCGAGATAGGTACCTGAAAAAAACTTCGAAAATTACACATTCTGTATTTTTAAGAATACCAGAAATTGTTTACATATTAAAGTTTGTTCTATAAAAATGTTTATTTTTCTATTACTTAACATCCAGTAAATAATTTTCTAACATTTAAACATTTTAAAAAATCTGATGTGGTCAGCGCATAACCTCCCACAAATTCCATATTTAAAATAGCAACGAGCTTTAAGAAAAGTATCATTCCTGGTTGATCGTTTGTAAACAAAATCTAATTTGTCGTTCCAATAAACAGAAAAGTCTGTAATAAGAAATTTTGGATTATATTTTATTGTTTTTCTTCGAAAATCTGTTAAGAGTTCCCGTACGAGTTTTAAATACCAAATTTGAGAAGTTTTGGATTATATTTAATATAGTTTTTTATGGGCTTCAAGTAAAGTAACACTTCCGGTTGCACGGAGGTTAAAAAAATAGCCCTCATATATGAGTATTATAATTTGTGGTAAATAAATTTCTTTACAATTTTATAGTAGAGATGTTTATTAGTTTTGTCGTTCTTTCCACTTTTATTTGTTTTATATTTATATTTCAAATTGTATAATTGTACCAACCTCCAATTCTTGCGTTGAAGGCGATACCAACTCCACACTTTCCATTGTCTGCTACCATAGCAACCTCTCCTGCACAACGAGTTCCATGGCTATTACGATGTTTTGTATCATATTTCGGAAGTGGATCCAAATCATTTTCATTACAGTCATAACTTATATCAGAATCCTGTAAAAATATTATTATTTAATGTATTAAATTAAAAACTGTTTGATACTTCGACGATCCTGCGGGAAATAAGTGTTCTCAAACTCAAAATGAACGCAAGAAATAATCAAAACAAAATAATATCTAATTTTCCGCACTTGTTGTATAAATAACTATTATGTACTTACGTAATTTGCACTTAAATCGTCATGCGTATACTCTATCCCATCGTCCAAAATCGTAACTCGAACTCCTTTTCCAGTTATGCCCGCTTTGTAAACTGGAAGAACGTTTAAATCTAATTTCGGAAGGTCTTGCCTTGTCCTGGTATCTTGCTTTAAGAAAAAAAAGTTTAAAAACACTTTTTGAATGTAACAATTAAATATTACTTACAAGATACCATTCTTGAGACCACAATTCGTCATTAAAGAGCCCGTAAGTTTCAAATAGGCCATTTCGTTTCACTCTAGTAAATTTGTTTGAAGATGGTTGCTCAGGTTGATTTATAATTTCATCTCGTTTTTGACGTCGTTTTACTTGTTGTTGCTCAGCCCACAAAATCTGTAAAATATAAAATAAATTTAACGTTAATAATAATATTTAAGGACAATAAAACTGCTTTAACAAAAGTTTCATAACTGGCTATAATAAAAAGATATTCCGTTTAAAATTACTATACTTTTGTTTTGTTAAAGCTATTGAATAGTAACTTAATATTTCCAGTTTTATAAATTATTCTTAAAACATTTTTCTCTGAAAAAAGTGTACCTTATAATGATCCTTTAAATTTAAACTGATTTCAGGATTTCCACGTTTTTGATGAGTAGGGCGGTTTTTCGGACTGAAAAGATATGTATCCGAGAACCCTACAACCTGAAAGAGATTAATTTAAAATTAATAAAATATTACAATTATTAAATATGTTCAAAGTAGTTCTCTTCAATAATAATACAAAATTCATTTTCTTTTTTAATGCTTTCAAAATAATCATGAATTACAACTAAGTATCTTCTTCAGAAGAAAATCTAAAAAATAACCAAAAGTCACATAATAACTCAGGTGAGTATGACAAGTGTTCTGTTACTTTTTTTTACTAAAAACTAAAGAAAATACTCTCTGGTTAATTCCATCTTTTTTACTTAGAACAATACTTTAAAGAATTAAAGTTGTAACTTAACTTTAGCATCTTAATTTCAAATGATAGATAAAAAAATCTGTTGTGGCCAGCACAAGACCTCTCGCCATTTCCATATTAGGCTATATAAGTATTGTATTGCACTTCCCTTTCAAACCGTCGTTTTATAACAAAAAGATACAGAACTTTACCCAAATACTGATTTTTATTGTATTTAACATGTCTTCTGCACACATATAATTCTAATTATATCTATTTTTCATTGTATGAGGAAGTTTCTAAATGTCACAGATTCTTCCAATTCATTAACCAGATTGGCGGTATTTCTGATGGATATATGCATTTTACCTATAATTTCAAATATTTAATTAATAAAACAATAAGAAAGATTAAATATACTTCCCAGAAAAAGCTGTTAGAATGTCACTAAAACTGTTGATTTTTGACACTGACATGTGTCATTTAAAAACTATGTTATAAACATTGGAATTTGTCAACTGGTTTTCTTAGTGTCTTGGCCTTTGCGATTAAATTACTCTATATATTATAGTGTCTTTATCTCTAAATCTATACAAGATATAATAAAAATTTTAAGTGTATTAGATGGAGAATTTTATGTTCTTCAATATTTAATAACAAAAATTTCCAAAAAATTATATTTAGAAGAATTTTTCTCAGAATCTACTACTTCCGGTTGTTCAATTGTTACCAAAACCTTTTCAGCTCTTCCCAGGAATGTCAGATTGAGGAATCCATAGTTAAATAATTTTTAAGTCTTATGATTTTTGAGGAATCGTGTCTACAACATCCAGACATACACACACACACACACACATACACACATCCACACACACACACAGACATCCTTTTAAAAATGTTATAATCGGATTCTAGGGACCTTAAATCGTGCTTATTCACTGAAATCTGGATATGCGAATTTTAGCATGAATCCAATACCTCTCTTAGCGAGAGGTAATAAATGTTTAAAATAATAGTGCAAATATTATTTTCTACGGCCTACCTATTTTTTTTATTCTTAATAATTCTGTTCTTTACTCAACCATACATCATGAAGTTTTAATATATTTGCAGTAATGTATAGTATTACACTGTCTTTAATTTTAATTTAAACAATGTTATATAAGTAATGGAGTATGCTGTAGGCTCTTGGTGAAACATTTTTAAATAATACGGTAAATAATAATAAACACTCGCTATAGTTTCACAAAATTAAATTAACCTTTATTGCAATTTCGGCTTACAAGGCCATCATCAGAAGTGAAACGTTAGCGAGTGTTTATTATTATTATTTATCTTATTATTTAAATAATGTTAAATTAATTGTTAACATAATTTTGATACCTCAGTTTAATTTGTTATAGAATTAGTCATAGTTGCCATTTGTTTACTCTTTTTAAATAAAATACTTATTGAAAATAAGAAAATTGATAATATGTATATTCAATTATTATTTTTAATCATTTAGAAAAAAAGTATCCAATTATGTAATTATTATAACTGAAAACATATGATCCAAGTACTACAATCATTCAAAACGTGAAAATGCTACGCTTACAGTGAAATATCTGCAGGTGTAAATTTTCAGGTAACTTCATGAAAACAACCTGTTAAATAGCTGCCGCCTGCAGCAATTCCCTCGGGAATTTCCAGGCTGTTTCAGCCTATAAATGTATCAGGAGAACAGAATTAAAATCGATGAACTTCAGCAGAAACCAGGAACGATAACAACAGAAAACAGCTGACGAACACGCGTCGCGTACCACACACATCGGCTTCGATCTGCCAGCGAACAGCTGTTTACTGTTTACCCGTATGATTATAATATAGTACGCTCAGAAAGAATAGAACCAGTATTATATAACAAGTTTTATAAATGTTGCTTAAGGGTGTGAATATGTTGGATAAGAGCAGCGATAAAAGAGAATCAAATCTGTCTTTCTTTGATGTGTATGCTGGACAATTTCAGCGTAAAAAAAACGTCAATACGCTGCACATCCGATTAACACCAAACGATGAATTTTCGAAACGAAATTTCTCTGCATCTTGTCTCGTCATATTTTTCCTTACTTTCTCTTGATCGACTCGAGAGTCTCGAATTTATAATTAGAAATAGTAACTAAATTAACATTACAAACAGCATAAATATAATAAACGAGTACCTCTGATTAAAACAATATTTTACTAAGTCTGGTGTTTGAATGCTTGTATTCTTTTTGTCAATGAACAGCTGATAAATAAAAATGAACATACTATATCCTAAACATCTGTTAGCCTGCATGTTACCAAATGTTCACTCACGTGTTCACACATGTGAGTAGCTTATTTTAACACTTACCCCACCTAGACGCGTGGCATGTGCAATATTGTATTGCCATCTCTATCTTTATTTAGCTTAAAGGGACGGCCATTCACCCTACACCTAACTCACTTGCACTCACACGCTTTATAGTAAAACTGAATATATTTTTATCTCTTTCTAGCTTAGAGGGACGCCTATTTGGCATCTCTTTTTTGTGCCACGCGCCGTATGTGCCATCTTTGTCTAGTTTGTTATCTCTCTTCAACTTGAACCGACGCCCGTATAAGATATTGCTATCCTCGTCTTACTTATGAAACATATACCGTATAACTATCTTTATCTAGCTTAAGGAGACGACCGTTTAAGCTATTGTTATCTCTTTTCTACACACAGACCACATCCTGAAGAGTGTATCATATACTATCTCTTTTCAGCTTGAAGAGACGTCCATATAAACTATTGTTATCTTTTTCTAACGTATGTAATACTTGGGCACGTGCTACTCTGAGTTAAATTTAATAGCCTGCACCCTATTGCATATTATATAACGGAAATTTGTAATACACGAGGGTGAAAAAAGACAATGGCGATGATGAATAACGGTATTTACCATATGGAGGATTTTAAAATACAAAGTGAACAAAAAAAAATCTGTTGTGGCCAGCACAAGACCTTCCGTCAATTCGATGTATTTTTCACAAATCCCATACCAAAAGGACCGTGGAACAGTTTCTATATAATATCATGTAAAATCGAACACGAACATATACTATTTTTTACAAATTTCATACCAAAAGTTCATTTGAAAAGGTTCTATAAATCCAATAAAATTATGACATAAACATACACTAAGAAAAATGCATTTGACACATTTTATTTTCTGCTTCAGCTTTTCCCTATTTTATTAGAGGTCGCTGTTTCCTCTTCTCTTCCACTCATTCCTGTCCAACGCATCTTCTTCACACATACTTTCCATATTTGGTTTTGCACTTGCAACACACATCTATCAATTAGAATTTTGAATGTATCAGCTGTTTCCATGATAAATAGCAAAGCTGACTAATTTTTGAAAATTAATTTCTTTATAATGCTTTAAATTTACATATATTGAATATGAAGGAAAATGTATAATCAAACTGTATAGAGAAGAGTATTTTCTTTAATATATATAATATCAAAATGTCAAAAAATAATATTTAACTGCGTTTTTTTAAGAAAAACTGTTAAAAACTTCAAATAAGGGTACTTCCGGTGGATCAATTATAACCAAAATCTAATCAACTCTTCATATGGATGTACAGAAGAGGAAGATGAAATAATTAATTATAATTTTTAGAATTGTAGTATTGAATGATAGCGAAAATTCTAGCGAGACCCCTGATATTGTATCGTAAGGAATGTATGTTTATTTACACGTTTTTCTAAAGGCAATGAGAATGAAACTATGTCAACTTCCTACATAAACGTAAACAAATATAAACATAATATAGGTTACTTGAGTTCAACTGCCACCAAATTGTTTCCTTTTACAAGAAGGAAACGAGATATGAGTATACATACTTTCACGATATTTATTTTTATGATTCATTTTAACGTTTAAATATAAATTTAGGCTCAAAATTTTTGCACCAACATGGCTTAAATTTTAAGGGAGCATTATAACCATAAAAATGCAAATCAAAATATTAGGCAATCCAACATAACGTCACTTTTGCCTATTTTTTAAAATTATTGAATTATGTATCTTATAAAAAATATCGAAAATTTTTGATTTTGATACAATTAATTAATAATATTAAACCATAATTTTTTCCATGGCTCCATCATTAACTAAAACGTATGTAATTTATTTTTGACAGCTGCCCTCTGCGGAATTCATTGGATTGATCTATCATTCATTTGACATTAATTTCGATACAATATTGTTAATTTAATGAACACTTAAAATTTAAGTAACGTTGGTACAACCCTAATATCTTTATAAAAATGTAAAATAAAATCTTTACTGTTTGGAACGTAACAGAAATAAGTGTATAAGTTTATAATATACGATCCAAAACTCATAATAGTTCGGCCGATTTACATTTTCAACAAACAAATTATAAAACCAACGCAAATTTTGCGAAAATCTACAAATTTCTTTCGACTAGTTTAAAATAAAATATAGATTTCAAAATTACAAAAACTGAATAAATGTTATTCAAGTATTCCACCATTTAATATTGGGTTACATCGCCTTTATTAGTAATACCAGCTTTAATTCTATTAAGCATTGTATCCCTAAACCTTGCACATTTTCCTGTGAGTATTGTCCCATATACAGTAAAATTTTTGAAAGAAGTCCGATCAAGGCTATCTACGAATTGTATCTATGAATAAAAATTTTGTGCTGTCAAATTTAGTAGTGTCTTTTACTTAGTTTTTATGAGGGTACATAATATCTTGTGTACCTCATAAAAACTATGTAAACGACACTACTAAATTTGACAGCATAAAATCTTAATTCATAGAAGCAATTCGTAGATGGCCTTGATCGGACTTCTTTCAAAAGTTTTACTGTACATATTTTGCAAGGTAGGTTTTACTGTACGCTCTGGATTTTTACGAATTTTTTTATTGTGCCAAAAGTAAAGCGTTCCGGTAGAAGCTAAATCTGGACTAGAAGATGACCCTTAATAGAACTTTTTGTCCATTTGTGCAGATTTTTTAATTTGTTAAAAATGTAAACTGGCCGAATTATTATGAATTTGGGCTCGTAGTTACAAAATGTTTCAAAAACGATGTAAAATAAAAATAAATATAAATATATCATCACGGCATATTACCCATTTCTGGGTGTGCCAGTATCTACAACACATGTAGACATCGGTAATGATGACGATATATTTTACCGTGTGGGCGCTTATCAGGCGTCACCTCACGGGCACTCATAGCTGATGTGGAGAGTGCACCACAGGGGTCACTTTTGTGCCATTTAAAATTCGAAATATTTGGCGTCAGTCGGGATCGAACCTGGTTCCCCCAGGTTCGCGATCAGACACTCAGGCACGCGGCCACGGGACCCCAAAAACGATGTAAGTGCCATAAAATTATAATCATATTTGAAATGTAAAACCAAAGAAATAATTAAATGGACAAAGGGTTATGTAAGTAAACAGCTAATATTTCATATTACAATTACTATGTAAAACAAGAAGTATTGTCTACAATATCCAAACTCCAACTAACAGTAACTAGTAAACTAGTCCTCTCTCCTCGCGATAGGCGTGCCCATCTATTTTTACCTCATATTGATCGGGCACGTGCCAGGCGAAGTCCCCGCCCTTGCAGAGGGTGTTCCACAACCGCCCGACGCCCTGGCGTCGTCGTACGCCCGCAATATCTGTTCCCCTGCTACCAGGCGTCGCGTTTCGCGCCTTGGGTGACGCTCGGCATCGGCTGACGTCAGCAGACGCTGTGACGTCAGGCCACGCGCCGCGACAGAGAGGGGGTATCGTGGGAGAAGGATGGAAGATACAAGGGAGCGATATGGGATATTTTCGGTTGTGGGAAGTACCATGTGAATTAAATTGGAAATTCGTTGCCGCAACTCTTGTTTTCTATGTAATTTAATTTAAACATATAAATTTAGTAATTATTGCATTTTTGATGATCGCAACAATTAAACTTAGATAAGTTGTACATTGTTGGAAAGCGAAAAATTTCTTTCCAATTATGTAACACTCTATTATGATGCCCATTTGAAAATATTTTTGATTTTTACATCAAAATTCAAAAATTTATATATTTTTTAACGTCTGTTAAAAAAGTCCACTTTATTCATTAAAATGGATTTATAAGAGAATGTCTTTTTTAACACAATAAAAGTGTGAAAAAGTGCACTTTTTTTAAAGCAAACGCGTTAAATAATAAAACGTTACGGCACTTTTTTTCACACATTTATTGCAGACGTAAAAAAAAAATTATAACTGCGACTCGTTCGGTCAAACTTTCTTATTCGTGAAATAAGACTATACTTTTTACTCGTGTTACATAAATAATTATTTTAATATTAATGTTAAAAGTTAAGTTTTAAAAATTGATTATAAAGTTTTTATGAGATTTATGACAAAAAATTAACAAATGCGTTATTTTTAATTGTCATTTATAACTAAATTTGATTAGAGCAGTAAATTAGCACAAAACACACAAATCTGATGTGGCCAGCACAATACCTTCCGTCAATTCTATGCATTTTGTATAAATTCCATACCAAAACGTCCTTCGAAAAGATTCTATATATCCAGTAAAATTAAAACACGAACATACACTATGTAAATTGCACTTGATACTGACACCTGTCAATTAGAAATATTTGAATAAATCAGCTGTTTCCATGATTATAGCTAAGCTGGCTGATTTATGTATGTTAATCTCTTTATAATAGGGCTGTTGCAAGAATTTTTATATGACTTCTAAGTATTAAATTTTAAAAGATATTGTTCTTTAAAGAGCCTCAAATTTAAAAATATCACGAAATATCCTTTGGATATTTTACAATTAATTTTTGAAATTTGGATAAAATTTTGAATAAGTCACGTGATCTGAAACAGAATGTGACGTCAGAACACATACATCTTCAGCGGTTCTAATTGGTCCGTTTATAATGTAAAAATTTTTGTGTTTGGTGTCAAGTGTATCGTCAAAGTTGTCAAACAAATGTTAAATTTTTAACATTGGTTCAAGTTGTATAATATGTAGGTAATAAAAAGTTCAAAATAATATGAGTAATTTACGATAATGTATTGTACCTTCTTACAAAAATACTGTTAGGAACAAACCTACTATAGAGTTTATAAATTTGTCAAAAGATGCGATGGAAAGAAAATTGTGGCTAGAAGCAATAGGTTGAAGAGCTGATAATGTCAGAAAAATCGTGTCTTTATGTTTGTGAAGATAACAGTATATTTTTGTTGCTTCACTTATGTTCAGGGCAAACTTTACATCTACTATACAGATATTTTTTCTCGACATAGATCTGCATATCCTATAGCAGATTCAATGTAAGAATCATAACCAAAACCTTAAAGTAAAATATATTATCAATTTATATAGTAAATTCTTCTTATATTTTATTTTATCTCAGATCTTTAACACCCCTTATTTCGGTAGCAATAAAACAATCATTCTCTGATATAAATTCAGCCACCATCCAGCTACTGACCTTCGGTAAATTGTCCGACTTAGCTTGAGTGTAATTATTATTCATTTACAATGAGCAATGTCAGCGTCAAATGTCAAATTAAAAGATTTTGTTATTAACATGTGATAAACTGTAAGCCTACGTTTATTTATGTAAATAATATGAATAAACCTAGGTGATGGAAAAACTATTTTCCTATTGGCTATTAATGATGTAATGTAAGTGCTTCTACGTCACAGGAGTGGGGGGTAGTTTTTCAGGACGCCAATCTTTTTATTTAATTATTACCACAAATAACAGCAAATTATTAAAATAAAAATTATTACTAAGAAAATCATTGCATAAACTTTCATTTAAAATAGTTTTTGAAAAATGTGAAACAGGCTCATTCTTTAACTCTATATCTGTTGAATATGAACGAAAACGTATAATCAAACCGTATAAACAATAAGATATTCTTTCATTTTGATAATTACATAAAATGTCAAAAAATGATATTTAACTGCATTTTTTCAAGAAAAACTGTTAAGAACTTCAAATAAGGGAACTTCCAGTTGACCAATTATAACCTAAATCTACCTTCTTTCCCTAAAGGTGACGGAAGGATAAAAAATGTAAAATGTTTTATTTCTAATTGACAGTTAAAAACAATGTATTTGTTTATTTTTTGTTATAAATCCATGGCTGCCTAAACTGTAACTTTATAATTAATTTTTACGTTTATACGAAGAGCTAGAATAATCGGTTCACATCATTTAGATGCAAAACTCAAATATCTATAACTTTTGTTTGAAGTATATTTGCATAAAATAATTAGGTAAAAGTTTGGGCAAAGAAAAACTGAATTCCCATGTTAAACACTTACGTCTCACTTTTCGATTTACACCCTGTAAAAATATCTAAATATTATTTATTTACGTAATGAAATACAATAATAAAAGTAACATTTAAACTTAAACCTAAAGACGGAAATCTGTTCATGACAGCAAATAAATGAAGAAAAATATGTTTAAATGTCATGAGAGCGCAAGTGAGAAAGCTATATACGACGCCGATATATTATAATGAGTGCGAAAGAGAAAGCTGTCGTCGGACGTAGATTACATGATACATGGCCTTTTATAATTGAAAACAAAATCAAAAGAAAATAACACTTTACTCTTCAAATGTAGTAAACAATGTAAAAACTGTGGATTAACTCTAGATAATTATATTTGTAAAAAATTAAATTTTAATTTACAAATTTTATTCGCCTAAATGTTTACTTTTTGCTACACATTTGTGTACATTAACGACCGATTGCGTAATACGAGGGCATATTAAAATTTTCACAATAAGAAAATTTGCACTATTATTATTTTAAAGTTATATATCTGTCATTTGAAATTAAGTTTAGATAGAAGTTAGTTAACCAGTTTTTTAATGTACCTATCGTTGTTAGTGAAAATATAAAATGAACTTAAACATTTTCTTTAGTTTTTAGCGAAAAAACACTTGTCATATTCATGTAATTTGTCAAGGTGCATTTTGGTTATTTTTGAACCCTCATAAAATTTATTTAAATGTTTAAAATAAATTACGGGACAGGAGAATATACTGGATATATCAGATTTTTTAAATTTAAAATTTATTAATACATACTGTCTTTAAACAATAAATATTCCTATTTGATTAAAATAAATAATGAAATATCGAGTATGCATTACTAGAATTAATAAAACAGTTGGTGATGATATGATAACAAATGACGAAAGCATGGTAAATTCTATAAGTGCTTGCATTAAATGTACAAATAAACTTGATAAAAGCTTTATTGCTATCGAGGACATAACCTCTTGAGAAACAAGTATGTTTAAATAAACTTTTCGGTTATTATAATATACAAATATTTAGATTAGTTTGAAGCATACGAATGCATGCGAGTATTATTTAAAAAAATATATTTATCTGTGTTCTAATTCATAACATTTAATTTATTCAAAACTAAAATTATTCTTTGAACAATAAAATATGACGTTTAACTTTGTATTT
This sequence comes from Ophonus ardosiacus, assembly GCA_943142095.1. Taxonomy (NCBI): domain Eukaryota; kingdom Metazoa; phylum Arthropoda; class Insecta; order Coleoptera; family Carabidae; genus Ophonus; species Ophonus ardosiacus. Next base: position 9,911,598 of record OW964834.1, on the reverse strand, counting down.
AAGTAACAAATTTCTGAACTGCAGTTTCAGTACGACACCGAATCCAAATATAATTTTGTGATTCCCACAAAAATCGAATGTCAATTTATTATAGTTTCCGGTTTACGACAACTATTGGCCGGTAGTATGATTAAGGGTGATTAGTGAACAATTGATTTTGCAAAAAAAAAAAATACTTGAAATAAAAGATACGTACAATTAATTTTTCTTATCACTTGTTCATAATAACGGTCATTTTTTTATGCATATTATAAGTACGGAAAAAATGCCTGTCATACATTGAACTGTTTTGAAGTAAGTTTAAGTTTCTAAGTGCCATTTTTGTTTTAAAGTTATTACAAAAGTATTGTACAGAAAGAAATATGATATTCGTTCCTTTTATTGCATATTCTTCAATTATTTTTATCTTTTTACCATCCGACATCTTTAGATAAGGAAGGTTGTATCTTTGGTAAAAAAAATCGGTAGTTTTTAATGAATAAGCACGGTTTAGTGTCCCTAAAATACGATTTTACTAGTTCTGTATGTGTGTCTGTGTGTGACAAATTTTTCTCTGACGATAACTCCAATACTACAATTCTAAAAACTATAATTCTTTCTTATTCCTCTTCTTTACATCCATATGAAGAGCTGATTATTTTGGTTATAAATAGTCAACCGGAAGTTCCCTTATTTAAACTTCTTAGCAGTTTTTCTTCAAAAAACGCAGTTAATTTCATTTTTTGACATTTTATGTGATTATTAATATGAAAGATTATCTTATTGTTTATACGGTTTGACTATACATTTTTCTTCATATTCAATAGATATAGAGTTAAAGAATTATAGAGATTAATCCAAATAATTGTAATTGACAGATGTCAGTGTCAAGTAAAATTTACATAGTGTTATAATTTTATTGGATTTATAGAATCTTTTCCAAAGAAAATTCGGTATGGAATTTGTAGAAAATAGTATATGTTCGTGTTACAATTTTACTGGATATATAGAATCTTTTCCAAAGAAAATTCGGTATGGAATTTGTAGAAAATAGTATATGTTCGAGTTACAATTTTACTGGATATATAGAATCTTTTCCACGAACTTTTGGTATGGGATTTGTACAAAATACATAGAATTGACGGAAGGTAATGTGCTGGCCACATCAGATTTTTTTCATAAAACTATAGTTCCACTTAAATGCTTCAATTAATAATAACAATAGGTAATTGAAGAGTTTTTAGCAAAAACAACCATATTCCAATTATTGTAAATATGAGTAAACAAGTATCTTATTCACAAGTATGTATAACATTTTAAAATTTGAACGTTTCTACAAAAAGTCCTATAAAAATGTCTAATTATTATGTAATTACTCATCAATCAATGTTTATTTTTCTACTTCTTAACATCCAATAAGTAATTTTCAAATATTTAAACATGATTCTGAGTTAAATTAAGTTACAGAAATCTATGAAGTAAGAAAGCTATAAAGTTTTATTGTTTGATTAACTCAGAAAAAATGGGCCAAGGTTGTTTTTACTAAAAGTTTTTCAATTCTAGCCAACAAATAAATAAATAAGAATACTTACTTCTCCGTGATATGTATATCCCATTTCATCGGCAACCATTTCGGCTGTTTTTGGCCCTCCTGTTAACCGAACGACCCATTCATTATTAAAAAATTCTTTACTGCCCTCTGACCACCCGCCTACTGCAATTAAAAAACTCAGAAACACTATCACTTGTTTCATTTCGCTCCACTGTATGCCTAGATAGTTGTTCGCTTCAAAATGAACAAATGAAAATAGCAAAACAATTAAAAGGGCTTAGGGAATCCCTGCTGAGCTGACAATCCCCTCTACAGGACTAAAACAAATGAAAAACAACACGGTTCCTGATTCAACTTGTTTACTGATCCGATAATTCGATAGGCAGTTATTAATTTTCATTTGTTCATTAGATTTTAAAATACGAACATTTTATTTATATTTACGTAATATGAATATTTTTTTTAACCTGTTCATAAAATGTTTAGTATCATTTATTTAGAAAACATTCACGATTAAAACGAACTAGGTTTTATTACCTCTAGACAAAATACTAAATAAAGCAAAAAATTGAAAAATAATAAAATTAATAAGCGAGTTATGAAAGTTTGAAAAAATAAATGTGACATCACGAATATAAGTTTTCATATCCAGCTGTTTTCTTAATGGACCTAAATATTCTGGAAGTACACAGGATGATTGGCGAAAGTTCGGTGCCAAGAATATTTTAGCAAAATTAACCTAGACAAAGGGGCTCATAAGATGATCTAGTACGAATTTTGAGTCGCTTCCGGTTTTAGTGGAAATGGATACAACTTTAAATCTAGCATAGGGAAACAATATTTTGTTTCAGAATAAAAATAAATAAAATTAGCTTCACAACGAGTACAAAATATCATATTTTACTTCATCTATTTCAAAATGGCAACCATTTATTTCCAAAATGTGCATTAATAAAATTATATTGGCGATGGAATGTAAGATCGTAGCACTAAAGTGGCTTTTAAAGAAACTAATGCTAACGGGATAATTTGACATTTACTAATTGCATGTATGCATTAACAGCTCGATTCTCAAAAAAGTTTAAGCTATCCTCATTTTTAGATTAGTGAATTCTATTTTGAATAAAACTCGATTTCTGGACTGACATTCCCCCCAATTCTGTAAGAAAGTTGTTAAGTCTTAACAACGTTGCTATAGCAAATAACCAATAATAATTGCGAACACTGAATAAAACATGAAAATGACAGGCTTTACATTTGTTTTTATTGGTTACAATTTTTAGCAACGTTGCTAAAACTTAACAACTTTCTTACAGAATTGGGGTGATTATCTTTATTGAAAAACAAAATTGTATTACATAACATTTCGGAAGCAGATCTTAGCACCCGAAACGTTGTGTAATACAATTTAGTGTTTCAATAAAGATAGTCCAGAAATCGAGTTTCATTCAGAGTAATAAATTATCTTGCGAGTTAAAGTTTGAAGACGAATTCTATTCTATTCCTGTATTTAAAATTGAATCTTCAAAATATTATCAAAAAAAGTAGATACTAGGAATAGATTAGACTATATTTTAAGATATAAACTGTCAAAATTAATAAAAATTAAAATATCGATTCCCTATGCTATACATCATTTCAAGAAAATAGCGTTAGTTTAGTTAGGGATATAAATTCTGCTCTTTGATTGGTCAGAATGCAAACTTAGTTCACAAAAACGAAAAAAATTACACATGTCGGTTGTCAGTTATCAAATAAAATCTACATAATTGAGTAATATTTAACCATGATTTGTTGTAAATTTCAATATTCAGGTCTTGTACATATTTACAGATAAAAATATTTTTTTACGTCTTTTACAAAAGTACACTTTTTTCATTAAAATGTCTTTTTTTAACAAAATAAAAGTGTGAAAAAAAGTTACTTTTTTTAACGCTACAGAGTGATATAATGAAACGTTACGGCACTTTTTTCACACTTTTATTGCAGACGTAAAAAAAATTGTATGCAACTCGAGTAAAAAGTGTCTTATTTCACTCATAGGATTTGACGAACTCGCCTACGCCGTTTGGTCAAATTTTCCTATTCGTGAAAAAAGACTATACTTTTTACACGTGTTGCATAAATAATTATTATTATTGACAAAGTCTGGTTTCACGAATTTAAATTATTTGCTTAATGCAACGGTCGGTTCTCAAGCGCCATCTACTATTTTCTTACGTGAAATGAAGTATAGATTACATCCATTTCCGCTAAAACCGAAAGTGATACAAAATAAAAAAATCTGTTGTGGCCAGCACAAAACCTTCCGTCAATTCAATGTATTTTGTATATATCCCATACCAAAAGTTCCTTGAAAAAGATTCTGTATATCCTATAAAATTGTAACACGAACACACTATTTTTTACAAATTCTATACCGAAAGTTCCTTTCCCTATTTTATTAGGGGTCGCTGTTTCTTACTCTTCTCTTTTAATCATTCCTGTCCAACGCAACTTCTCCACACAATTCTTCCTCTCTCAAATCTTCTGCTACACAGTCCTTCCATCTTCTTCTCTTTGGAGAGACACTCTATCACATTCACACATAACTTTCTGACTCTATACTTTCAACTTTGGTTTTGCATTTACAACTGACATCTGTCAATTAAATTTTTCTGTTGTTTCCATAATTTTAACAAAGCTGACTAATTTTTGAAAGTTAATCTCTCTTAATGTCTCTATAACTCTATATCTATTGAATATGAACGAAACTGTATAATCAAACCGTATAGAGAATAAGATATTCTTTCATATTGATAATCACAAAATGTCGAAAAATAATATTTAACTGCGTTTTTTTAAGAAAAACTGTTAAAAACTTCAAATAAGGGTACTTCCGGTGGATCAATTATAACCAAAATCTAATCAGCTCTTCATATGGATGTAAAGAAGAGGAATACGAAAGAATTATAATTTTTAGAATTGTAGAATTGGAGTTATCGTCGGAGAAAAATTTGTCACACACACACACACACACACACACACACACACACACACACACACACACACACACACACACATACATACAGACATCATCTTAAAAATAGTAAATTCGTATTCTAGGGGCCCTAAAACGTGCTTATTCATTAAAAACTCACCAACGAATTTTTTGACCAAAGACAATACCTTCCTTTTACGGAAGGTAAAAATAAATTAATATTATAACATTGTATAAATATACATAATTTATAATTGCAAGTGAATTTAAATTATTAAGTTTATTGCAATAAATCTATATTTATATATAAACTATTTGAGAAAAAATAATTTATATTACTGACGAGCCGCTATAAAAAAACTCCTTATTTCCATAATATTTCAATTATATCATTTTATTTCTTTGTTAATATTAATGATTAAACATTTACTTTCGCTTTTTTACCTTCCGTCAAAAGGAAGGTATTGTCTTTGGTCAAAAAATTCGATGGTGAGTTTTTAACGAATAAGCACGTTTTAAGATCCCTAGAATACGATTTTACTAATTTTACATTGATGTCTGTATGTGTGTGTGTGTGTGTGTGTCTGTGTGTGTGTCCGTGTGTGTGTGTGACAAATTTTTCTCCGACGATAACTTCAAAATTACAATTCTAAAAATTATGATTCTTTCGTATTCCTCTTCTTTACAACCATATGAAGAGCTGATTAGATTTTGGTTATAATTGGTCAACCGGAAGTACCCTTATTTGAAGTTCTTAACAGTTTTTCTGGAAAAAACGCAGTTAAATATCATTTTTCGACATTTTATGATCATTAATATGAAAGAAAATCTTATTCTCTATACGATTTGATTATACGTTTTTCTTCATATTCAATAGATATAGAGTCATAGAGAGATTAAGAGAGGTTAACTTTCAAAAACCAGTCAGCTTTGCAAAAGTTATGGAAACAGCAGATAATATTCAAAAAATTCTAATTGACAGATGTCAGTGTCAAGTGCAAAATCAAAGTGGAAAGTATAGGATCAGAAAGTAATTTAAGTTACAGAGGGTCCCTCGCAAATGTCTTGCAGTTTCAATGCCGGGAGTACAAGAAAGGCCAAAGAGAAGATGGAAGGACTGTGTAGCAGAATATTTGAGAGAGGAAGAACTGTGTCAAAAAGATGCGTTGGATAGGAATGAGGAAGTGTGAAGTGCAATTTACAGAATGTACATTCGTGTTATAATTATACTGGATTTATAGAATCTTTTCAAAGGAACTTGCAATATGGAATTTGTAAAAAATAGTGTGTTCGTGTTACAATTTTACAGGATATATAGAATCTTTTCCAAGAAACTTTTGGTATCGGATTTGTACAAAATACATTGAATTGACGGAAGGTTTTGTGCTGGCCAAAACAGATTTTTTTTTACTAATAATAATTAATAAGATTGGTATGAGTGATGAAAAATGTATAGTAAATATATATTTATTATATAAGCTTGAAATAACACAATAAGATTAAAGCTATATATTATTAAATAATTATATAGTACGTTATATATTGCGATAAGAATTAAGAAGCACTGGTATATCTAAAATATGAACAAGGATTTCAGGATTAATTCTTATTTGGAGGTATCTGAGCCAACTGTCTCAATTGTTTCAAAACAGTCTCCAGCAATTTCTTTTTATCTCTCTCACTTTTCTTCAAATTAGAGAAGATTGTTTTGTTGTCCCCAGCTCGTAGCCTTACATAAAAAATATTTACATTTATTTCATATATTTGTAGTTTATATAATTGAGAACACATAAATATAAAAATATGAACTTACTTTTCAAGAAGTACTATGGCAAATTCAGGATCAACTTGTTTATATTTACTAGTTTCTTGCCCATAATCATGAAAATATGTGGGCCAGTCCCAAGATATAAACAAGTCTAGCATTTGACGTAATGACGCAAAATACTGGAGAAGTTCATCTTGTTGAAGACCTTGGACAGGTTCCGAGGCAGCAAATACTAAAAAAATATAGGGTAATACGAAAACATTAAAAATTATTTCATTATCTTTGTCTTATATTAACTAAGTCGTAAAAAGTAAAACGAAAATCTGATTTTTAGTTCCAGGACTCAATCTGAGTTCTTTTGCAAAAAAAAAAAAATTCGGGCTTGTTTTTGTGTGAAAAGAGTCTTTTTCTATAGTCTATATACAAAGTAGGCATTTACGCTCGCTTTTGTCAACATAAAATGTCACTTTTGCGCTCATGCGCAACAAAGTAGAAAAAATGCCCGCTATCCGAATTTTTAACTATAAAATGTTGAGAAATGTCACTTGTAATAGGAACGTTCAGTCAGGAACTAATAGCGCTGTAGTTACTTACACATTTACCACCTCCACATGTCAATCTGACATACGATTGCTCTGTCGGTACATTACATAACCAAACAAAATGCCGTACTACTGTGTGAAGGATTACAGAAATAAAATAGGGTATTCATTAACAAAAACAAAGTAAAAAAATGCTTTGATTAAATTGAAACAATAGCTCAAAAAGAATGGAAAATAACGATAAATTAATATTGAAACATATAATCGTTATTTATTGAATAGTACTATAAGTACAAAGTGTACATTTTATTATTTCTTGTTATGGTGGAGGACACTATTGTGGCGACTGTAGAAAAATCTTGTGTGTGCTTCGAGTGCAAATGGACTTGTCGAGATATGAATATTTAACTATGCGTTCGAGTTTTTAGTCCAATTGATATGCGCCTGGCATAATGTTATCTTTATATTGTTCTTTTATAATTATTTTAATTGGAATAAATAAATATATCATCACGGCATATTACCCATTACTGGGTGTGCCAGAATCTACTAGACATGTAGACATGGGTAATGATGACGATATATTTTACCGTGTGGGCGCTTACCAGGCGTCACCTCACAGGTACTCATAACGCGTGTGGAGAGTGCACCACAAGGATTACGTTTGTACGATTAAAAGTCTGTATAGTGTCTGGTTGCCAATCTGGTGACCCGGGTTCGATCCCGGCCAGTGCAGACTATAATGAGGTCATGCACGACTTTTTTTTTATAACTTTAATCGATACAGTAATGAAAAATAATATACCCGTATTTATTATTTTTCCTCAAATCTATCTTTAATCATGAAAAAATTGTAATTGAAAATGACATTCTTTAAAATGAGGCTGCTAGAACCCCGCTTCGTCCCTTGTCTAATGACGTCACAATGTGAGAGGCACGACTATTTTGATTTTCACACTAATCTAAACATCAAAGTGATATTTAAAGATAACCTAAAATTTATGAAAGTAAATATGTCGATGGAACGTTGTTTCGTGCCAAAATAAAGAATAAAATAATATTCTGCAATATATTCAATGTCTCACATGCGTTTATAACCTTCTACCATCTAATCTCAATAAAAAAATCTGTTGTGGCCAGCACAAGACCTCTCGCCATTTTCATATTAGGCTATATAAGTATTGTATTGCACTTCGCTTTCCAACCGTCGTTTTATAACAAAATCTTACAGAACATTACCCAAATATTGTTTCTTACTATATTTAGCATGTCTTCTGCACACATGTAATTCAAATTATATCTATTTTTCATTGTATGAGGAAGTTTCTAAATGTCAAATATTGTTCCAATTCATTAACCAGATTGGCTGTATTTCTGATAGATATATGCATTTTACCACAATTTTACCTATAATTTCAAATATTTAATTAATAAAAGAATAAGAAAAGTTAAATATACTTCCCAGGAAAAGCTATCAGAATGTCACTAAAACTGTTGATATTTGACAATGACATATGTCATGTTATAAACATTGGAATTTGTCAACTGGTTTCCTTAGTGTCTTGGCCTCTGCGATTAGTATACTCTATAAATTATAGAGTCTTTATCTCTAAATCTATACAAGATATAATAAAATTTTTAAGTGTATTAGATGGAGAATTTTATGTTCTTCAATATTTAATAAAAAAAACTCCCAAAAAATTATATTTAGAAGAATTTTTCTAAGAAACTACTACTTCCGGTTGTTCAATTGTTACCAAAACCTTTTCAGCTCTTCCCAGGAATGTCAGATTGAGGAAACTGCAGTTAAATATTTTTTAAGTCTTATAGTTTTTGAGGAATCGTGACTACAACATCCAGACATACATACATACATACACACACACACACATACATCCACACACACACACACACACAGACATCATTTTAAAAATGTTATAATCGGATTGTAGGGACCTTAAATCGTGCTTATTCAATAAAATCTGGATATGCGAATTTTAGCATGAATCCAATACCTCTCTTAGCGAGAGGTAAAAAGTAAAGGAATCATTTGATGTAACGTGTAGATAACTTCACGCCAAATGAAAATTATATTTATAAAAATAAATAGAACGATGTTATATTAATATATTATAGCATATTCAGATATGTAATCCTCAATTTATAGTTTATATATATTTTTCTTTTAGAAATTGTGTCCATATAAAATGGCTGTTTGAAATGAGTCTGAACTTCGTTCGGAACGTTGTGACAACAAAACATGGCTGATTTTTGCAACTTTTTAAAAATATCATACTTTAAAACGATTTTATACAACAAAAAATGTAAATAAAAAATAATTTAATCATACTGAACGATAAATTAGACTATCCTTCTTCGATTTAAACAGAAAAAAGGTACAATTATTTTTTTTTGCATGACCTCATTGGAATACATATTAAATTTTGTTAATTAATTGTTGAAACTGTAGTGTATACTTATTTGTTTTTCGCTGAAAAATTAATTTTCTGTGCAAAATTCTTTCGTCTGCGACTGAGCTCGTTTGTATTATTTGGAAATGACTTACGTTCGCACTGAAGGAGATCCAAATTAACTTGATGCAGAGCCCCCATTGAAATCTGCTTTACTTCTTCAGTCAGCAAAATATTTTGCATTGATTTCGAGATATGTTCGCATGCGGACTTACATGCAACTTGAGCTACTTCAGGCTTCAAAAAAAGAAGAATTATTATGAAGTAATATATAATAAAACGCGATAGAAACATCTTACAGGTAAATTAGTAAAAGACTGGAATGTACTCTGCAGAAAAGCAATCAAATCTGAAATGAAGCTAGAAGCGTAGCCTTCAGGTTCAACGAGAAGCCAATCATAGCTTTCAAGTTCAATGAATTCATCTAATTTGTGGCAGAGTTTCACGCATATTTGACGGACGGCGTCTTCTCGAGCTACGCGGAATAAAGCGGGCTGACCTTGACCGCCTACGCGAGACTCGCCACTATAAAAAATATAATCCTGTAAAATCTACCAAAATATTAACTATAGTAAAAAAAATTATGCAGAGTAGTTACGTCATTAAAGTTTGTAACTAGATAATGACGTCACGGAATTATTTTGTTTACATTTACTACTAAACAAAAACAGTTACTTTTGTATTCAAAAATACAAATGTGATACGCAACAAAGTAACAGTAATGAAATCTAAGAAAAAACAAGAACAACGTAAACAAATGTTATCATACGAAAAGATAAAAACGAATGAAAGAACACCAAATGTCGGTCGACAAGATACATGTCTATCATGAAAGTATTTTCCGATTTGAATGCAATTTAGATATTTTTTTACTCATATATTTCGTTTTATATATGTATATGTATTTACTGATTTGGATCCAATTTAAATACCTAATTTTGAAAATATAATTAATAGATATGGAATCAAAATAAACAAATGATGAACTGTAATAGATTTTTTCATTTGTTTGTTAGTAATATTCATTTTTTTCGCTCTAAAAAATTAATAATTCATCTTTTATATATGTGTAAAACAAAAGAATGTAGACTTGTTATAAATCATTGAAAAGCTTATTTAAAAATTATAAATTTGTATTGTATCTCGAGAATAATTAAGATTTAAAAAATCTAATTACACCATTTTATTTTACCTAAAAAACGGTACAAAATTTGTTAAAACAATTTTTCTCTAACTACCATAACAAATAATATAAAAGAAATTTTCGAAATGTTACGTATAAATATTCAAATCCAATTGTGCCAACATGTGGTGAAAAAATAAATTATAATTATTTGAAATAAATTAAAATGCATTAAAAACATTGGCTGGTACCACAAGCCTTGTTTTAACTAAAACGCTGTTTTAAAAAATGTCAAATTCAAATTTCAATATTTAAATTTCATCCTTGGTTAAAGAAGGATTTTTTAAAAATATTTGTTTGAACACAAACTACATTCTGCCATTTAATAAGTAATATTACTTATTAAATGATTCTGCTTTAAAATCATATTTTGATAAATTTGATATTATTTATTGTATATATTAAATAATGAAATTTGACATTTCTTAAAACAGCGTTTTAGTTAAAACAAGGCTTGTGCTAGCAGCCATTATGCTCGACTTTCAAATAATTGTAATTTTAGTTAAAATGTACTTTTCTTATAGAATGCAAAATAAAGTATTTGTTTTCTTCGTTTTTCTAAACATAAACATCACTCGGTCATTACCATATTTTTTTTTAATATTGTAATGTTTTATGAAGCAACTCTGCTTTTTTTTATCATAGATTCACGAGTCGATAATAAAATATACAGATTTGTTATATTTTCTTTTATAAATATGTATTCGTTTACTCACCCTGTCATATTTGAAACAAACTGCTCCAAATAAACCGTAGCTTCTTCCAAATATCCAGTATCAACAATAATCTGAATAATCTGCAATAAACCTAATGACGGACTTCTAAATATTGAAGATAAACATCCACTGAAACTTCTCGTCAGTAACAAATTTATACTTTTTCTTATCATTTCGTCCACTTCTACTTGACTAAAATATTACACCACAATATATGAATGAATTAAAACAAATCGCAGGTCTAGAATAACAAGGTTTTAACTGCAAAAAAGTGATATGTCGGGAAAACTGATTTTAAAATTTAAATTTGAATACATTATAGTTATCTAACAAACATTTGTTAAACTCTAATGCCCATATTCATAAAGACTCATAAAGTTTCAAAACGGCTCATTATAATTTTTGACAAATATAATCACACTTGACAAATCAAATTTCGATTTTCTTTCAATGTTGACTGCTGGCCGTGTCAAATACATAGCGCGACCTTGAGACTTTCGGTTAGTTATGTATTACGACACTTAGCGCTAGTAGTGCTTCGTTCGGATTAATTCGTTAAAATTCGTAAATGCTCGGATGTTTGGTGATTTTAAAATCGTAGCGGCTTGGCTGAAAATCATACTGACAATTCAAATTTGAAATTGTATTTTCGTGAAGTGTCATTCTTCATTATTGTGTTATTTTATATTGTGTTTATTTGTTTCTGCAAAATGCCAAGAAGTTATTGTGTGCCGGGTTGTGATGTTGAAAATATAACAAAACACTATTTTCCTATTCAGAAGAAATTTACAAAATTTGGGTTGAACGAGTAGCTCATCCAAATACAAGATAGAACAAGAAATGAAAGGATTAGAGAACAATTATAATGTAAGTCTGTATTGGACATTGAGCAGAGAGAGCTAGCTTGGTGGGGCCATATGATCAGAATGAACGAAGCTAGACCGGTGAGACAAATATGGATGACAAAAGTGGTAGAAAAAACAGACCGAAAGACAACTGCGTTAAGCTAATATTGAAGATCTTGGAGAAGAAAAATACGACGATTCAAAACGCTAGCAAGATGGCAAGAAATAAGAAGCAATGGGCGAAATTTGTACACAACTAAATGTATGTGTATACCCTACACCTTATGGTAATAGGATATCCGATTATATTTTTATATTCTCCTTATGTAATTTTAAGAAATAAATATGCGTTCTATTTCTCGTTAAATATATATTTGGTGTTTTCTGTTTATTACTATATCAATAAAAAAGAATAAATATATTCTGAATAGTAATGCGGGATGCAGACTATCTCCGATACTACCCGCCATACTGATTTTAGTTATGTCTTACGACACCGAGCGCTAGTGTTGCAGGACATAATGCCTACTACTTTATCATTGCAGTTGACTATCTTAATAGTATCTGTTGTCTGTGGTTGACTGTTTTTATTGGATAAAAATTATAACGAACCGTTTAAAATTTTACGAGTGTTTATGAATACGGGCATAATTCTATTAGAACAATATGAAAGAAAAATTACTATGATATGCTTAGTTACCGAAAAATTATTACAAAAACGGGCAGTTTGAATTATGTATGTACCTCAATATTTTCACATATTTTACGGAATCTGCACATATTTAATAAAAACTCAATTCGACATAAAAAAATATTTATTTTTATTAATTGTCGGCTCCAGTGGCTCAATGGTTAGACGTTAGAGCAACGCCTCTTGTCATGAGTGTGCTCGGGGTTCTGGGTTCGAATCCCTCGAAAGCATGGATGTTTGTGTATGTGAACCTACTCAGTAATTGAGATTTAATCCTGTTGAGAGTTTTTACCTTCCGTCAAAAGGAAGGTATTGTTTTTGGTCAAAAAATTCGGTTGTGAGTTTTCAATGAATAAGCACGTTTTAAGATCCTTAGAATACGATTTTACTAATTTTACATTGATGTCTGTATGTGTGTGTGTGTGTCTGTGTGTGTGTCTGTCTGTGTGTGTGTCTGTGTGTCCGTGTGTGTGTGTGTGTGACAAATTTTTCTCCGACGATAACTCCAAAACTACAATTCTAAAAATTATGATTCTTTCGTATTCCTCTTCTTTACAACCATATGAAGAGCTGATTAGATTTTGGTTATAATTGGTCAACCGGAAGTACCCTTATTTGAAGATCTTAACAGTTTTTCTGGAAAAAACCCAGTTAAATATCATTTTTCAACATTTTATGATCATTAATATGAAAGAAAATTTTATTCTCTGTAAGATTTGATTATACATTTTCCTTCATATTCAATAAATATAAAGTTATAGAGAGATTAACAGAGGTTAACTTTCAAAAATCAGTCTGCTTTGAAAAAAATATGGAAACAGCAGATATGTATATTCAAAAAATTCTAATTGACAGATGTCAGTATCAAGTGCAAAACCAAAGTGGAAAGTATATGACCTGAAAGTGATGTAAGTGACAGAGTGTCCCTCGCCAGTGACTTGCATTTGCGGCCTCGCCCCAAGATAGGAACTTATAATGCCAGAAGTACGAGAAAGGCAAAAGAGAAGATGGAAGGACTGTATAGCAGAAGATTTGAGAGAGAAAGACCTATGTCACGAAGGTGCTTTGGACAGGAATGAGTAGAAAAGAAGAGTAAGAAACAGCGACTTCTAATAAAATAGGGAAAAGTTGAAGTAGGAGGAAGTGTTAAGTGCAATACATAATGTACGTTCGTATTCGTTTTAAAATTTTATTAGATTTTAGAATCTTTTCAAAGGAACTTTCAGTATCGTTATGTAAAAAATAGTGTGTTCTTGTTACAATGATACAGGATATATAGAATCTTTTTCAAGGAACTTTTGGTATAGGATATGTACAAAATACATCAAATTGACGGAAGGTTTTGTGCTGGCCACAACAGATTTTTTTTTTAAAAAAAGAAGTTCAAGTTAATTTGTTTTTTGAGAGATGGGTTCAGATTAATTTTTTTTTTTGATAGATGGGTTCGATGCGGTTCTGGTTCAAACATTAATAAAATTTGCGGTTTTGTTCCGGGTTCCAGGTTCGGTTCGACTTAATGAAATTTAGTGTTTTCTGAATATAGAAATAATTTAAAATGCGAGCCGGAATTTACGCGACAAGAAACGAACACAATTTTTACGAAAAGTGAACAACGATTACGCTTCCTCTTCGAACTGTAAATGAACCTGAACCGGAGATGAAACCTGACCCCGAATTTTAATACCCGGTTCAGTTCTGACTGAAAATTATATTTGAAGTTCGGTTCCGAGTTTGGGTTCGCTAAAATGTTACGGTTTGGTTCCGGTTTTCCTTCGGTTCAGGTTCGGGTTCGATGCCCTGGTCATTACAACTATCTTTGGGCGCGTTCAGCACCCCGGAACCGTTGAACGCCGATGATTGCCGAATGCAATTGCTGGACCAATTACATTCGTCCATTCGTTGTGTTTGGTAAACTTCGGAGGTCAGAGATGCCAACGTTGATAAGTGTTAAACGCGATGAATGTTTTCAAAGCATTCCGCTTTTCGACGCTAATTTCTGACTCTCTTTTTTAGCTTCTATGGCTCAGAAAATACTTCTTTTTATTGTTTTTTGTCCCTACACATTTGATTTAATTTTTGGCAGATAGAACTTTGTTTCTGTACTAGCTCGAAAATGGACAACAATATCTCAAAATTAATATCAGAAATGGCTAATAGAACCTAGCCACACAAAAATCTCATTTTACCAAATACTTGCAGTTACATACTACCTTGTTATTCTAGACCCGCGAAATATAGAACTTGATACCTTAAATTTAAATCTTCTGAGAACTTTAAACAAGCGTAAATAAATTCTTTGACTTGATGATAAACATTAGGAACCATATGAGAGAATTGAAATCTATATGGGAAAGTTATCTCATCGGGAATGTCTTCTTCCAGTGGACAGGAACCCAAAATTTCGTCGTATTCGGCTTGAGAATTAACCTAAAACATTAATTGATTTATGATGATAAATGCAAAGTATGGGATCTTCCACTTTTTTAAAAAAAAAGAAACTTCATCTAATTGGAAACGATCTATAGTTCTACAAAGTCTTTATTGTTATTTGATAAAACCGCAATCTTTTTTAAATATTCTATGATATAGGAGATGTGTCAATAAATAACGACGAAACACAAAATCACCGTGTTGGGATATCAACAATTTTAATATACGTTAAAAGGAGCCAAATTCGAATCCGAGGTGCAGTCACAGAATAGACATTTATACAGAAGCGACACTCCTTGTCTGAACCATTGTTGTTGGGATTTGATGTTTATGACCTTGAACTTTAAATTTGTTGGCAAATTTACGCGCGAAATTTAAATTGTTTTAAATGTTAAAAGAAAAATTAGAACACAAAAGTACTAAAATTTTAATTTTATTAACGAATTAAGAAGAAATCAGATAAAATAAACACATAATTATGTTTTTATTGAACAAATACGTGAATTTTACAAATTCAATACAATGCAGAATTTTCTATATCTTTGACGTGGGAAACACAAACATCAGATTCAATGAATATGTCCCAAATATCCTTCTCCATCAAATCTTCTCTTCCTCAGGCCTTGGGCCACATTTTACACCTATATTTATCAAGTGAATATACATTTTGCATGATATGGAAGTCGTTTTGCATTACTTACATTTATGGATCTTTCGGAAAGGAAAAAAACTTACATTTCACTTTCTCCACTTTTTAAATCTACTTATACAGTTTTTATATGAACAAACAAGTCCTCCCGATTCTACCTTCTTCGTTTTTTTCCATTTTATTAGAAACTAACACCACTTCTAACATTCACAAACGGTTCACAAAATGACATATGTCAAAAGTGAGAAGACGTGTTTGGTTTGCTTGAATTAGCCATAACCCTAAAATACATGGGCGTGACAAGCTGACACAACAGTTCCTCCAGAATATGTGAAATATAATGATTTTCATTATGATAACGATTTTTCCTATCGTTTGTTGAAAAAATAACATACTTGTTCTTATTAGAAATCACTTTGTGTTTCTCAATATACTTTTATTATTGACCCCTAACATAAAATGTTCTCGTCGAGGTAATGAAAAGAACAAAGGATCGTAAGATACGAAGATATGCCGAAACAATCCGATTTTATCCGGTTAGCCCTTTAAATTTGTTGGCATACTCTTTCTCTCTCTGACTGTCGCCTCTGTATGAATGTGTATTCTGTGGTGCAGTTATAGAAAAACCGGCAGAGCTTATGAACAACCTAACCAAAAAGGCCTTGCTTCCTACAATGGAATATTCGCATGGGCGGAGTAGAGTTCGGGGAAGAGAGTACATTGAGGGAGGCAATATTTGTTTTGCTTATTTTAATAGTCAATCCCGTTATTTTATCGTCACACCTCGTAATGTTAAGCTCATATTTTTTTTTTTTTACCTGTACAGGTAGAAAGCTTTCTTGGTCCAAAATCTCTCTGAAAACTTGCACCCATCTTTGCATTAAAACTTCATTATAATGTTCTCTAATTTCTAGTAAAAGTTCCCATAAGGGCTTTACTGTATAACCATAATTTCGTAATGTTGTACTAAACAACATAATCAAATCTTTTATCTTCAGCATCAAAGTTGCATCTGTACAATATGCCTACAGTAGAAAATGATTAATAACAAAAAGCATTAAAACAGAATTAAATAAACGTACAGAATGGGTCTGCAACGTAGTGACTATTTTTGATAATGCCATGGTCCATAATTCGTCCAAAAACGCACGTGTTATCAGACCGTTACCTGTATTTAAAACGTGGTCTTCAACAATGAAAAAGCCAACAATTGCGTGGATGTAGGTTCGGTAACTTTCCAAAGATTCATGCTGGAAAAATATTTAAAATTAGTAGTTGGAAGTTTTTAAGATAAAAGTAACAATAATTAAGTGTGCCATTTTCACCTCTCGCTAAGAGTGATATTGGATTCTTGCTACAAATCGCATATTAGTGAATAAGCAAGTTACTAGAATCCGATTTTAACATTTTTACAATGATGTGTGTGTGTGTGTGTGTGTGTGTGTGTGTGTGTGTGTGTATGTGTGTGAGTGTGTATATGTGTGTGAGTGTGTGTGTGAGTGTGTGTGTGTGAGTGTGTATGTGTGAGTGTGTATGTGTGTGTGTGTGTGTGTGTGTGTGTGTGTGTGTGTGTGTGTGTGTGTGTGTGTGTGTGTGTGTGTGTCTCGACGTTGGAGAGACGATTTCTTAAATTTTATGACTAAAGACCAATTTAACTGGGTGTTTCTTAATTTGACATTAATGCAAACTGTTGAAAAAGTTTTGGTAACAATTGGAAAAATTTTCAAAATATTATTTTTTGGAAATTTATGTTATTACAAATATTAAAGAATATAAAATTCTCTATCTTATATTATTTTATCTTCTATAAATTTAGAGATAGAGAATTATAAATATATAAAATAAGCCGTTGTAATGAATCTTACAGCCCAAATAACTCCATGGTAACCAGTTGAAAAATTAAAATGTTTGTAAATGACAGAAAAATGTCAGTGTCAAAAATCCAGATACATTATTGAAGGCTTTTTCTGGCAAATTATAGATACATACATTACATATACGCATAAGAAATACCGCCAATCACGTCAATGAATTTGAAGAATCTCGAACATTTAGAAGGATAAGAAACTTATTTATAGAATGAATTAAATAATATAAAAATATATTAATTAAATAGAATTTTTGTGTGTACCAGAAATGTAAAACACAATATGTACTTATATATCCTAATATGGAAATGGCGAGAGGTCATGTGCTGTCCTCAACAGATTTTTTTTCATATCATTTTTTGGTACTTTGGCTAATCTAAGCAATCCAGTTCAGTGGTATGTATTGTTAACAATTTGAATTTAATAAAATTATTAAAATAAAGGTTCAAGTTATCTGTAAATTAAATTTCATAATTATGTATCCTACCTGCATTTAGGAAAGTTATCGATAAAAAATTGGCTCTTTAATTGTTTTAAGCAGAGTATATACCATGTGTCTTATTCGCAATAAATTTAGCATGACCTTCGTAATATAGATATAGTTATAGATAATGAATATTTTCTAGAAAATTTATAACCTTGACAATGAACAAAGGCAATGTTTATCTCCGGATGTGATTATATTATAATTTATCCACAATTTGCAAAAAATAAGTATGTAGTTATAATTTATTATCGAAAAAAAAAATATTGTGAAACTTTCATTGCTTGTCTACTCTACCCTAAATAGAGAGTGCGTAATAGTTATTTACGCATAGAGGTCCGAAAGAAAAGGTTTACGCCGGCGGACAAAATTTGTCCAAGGGTGTAAAGTTCTTTCGGCCTGAGGTATGTACGTTTTACGCACAACTGTAATCAAATGAAATGTTTTTAAATACATGCAAAGCTTGTCGCTATGTAAAAATATTACGTGGCCAGGTTAACCTTATTTTGTCGTTATATTATAAATAATTAAATAAATACTTCTAAAATTCAAATAATTAAATATATGTTAGTATCATTACAGGGCGTTTTGGATTTTTTTCAGCCCGGCGGACAGTAAAACTGGCAAAAAGCCCGGCAGGCGTAATCTTCAGTTTTCCGCTCTGGTAACTAAGATGTAAACAAATAATTTTAATGCAGTTGTGCATAAAATAAAAATATTAAAATCAATCCTGTTGTGTAACTGTTTTAAATTAATTATTACCATATTTGTTGGAGGTTGCAATACTAGTCTGGCCTGTTTAGTTCTTTGGGTCCTGTAATAAGCCTCAAAAGTCGATCTAGACCCCAAAACAGTTGAAATATGCAAACACCGATAAACAGGCGAAAAATCAATCATTTCTTGTGCACTTAAATCTTCCTCAACGTATTGATTCGATGACACATCTTCATTTCCTAAATCAACAAGATATTAATTTACTTTTTAAACAAAAACAAAGAAACTTACTCGTCGTAGGAGGTTGTGGCGCTGTTCTTTTTTTCTTCCTTCCAATGACAGTTGGGTCGCTTGCCACTTGTTCACTTGTCTAAAAAAAATAGATATACAATCAATTCAAAGGTTACTTTGATTTTCTTACATGTCTCATAGCGACTTCGCCAATTTTTGGAGAAAATTTACGAATATTTTCCAAGAAATCTTTCAAGTCTGACATGGATGCATTTTCTATATTTTCACGAAGTCTAAAACAGTGTTTATAGTAATAAATAAATAAATAAATAAATATATTTATTTTAAAACTAACTTTGGTATGTTTTCTCTCATTTGAGAAGAAAATCTATAATTGGCTACATGAGGCAAGTGTAGATGTTCCAATTCTTCTAACGTTTTAAGTGCAGGATAAAATCTGGAACAATCATTTTAATTATAAAAATATATGTAGCTAATACAAAAACAACCAACATAAAGGAAATTTATTAATTTTCAACAGAATAATAAAATAAATCAAATAAATAAATATATCATCACGGCATATTACCCATTTCTGGGTGTGCCAGTATCTACAACACATGTAGACATCGGTAATGATGACGATATATTTTACCGTGTGGGCGCTTACCAGGCGTCACCTCACGGGCACTCATAGCTGGTGTGGAGAGTGCACCACAGGGGTCACTTTTGTGCCATTTAAAATTGGAAATATTTGGCGTCTATCGGGATCGAACCCGGTTCCCCCAGGTTCGCGACCAGACATTCAGGCACGCGGCCACGGGACCCCATAACAGAATAATGATACTCAAAATTTTTATAATCGGTTTTTTACACGATCGGAAGGCCGAAGCGGTAAGTAAATAAAAACAATAATCAAAGCTTACTTTAAAAAGTGACAACCAAAAATTTTTAATAAATTAAAAATATTTGAAATCTTATTTTTACCATCCGTCACCTTTAGGTAAGGAAGGTATTGCCTGGACAAAAAATTAGGAGGTGTTTTTAATGAATAAGCACGTATTAGGGTCCCTAGAAAATACGATTTTACTGATTTTAAGATGATAACTCCAATACTACAATTCTAAAAATTATAATTCTTTCGTATAACTCTTCTTTATTCATATGAAGAGCTGATTAGATTTTGGTTATAATTGTTCAACCGGAAGTTACAGTTTGATTATACATTTTCCTTCATATTCAACAGATATATAGAGTTAAAGAATTATAAAGAGATAAATCAGCCAGCTTTGCTATAATCATTGAAACAGCTGAAGCTGGTATATTCAAATAATTCTAATTGGCAGATGTCAGTACTAAGTGCAATTTACATAGTGTATGTTCGTGTTATAATTTTACTGGATTTATGGAATCTTTTCCAAGAAACTTTCAGTATGGAATTTGTGGAAAATAGTACATGTTCGTGTTACAATTTTACTGGATATATAGAATGTTTTCCAAGGAACTTGGCGGAAGGTAATGTCCTGGTCACATCAGATTTTTTTTATATTGTGCATCGATAGTGCATAAAACGCAATAATCCATTGCGGGCAGTAAGCGCTCTTCTACCGGTATCGGATGTATTGGAAATCTCGACTTCGTCTCAGGGCATCGAACCCGCCAAAAACTGGGTTCAGTTTAGGTTCAGGTTAATTTGTTTTTTGAAAGATGGGTTCGGGTGCGGTTCTGGTTCAAGCATTAATAAAATTTGCGGTTTTGTTCGCGGTTCAGGTTCGAAATAATGTAAAATGAGAGCCGGAATTTACGCAAAACGCAACAAGAAACGAACACAATTTTCAAGAAAAGTCAGCCCAGACAGCAAAGCAAACGCCTAAGACGTCGATTATCGGCTGTATTTACTTTTCGAACTAAAAATTAATCTGAACCGGAGTTGAACCCCGAACCTGAATTTTAATACTCAGTTCGGTTTCGACTCAGGTTCAATTAAAAATATATCTGAGGTTCGGTTCTCGATTTGGGTTCTCTAAAATGTTACGGTTTGGTTCCGGTTTTGGTTCGGTTCAAGTTAGGGTTCGATGATTTGCTTCGTCTCGATCTCTAAAATCGTTCTCAACTGGTAGAAAAGAAAGCACTTACTGTCCTTAATAATTATTTTGAAATATTGACATACTGCCCACAATTAAGAATTTTATTAAAAAATTAACATATTGTAACTACCCCATTTTGTGCGAATATATTTTAAAGATTATTTAAAACAAAATACAATAAAACAAACATGCTTAATAAAAATTTTCATATAAAAGTTAAAGGCAAAAAATAAACACATCAATTAATATGCAACAACACTAAAAATAGTAATCATATTCGTATTCACAGAATGTTATTTTATCCATAGCAACAAACAATGAATAGAGGGGAACCCCAGTCAGCACTTTAGCTGTCTCACGTTATTATGCAGTCGCAGTGCATATTGTAAATACGTAGTTATTGCGTCGTATTTTAATAACAAAACGCCTCGCTGTAAAAATAGAGCACGTACCTATCACATAGCTACGGTAAGATGTTTATTAGTTTATTTACTCAATACATTAGTGATCCAATGAAGGCTTTAAAAATGTTTCATCACAATGTTTACGGCGACATTCATATTTATTTATTAAAATATAATTCTACAATTTCTTAAAAATTATTATTTTTTTAAGATCGTGCAAAAAATATGCTAATATAAAATTAAATAGAAAATGGGATCCTACACCATAGTAACAAATTAGAACATGGGTCATTTATATTCAAACTAGATCTTTAAATTTTAAGACTGCGATAAGTACTATTAAAATTTCAAAAAAGTTATTAATTTTTCAAATATTCGAGTTTTTTTTAATCAATTTTAAGAACTTGGTCAAGTTCAATAAAGTGAACTTAAAATTGTACAAAAAATTCACCAATTTTTATCCAACTGTTTACATTTATAAATTTTTGCCTTCCGTCACTTTTAGGTAAGAAAGGTATTATCTTTTGTCAAAAAATTCAGTTGTTTTTAATGAATAAGCACGTTTTAGGGTCCCTAGAATATGATTTCGACGATAACTCTTAACACTACAATTCTAAAAATTATAATTCTTTCATATTTCTTTTCTTTACATCCATATGAAGAGCTGATTATGGTTATAATTGAACAACCGGAATTACTTCTATATGGTTTGATTACACATTTCCTTCATATCCAATAGAAATAGAGTTAAAGAATATTAAAGAGATTAAGTTTCATAAATCAGCCAGCTATGCTATAACCATGGAAACTGGTGACATATTCAAATATTCTAATTGACAGATGTCAGTGTCGTGCAATTTACATAGTGTATGTTCGTGTTATAATTTTACTGAATATATAGAATATTTTCCAAGGAATTTTCGGTATAGAATTTAGAAAATAGTTATGTTCGTGTTACAATTTTACTGGATATATTAAATTTTTTCTAAGGAACTTTTGGCCAGGGATTTGTGCAAGATATTTGAAATGACGGTGACGGTAATGTGCTGGCCACATCAGATTATTTTCATATTGAAATATCAAAAGTCATTGATATGTAACAGTCATATAATTAAACTGGCATATTTGGTGTGTTATTAAAATTAATAGAAACACAAAAAATTTGAAGGAAAAATAGAACATGCTCCATTTCCAGCTTATTCAACGGCTTGCGAAGAACTTACAACTAACGCAAAAATTGGCTAATGTAAAACAGGCTGTAATATTCCAAAATCTTTTATTTTCATTCTTGCTGCGGTCTTTTTGGAATTTCAAATCTATTTCTAAGTAAATTAATTCTAAAAATAACGAAACAACGAAAGTAAATCAAATAATACATGTTTAAATGTTTAACGCCACGCCAGATAGATACTCCTTTAAATTAAATATTATTTGAGGATCCCATTAATGTGTTTTTTTTTTTGTTTTAAAGTTATTCAACATAAGTGTTTTGCACAAAACAATAATAAGCGGTAACTTCTTTTATTAATATTTTTATACATTAAATTAGTGATAGATTCGAGAAAACTGGAGGCAATTTAAAAAAAAAAAAATCGACTTGATTCGAATATTTTTTAGTATAACTTGACTTCAAACTTGATTCGAAAAAAATAAGACAGGTTTGATTCGAATATTGACTCAAAAACAAGCCAAGTTTCGTTTTAAATCAAGAAAAACTATTTTTCATTAAAAGCTCAATAGTCCTAAACATGAAAATGGTGGAAAAATGATTTTTATACCAAATTTATAAGGTATGTTTTATATTTTATTTAAAAAATAAACAAATTACATTTCGTAAATATTAAAGTAGCGTTCAGAACCAAATTTGACGAATACGCATTTCTGTATTCATTTGTTTACTTCGAAACTTTTGACAGAAGGTAAATGAAGCTGAAGAGCGTTTTTGCGATTCATTTCTACAGTTTCTCAATAAATTCCAATACAAAAACAAAATAACAGGAAAGATTGACAATTGACGTTCAGCAACACTATGCGCATGCGTTACCTTAAATTGAAATTAAAAAGTTTGGACCTTGCAAGGTTAAAATTGAAAATTGATATTAGAAAGTGAAATTATGTTGTTGTGAACGCGTATATTAAGGCACATGTTCCAAGCTTTATCGCAATGTAGAAATTCAAAATGGAAATAGAAACATCTATAATGACCCGAAAAAGCTAAAAACTCGAGCAGAACTTGTCTCGACTAGAGAAATTATTGTTTTGACTCGATACTCGACTCGAAATAAAATTTTTAAGCTCGAACTACTGGCCATCACTATAATAAAAAAAATTATGCAGAGAGTTACGTCATAAAAACATTACAAAATGAAAAAACTGTAGTAATGACCGAGAGATATTTAGTTTAGAAAAACGAAGAAAATAAATACTATATTTTGCATACTATAAGAAAAATACATTTTAATTAAATTTACAATTATTTAAAAGTTGAAAATAATGTTTTTAATGCATTTTTAATTTATTTCAAATAATTGTGGTTCATTTTTTACCACATACTATTGGATTTCAATATTTATACGTTTATATGACATGTATCTTGTCGACCGGTATTTGGTGTTCTTTTATCGGTTTTCATTTTCGTATGATAACATTATTTGTTTACGTTGCTTTTTCTTAGATTTAATTACTGTTACCTTGTTGCGTATCAAATTTCTATTTTTCAATACAAAAAGTAACTTTTCCAGTTGTGTTAAAATTAAATTAGTATACCATGTAAACCTAGTAATTCCGTGACGTCATTATCTAGTTACAAACTTTAATGACGTGACAACTCTGAATAATAATATACATACATTAAATATTTGATATGTACACTTTTTCGATCCATTGACGTATAAGTCACAATATTTTAGAAATTTTGCTTCTTTATCTACACTTCCTATTGTTCCTAAAATTTTGCTTTACATTTTAAAACGTCTGAAATTTTAAACTGCCATTTCTAATATATTTTTTTGCACTTAGACCTTTCCGATTTCTTTGACTAATTCTTCAATTCTTTTTCAGATGGGGAAGAACAGCCGTAAAAAAGGATATTCGGGCTCTGGTACAAAAGCTGATTTAGACAATCATTCAAATCAACTCAATCCTAACAACTGGAGGTACCAAGCTTCTCGACAACAAAACCGAAATCGAAACCAAGAATGTTGTATTATTTTGTAAACATAATGCAATTGTGTACGAAAAATGAAAATAATAAATAATACAGATTTTAAAAATGAATTATTTCTGTGGTTCTTCTCATAAAAATTAATATATTATTCAGGGTTACTGTCAATAGTTTATGGAAAATTATAGAAAAACTAGTTGCACGCAACTTTTATTTGAAGTATTTTTCTCTAAAATAATCCATTATCGATTGACAGAGTTAAAACAGTGCTAACCAATCTTATTAATCACTTGTTCATGCTACCACCCATTCTGAATATTAAAATTCTGGTCTAATAATTAATAGGTGCTCTTAATTTTCTTTACATTTAAAAGGTGTAATACAATAAAAATGTCATATTACATTCATTCGACATTGTATTTTTACCTTCCGTCACCTTTAGGTAAGGAAGGTATTGTCTTTGGTCAAAAAAATTCGGTAGTGTTTTTAATTAATAAGCCTGTTTTAGGGTCCCTAGAATACAATTTTACTAGTTTTACGATGGTGTCTGTCTGTGAGTGTGTGACTAACATTTCTCCGACGATAACTTCAATACTACAATTCTAAAAATTATAATTCTGTCGTATTCCTGTTCTTTACATCCAAATGAAGAACTGATTAAATTTTGGTTATAACTGGTCAACAGGAAGTTCCCTTATTTGAAGTTCTTAACAGTTTTTCCATGTTTACTACCATTTCCAGCTTTGCATAAGGATTAATGTTTAAGAACTAAGAGCAATGCGTAAGAAAAAACTTCTAACTTGCACTGATAACTGTCAGTCTATTTTATAATTATTAAATTTTTAATTCTTCGGTATGGATATAGATACAGAAAGTTATGTATACTTGTAATATATTAAAAAAAGAAGTGCTGCTGCAATGGCAGTCTGCTAGACAAGTAATAAGGAAAAAAATTGACATTTCTGTTGAATTAGTCGCTAAACAAAGTAGCTGGAAATGGTATCCTACTAAATTATTATAATGCATTGAGCCTTATTCCCGAAACACGCTACAAAAATTAATTATCATAAACGGTTAGTTATAGTATGCGCACGTTAAGTTGAAACTGTTGACAGATGTCAAAATTACTTCTATTATCGAAGTCGTACAGTACAAAACAATAAGTAGCAAGTATTTACTGCAGTCAATATTTTCTGGTTTGTTAATAGACCCAATTTTGACATCTGTCATCAGTCTCAACTTCACGTGCGCATACTATAACTAACCGTTAATGATCATTAATTTTTGTAGTGTGTCTCGGATATTATGCACTAATCATATATAAATAAATAAAATAAAATAAATATATCATCATGGCATATTACCCATTTCTGAGTGTGCCACAATCTGCTTTATCGCAGATATCGGTAATGATAGTGACATATTTGTACCGTGCGGGCGCTTACCAGACGTCACCTCACGAGCACTCGTTGGTGTGAAGAGTGCACCACAGGGGTCACTTTTGTGCCATTTAAAATTCAAAATATTTGGCGTCGGTCGGGATCGAACCCGTTTCCACAGGTTCGCGACCAGACACTCAGGCACGCGGCCACGGGATTTATTTCTCTTGTTGGTATCTAGAATTCATACTTCGAAGCCGTTTGGCACGCGGCCCCGTGACCCCATTATATATAAATGAGGCTTAAATGATTTTTTTTTTAAGTTGCTATCTTTATGGCCATTACTGTATTATAATTCATATATTTGAGTATACATAATAATTCATTAACTTTAGACATACATACATAAATACGTATATACTTTAAGATTTACTATATTTTTACC
This sequence comes from Ophonus ardosiacus, assembly GCA_943142095.1. Taxonomy (NCBI): domain Eukaryota; kingdom Metazoa; phylum Arthropoda; class Insecta; order Coleoptera; family Carabidae; genus Ophonus; species Ophonus ardosiacus. Next base: position 9,885,017 of record OW964834.1, on the reverse strand, counting down.
TCTGGCTAAAAGAAGTATTGGATATGCTAAAAATCGCATATCCAGATTTTAGTGATTTAAGGTCACTAAAAGCCGATTTTAACCTTTTTAAAATGATGTGTGTGCGTGTGGATGTGTGTATGTGTCTTGATGTTGGAGGGACTGTTTGCCAAATTCTATAAGACTAAAAACCAATTTAACTACGCATTCCTCAATCTAGCATTAATGGGAAGAGTTGAAAAAGTTTTGGTAATAATTAGACAACCGGAAGTAGTTGTTCCTTAAAAAATCTTCTAAATATTATTTTTTGGAAATTTATGTTATTACAAAGAATAAAGAATGTAAAATTTTCTATCCGATACATTGAACATTTTTATTATATCTTCTATAGCTTTAGAGAATTGTCAGTGTTAAAAATCCAGATACAGTACTGAAGGCTTTTTCTGGGAAGTACATTTAATATTTCTTATTTTATTATTAATTAAATATTTAAAATTATAGATACATATATTACATATACGCATCAGAAATATGGCCAATCTAGTCAATGAATTTGAAGAATAAGAGAAAACATTTACAGAATGAATTAAAAAATATATTAATAATAATTAGAATTTTTGTGTGTGTACCAGATGTACTTATAGCCTAATATGGAAATGGCGAGAGGTCTTGTGCTGGTCACAGCCACAACACATTTTTATATATTTATTTTAAACTCTGCAATTAATATAATAGTTGTAAATCATTATTTACTTATAATTAATAGATTGTCATTATCATACAGTTATAATCAATAGATAACAACAAATAAAATACTAATAATAAATTAAACAAAATATAGTGATAACATCACACGAACTGCATGAATTTTGAAACGGAAAATTCCGAAGCTTTTATTTATAAATCAATAATAACATTGCAGTGCTACTTTAAAATAAGAAGAAGGTAATTCCCCTAGCTTCAAGTACTATTTTAAACTACGCAGTACGCCTAAATACTTTTAGGTATATTTTTAATTTATTTTAAGTGGACGCTTATTATCGCAAAATAATATTAACTAAATTATATTAATATCTTGTATAAATGTATTAATATGAAATCATATTTCTTAAATTTGTCCCAAATCTAACACGCAATTTCAATAAGGTTCATTTTCCAAGTTACTTCTAGCTGAAGAAGGATAGCTATAACGCGCTAGTATTTAAAGAGGCGAGATTTGCATGTGCATTATACTTCTTCAACGTTTGATCAACTGTTCAAATATTATTCAACTGCATATCTACTCTTTATTCATCCAACAAGTAAGTTTATATTTTAATATTTTTTATTGTAGAAAATATTTTGCGAATTTCTAATCTTATAAAAAAATTTATCTTGGAAATTGAATAAATATTGCAGCACAATATTATTTGCGACTAATATTATTGAATAGTTATCTAAAATCTATATCTTTATTTGTTATTTACTTCAAAATTCTTGGAAAAGGTTTAGTTAAAGTGGGGATTCACATATTTCATATTTGAAAGTTATCTAATTTAAAATAAATATTAAAAATATTGAAATTTGATTTTTAAAATAGTTTATTAATAAAATTTTATTTAAATATCGAAATTTTGTAACGAACTTTGTACAGCAAAATTAGTCTTTACTGACATAATACCGTAATTCAAATTAAAGTAAGTTATAAAATTGTATTTACTATTAAATATTTCTTATTTCCTAATTTATGGTACACATTACGGGTTTTATATTTGTTCAAAATTATGGAATACAAAACATTCAAATGTACTTTTATTTATTCAAAATAGTGGAGCAAGTAGTACTTTAATTGCAAGGGTAGATAAAATAATACTTTCGCAACAAGGGTAGAAAATAGTACATTAAAATACAAGTTTCATAAGACATAATTTTAGCGCACTTTTAAGGGAAGTTAATTTTATACAATTTTTCCTTTTGTGGACCTTTTATCAAAAATATTTTAAAATATTAAAAATCATTTTCTAATTTATGAACACTGATTAGGAATATTTAATTTTTTATTTGATTGTTGGTAACAGTGATTGACATTTACTTATATTATTACTTTTATTTCAATAGCAGGCCTTCTAGAAATAATATTTACTTTAAAATGATAATAGATATTAGGTTTGAATTATTTTAAGAAGTACTTTATGACATCCAAATGAGTTTCATAAAGCACTTATTAAACAACCAAAATAGAAAAAGTACTTTAATTTTTTTTAAAATTAAATACATAGTAAAGTTTGACGGTTTGTGTTATTAATAAGAACTTCAAATATAAAATTAACGTTATCAGAGTGATCTATTACTAGAATAGAACCAAAACATATTAAATTTTAAAATTTTGCCTAAATAATATTTAATTTATAATTGATTTTTCTCATTTTTTAAACTCTGAAAAACAAAAAATTTTATACACGACGATAAAATTTAATTATTTTTCGGGAGTCAAAAGATTTTTTTTTTGTAATATTTTATTTTTAATATTTTTGTGAAATATATCTATTGATTGATACATTTTTCTTGTGATAGGATGGACAAAGCTGGACAAGGCAACCGCACAAATCAGTGCAACCCAAATCACGGAAGCACTGGACCAGGGCATAATGCTGGGTACCAGGGCCAAGGCGGCAAGGCCGACAGGGATAATCATGCGAACCAAATGAATCCCAACAACCCCAGATATGGTGGCAAATAGAGCAAAATGCTCTATATTTACAACATATAATCATCTGTTTCTTTATAATTCTGTTTCATAAATTCCATGTTTTGTAATATGGTAAAATAAATTTATAAAATGTATTTGTTGTTTTATTTTACACAGATTCGCACACTCAGAAATGGGTAATATGCAGCGATGATATATTTATTTATTTTATTATTCTCAAATACCAATATTTTGCAGCATGCATTATTCAGTGTTAAAAAATCTGAGACCTCTCGCCATTTCCATTTTATGTTTTATAAGTAATGTATTGCACATCGCTATCGAACCGTCGTTTTGTAACAAAAAAATTACAGAACTTTACCCAAATATTGTATTTAACATGTCTTCTGCACACATACAATTCTAATTATATCTATTTTTCATTGTATAAGGAAGTTCCTATGTCAGAGATTCTTCCAATTCATTAACAAGATTGGCGGTATTTCTAATGGTTATATGCAGGTTACCTATAATTTTAAATATTTAATTAATAAAACCATAAGGAAGATTAAATGTACTTCCCAGAAAAAGCTTTCAGAAAGCAACTAAAACTTTTGATTTTTGACACTGATATCTGTCATTTACAAATTATGTTATAAACATTTGAATTAGTCAACTGGTTTCCTTAGTGTAGTTTCGCCTACTCGGCTTATTATATCCCGATATTCTACATATTATAGCGTCTTTATCCCTAAATTTATAGGATATAATAAAAATTTTAAATGTATCAGATGTAGAATTTTGTTCTTCAAAATGCGTAATATCAAAAATTTTCAAATAATACTATTTAGAAGATTTTTTTAAAAAAACTACTACTTCCGGTTGTTCAATTGTTACCAAAACCTTTGCAGCTCTTCCCAGGAATGTCAGATTGAGGAATTCATAGTAAAACATGTTTTGTCTTATAGTTTTTGAGTAATCGTCCCTCCAACACCCACACACACAACACACACACACACACACACACACACACACACACTGACATCATCGTAAAAATGTTAAAATCGGTTTATATGGACCTTAAATCGTGCTTATTCAATAAAATCTGGGGATGTGATTTTTAACATGAATCCAATACCTCTCTTAGCGAGAGGCAAAAAGGATAAAAACTTTAAGAGTATATACAGAATGTAACAGAAATAAGTATATTAAATTTAACCAGTGATAGAACTCTGCAAGAGCAACAATATTTCTTAGTAACTTTTTACAAAATCGCAATTTTTTTTTACACATTTCCAATTTCGAGAAAAACTGGTGAAACAGTAAAAAATAAGTGACATTGACATAATTCGTCCAGAGCAACAATATTCTTAATAACATTTTTTTAATTCTCAATATTTTTATGCAGGTAATGATTTTCTTACAAAACTTTGAAGATTTTTAACACAATACATAGAAAGTTGACAAAAAAAGTTACTAAGAAATATTGTTTCTCTCGACGAGTTCTATCACTGGTAAAATATATTGTACTTGTTTCTGTACTTCCTGTGTGTTACACTCTATACCCCAACTAGTTTTAAACTCATGAAAATTGCTAAATTCGAAAAATAGTCACAACTCGTTGTGGGTTTATGTAAACTTACAAAAACTCATATTTATTCTTTAATTTTTTAAACATATCCGCTGCAGTGATAAAAATCGGGTTTGGGAATTTTCATGTATTCAAAACTAGTTCTCAACAAATTTATCGGACAGAAAGTGAAAGCAAATGCATTTCAATGTGTTTAACACTCAAAAAGAGAAACATATTTCAAAATTTGAAAAATTATGGGCATAGTTTTTGAAATGTTTTTTCATGACTATTTTCAGAGCTATTCTTTTTATTTACCTAAATAACTATAAATTTTTATTATTTTTTTATTGCTATGAAAAATATTGAATAAAAATTTTATTTAAAATACTTTTTAAAAAATGTGAAACTGGCTCATTTTGCAAATTTTGAAATGTAAGAGCCAACCTATAATATTTCGGCCGGTTTACAATTTTAACAAACAATTTATAAAATTTACGCAATTGGTGTGAAATTTGTGCAAATTTCTTTCAACTAGTTTAAAGATTAGAATATGTTATTCAAATATTCTGCCATTTAATATTGTATTACAACGCCTTTATTAGTAATACTAGATTTAATTCTATTAAGCATTGTATCGCTAAGCCCTGCACACATTTTTCTGTGAGTATTGTCCCATATGTCTAACAAGGAAGGTTTTACTGTACGCGTTGGATTTTTACTAAGTTGTGTTCCATTTTGCTAAAAGTAGAATCTCGGTAGAAGTTATGTCTGGATTAGAAGATGATCCTTAAAATGCAGGTCGAACTATTATCACCTGTCATTTGGCCCACAGTTTTTTTTTTTTAAGTTTAAAGTAGCCGAAAGAATTTTGTAGAAATTTTTAACCATTTGTGTAGGTTTTGTAATTTGTTAGTATATACCTTTAAAGTTTCTTTTTTTACCTTTTTTTTCAAACCTGTATAATATATATACAGGATGTCTCTTAAATAAGGGGACATGGCTTAACCACAGATTCCTGAGGCTAAAATAAGACGATTTAACCAAACTTGCTTCTACCGGAAAGTGTACCATTTAGCCAGAATTCTGCTTCAAAGTTCTTCGAAAAAAAATTAATTTTGCTTATAATATTCGGACGCTTTATTCGATTTAGATGAAATTTGGTATGACAGTTTATATGGTTATAAGTCATCTTTTAAGGTGATACTTGTTATTATTAGTGAACCACTAGTGTATGAAACTTAGGTCTCCCAACATTAATTAGACCGTAACTTTTTAATGACAATGCCGAAAACGTGAAAATATTTTTCTTCAAAAAGATACATTCAATAGTAAACTTTTGTCTCTCTGTGTAATTTGTGATATCTGTTACGGTTCACACAGAAAAAAATAAAATCTGAGTGTCTGCATTGCTAAATTTTTAAAATAAATTTAATCTAGCAGTCTATCCAAATGTCAAACAAGTAATTTTTAATGACAGTAACGAGTTGTCAATCTTCACAACTTGTTTAGAAGTAAGCTAAGATATGTAATCGTCTTATTTATAATAATGGTAGTAAAATACTATTAGGCCGAACACACGGATGTTAATAATTTTAGAATATTGCGAAGAAAATTTTTGACAACCCGTAAAACAATTGTTACTGTCATTAAAAATTACTTGTTTGACATTTGGATAGACTGCTAGATTAAATTTATTTTAAAAATTTAGCAGTGCAGGCACTCAGATTTTATTTTTTTCTGTGTGAACCGTAACAGATATCACAAATTACACAGAGAGAGAAAAGTTTACTATTAAATGTATCTTTCTGAAGAAAAATAATTTCACATTTTCCGCATTGCCATTAAAAAGTTACGGTCTAATTAATGTTGGGAGACCTAAGTTTTATACACTAGTGGTTCACTAATAATAACAAGTATCACCTTAAAAGATGACCTATAACCATATAAACAGTCATACCAAATTTCATCCAAATCGAATAAAGCGTCCGATTATTATAAGCAAAATTAATTTTTTTTCGAAGAACTTTGAAGCCGATTTCTGGTTAAATGGTACACTTTCCGGTAGAAGCAAGTTTGGTTAAATCGTCTTATTTTAGCCTCAGGAATCTGTGATTAAGCCATGTCCCCCTATTTAAGAGACACCCTGTATATACAGGTGTCTCAGGACGAGCTTACGCTATCTATATTTTAAATACTATTTAATATAATTTAACGAAATTTGGTATCTAGGGCTTATCCAACATGCCCGTTTTAACTAAAATATTTTCAAAGCAGTAGCACTTCCGATTTGACCGGAAATTGACCTCAACTTTCTTATTTTAAATGGAATATGCTATATTTTATTTTACCATTGAATGCAGCGGAAAATTTTACATATGAAGCAATAAAAACATTTTACTCATAATCAACTACTTCCGGAGTTATTCAACTTTTTTTGATTTTTTGTCTGAAATCCGGCACATTTTCAAAACTCTGTATATCGGGAACGAGATCGAATTTTTATAATCTGAAAAAAGCCTTTTATAAAGGAGACTTTAAGCTACATTATCCATAGAAGAATCCTTGATTGTTTATAAAAATGTGACGGGTACGTTACACCAAAATTACAGTTGACAAACTTCAAAAAAGACAATTTTTTTAAATGGAACCCCCCCTTTTTTATTACATAAATATGTTCTACGGCAAAAAATAAGGGTACTTTATGTAACATGTCCTATGTTGAAAGTTGATAGAATTTCAGTAAATTAGAAAAACATGTAATCTGGGTATAATTATAAAAGTATTTATTCTATGGCTATTGTGGGGTGGAGCGCCATCATGCTGGTACCATATTAAATTCCTTTGATCCAACGGTAAATTATCTAAGAAATCAAGTAGATGAGTTTGTAAAAACATTGTTTTTTCATGGCTTACTTATCCGTATTAATAAAATAATTATACCTAGATTACATGTTTTTCTAATTTACTGAAATTCTATCAACTTTCAACATAGGACATGTTACAAAAAGTACCCTTATTTTTTGCCGTAGAACATATTTATGTAATAAAAAAGGGGGGGATCCATTTAAAAAAATTGTCTTTTTTGAAGTTTGTCAACTGTAATTTTGGTGTAACGTACCCGTTACATTTTTATAAATAATCAAGGATTCTTCTATGGATAATGTAGCTTAAAGTCTCCTTTATAAAAGGCTTTTTTCAGATTATAAAAATTCGATCTCGTTCCCGATATACAGAGTTTTGAAAATGTGCCGGATTTCAGACAAAAAATCAAAAAAAGTTGAATAACGCCGGAAGTAGTTGATCATGAGTAAAATGTTTTTATTGCTTCATATGTAAAATTTTCCGCTGCATTCAATGGTAAAATAAAATATAGCATATTCCATTTAAAATAAGAAAGTTGAGGTCAATTTCCGGCCAAATCGGAAGTGCTACTGCTTTGAAAATATTTTAGTTAAAACGGGCATGTTGGATAACCCCTAGATACCAAATTTCGTTAAATTATATTAAATAGTATTTAAAATATAGATAGCGTAAGCTCGTCCTGAGACACCCTGTATATATATACACACACAGGGTGTCTCAATAAGCTTGCTCACTATTGGTAACTTTTTTATTTGAAGAGACACGAGGTTGGTTAAATTAGCAAAATTGTGTCAGCGGTTCCCAAAATTTGAGACAAAATATATATTTTTTAAATGGAACTATATATTTTTTATTATCTTATTACAAAGAGTATTTTTTTCTCTTTCCAATAAGGTAATGTTGTTTATGTACAATTTTTTCAAATAAACGAGTTATTTACGTTTAAAGATAATAATGATCTTTTATTAGTTTAGGTCAAGTAAACTATGGAAACAATTGTCTTTTATAAAATTATTATTTTATTAATTTATTTTACAGTAATAACAAAACAAAGAAAATATTCAAATTGAAAGCCATTATTTCTTTCGCACATTTAAACTTTTTTGGAAAGAGAGCAGACCGTTCTACGTAACTGGTGTCTAGATATAACTTTCCATATAGCACGATCATATCTAACTTTTCTTCATTTGTAAAGTTTTTATCCATTATTAAACACAGAGAACTTTACGGGAGAAATTATTAAACGTCAAACAAACAAAGAATCAATTGTTTCCATGGCTTACTTGACTAAAAAACCTCTTCAAATAAAAAAGTTACCAATAGTGAGCAAGCTTATTGAGACACCTGTATATATATTATTTTTTTTCTGTTGAATGGATTCATATTGCGAGAAAATTAATTTTTGTAAAATTCATTAATTTTGTCAAAAATCAAAATAATTCGCGTTCTTTTTAATACAGTATTATTATTATATAATTTCTGAGAAAACGCTTATCATTTTATTTTAAAAAATTGTGAAATGCACAAACAAGGGGACTCACCGCAAAATACATACAAACACTTCAGACGTACCTAAAATCAAATTTTCCTACCATCACTTTAATAAAAGTACACACCTTTACTGATAATGTATTGGTATAAATATGGTTGTATTCAATAAGAACATCAACCAGTAATATTTGCTGAACTCCGACAAAATAATACATACAGGTAAGAATTTTATCATATTTATTTTAAATTTTAAAATAATTAAAAGTTTAAAGTAGAATACATTTGTTTAAAATATCTTTTGTGTTCAATAATTTGAAATATACATACATAATAATGAATTTAATAAAAAAAGTATTGATTTTTATTTTCGTTGTTTAGTTATTTTCTGCATTCTTTTACTTGAAAATGGATTCCGAATTTCAAAAAGGCAATACCAGAAAACTTGAAAGTAACAAGAATTTGGAAAAGAGTGGAAGTTAATTAAGGGCTTTGAATAGTAGAATTCTTTAAAAAGTACATAATAAGTTTCTTTAAATTTTGAATAGTTGTAAGGTTTAATTTATTACTTTATTATTATTAATAAAAGATGCATTTTCTAATTTATTACTTTATTGTTATTAACAAAAGAACTTTTAAATATTTTTATGTAGTTTTATAAATGTGGAAATAGATCAATTATTAGCGAATTTCACTGTTGAGAACGAAATGAGTTTAACATCTATGTGGTAGATATTTAAAAAAATATTATAGCTTAACGAATAAAAATTAAGACTTTCTAGAACTATAAGTCGCCTTCAATTATAATGAAGTTTCATCATAAAAAAATTGTGGAGGACCCCATTATATGGTTTAAGTTAAATTTTAAATTCTAATTATTTTAAATATAAGATATTTCTATTTATTTTTCTCTCTAAGTGCGACCCTTAAGCTATATTTATAAAAGTGGGTAAAAAATTTCTTTAAAGATTTATGCATAGTTAGCAAAATATGTAGAAATCGGTTTTAAACATTAGATTTCGTATGCTATACTTATCTATTTTTTGTAAAAAAAAAAAAAATTGCACTTGTATCACATTTTCACTAAATCATCAAAAACATTATCACCCCATTAACAAAATAACTGATGTATTATATATTTCATTCAGTTTTAAGAATGGACAAATCCAAAGCTCAGAAGGATAATGAAGCGAACGTACCTAATCCCAATCATAAAGTATCAGGACCAGGTCGTCCAGGAGGATATCAAGGAACAGGTGACAAAGCAGATCTTGATAATCACGCACAACAAAAAAATCCAAAAAGTGACAAATATGGCGGCAAAAAGAATTAAAAATAAACACAAATGAACAAAAATATTGTATTCAAATAAATATAAAATGTAATGTAGTTTGTATTATTGTAACTTCAATAATAAACATATTGATAATATTTCCTTACCTTTTATCACTGATTTGCCTCTGCAACTTAGCGTAAGTGGTCAAAACAGGTAGACAAAGATTTAGCTGAGCAATAACGACTGCTATGTTGCTTTGAACTTTTCGTGCCTTCAAAAGTTCTTCTCCTTTTTGAGTTACATTTTCAGCTGCTGATTGTAGTTTTGTGTCCAACGATAAGACTTCGTTCTAATAATTTTAAATAAAATTAATCTAAATGTGAGTAAATTTCTCAACTATGGTGTAGATTAGATGTTAACAATTACTGAAAATCTCAGTCATACAGCATTTAATCTTAAAAAATCGATATTTCGGTATAAACTTCTATGTATAAATCTTACCAAAATACACCGTCCCTGACATCATTACAACCTCACAGTGGAAATTTATAAAAAAGAACAAGATTGAACTTAAATAAAATAATAAAATTTTCACAATTTTTAGTTGTGGAAAATGAAAACTAATAAACAACTAGAATTAAATGTTACATAACATCCTTTATAAAATAATCTGGGGATGTTTCTTGAAAATATCAAATTTTGACAATCCCACTACAGTCGACTCTCTATAAATCGAATTCGAAAGGGAAATTTGATTTTTTTCGAATTAGAGAGAATTCGAACTATAGAGAGTGAAAGAAATTAAATGATAATTTGTATAAATTACAAAGAGTATGTGTTTTTTTGTTTTTTTTTTTTTAGAAAAAAAGTTGCACATACCTAGTTAATACACAAATTGAAACATTATACCGAGTGTGCCAAACAAAACTATTTCAATAACCAAAACTAAATTCGATTTATAAAGGCGAATTTCATTGAAATTGATGACAAATACCGAAAATTTAATTCGATTAATGGAAAGTTCGAAGTGAAAAATTCGATTTAAAGAATAATTTTTACATATAAAAGCATATACAGTTACACATGTCAACAAAATAATTCGATTTAGAGAAAAATTAAAATAAGAGAGAGTTTGATTTAGAGAGAGTCGACTGTATTAACACAGGTACCGAAATTACCCGTTGTTAAAATAGTAAATCAAGTCAAAGACGGTATATTTTGGCAAGAACTATACCTTCTTCAGGGATGTGTTTGTGATTTTTGAAAATTTATGAATAGGTTTGTTCGCACAACAAAATATGCAACTAATTGCCAATTTTTCAGTACGCGTGCGTAGTTTAAAACTGGTATCAAACTGATTGGAAAATTTTGGGTTTTGCGAACAGACTTAACGGTTATTGTTATTACTACCATCTGAAGTAAACAAAAAGGTTTTTATCTTATGTTGATTATTGTTGCTGGCATTTGTCATTGGCACATAATAAAATTATAATCTTATTTTATTGTTTAAAATTTACTTCCTGCGTTTATTTCTGGTTCTCTTAAATTTACACACGAGAAGCTACATAACAATATAAAAAATATTTAATGGTTTGGAAGAATTTATAATAAATATTAATATTCCTTTTTTCTCGCTATGGTTAGTATAAGTGCATGGAGGAACAACAATGCTCGCTAATAGCCAGAAGTTCCACAACGCATGCCACAAATTAAAAATTTCTTTAGAATTTGCAGACTATTCTAACGGTTGGAAACTGATCAGGGATTAAAATATTTGCTGAACGAACAAAAGATTTTTAATTGTAGATTTAAAATTTCTAATGTGCGAATATTTTTAAACTGATGCGCATGCTCAGAATGGTTTGTGACGGTTTTTGATTGTTGTGCGAACAAACCTAATAATGTGTGTAAAACAAATGTATTTATGTTTAAGAATCTGTAACTTTAACTGTAAGATCTTATTTATCTTGAAGAAGGTAAATAAGTGTACCTATAACTAAAAGTCCGTTTTGTATGAATAAATAATATTTGACTGAGATTTCGAGTATTTGTTAATTCCTAAAGTTAATATAAGATTAACAATAAAAATAAATGCGCTTACATTCAATTTCTTTGCTTGTGATCTTACTTCAAGCAATTCTTTAACAGAATCGATGAATCCTTGATAATAAATATTGCATAATCGTTCAATATCTTTATCATGAGTACGAATTCTTGCTTCTAATTTTTCTTTAAACTCATTGTGCTCTTCTGAATCGTATATTGCCCTAAAAATATTTAGTATAAAACATAATTCAAGCAAACAGCAGTACAAAGGTCACGCTAGAATAGCCTAGTCCACCGTAATCAAAAATAGTAAAAGTTTATTGAAAATATGAAAGGGTAAGAAAAATAGGGATCATGCTAAAAATCGCATCAAGATTTTGATAAATGGCCACGTTTTAAGGTCCCTAGAACCTGATTTTACCATTTTCACAATTACGTTTGTGTGTGTGTACGGGTTTTGTTAATGCTTAAATCAAATACTATCATTCAAAAAATTTTGAAATCTTGTATTTCAGCCCTACTCTAATATGTTAAGGAACCATTAAAATTTGGTGCAAATCGTATGACTGAAAATGGCAGTTTACTTGAAGCTTAAAATGGGCTTAAACTAAGTTCTAACTTAACGTTCGCTACTTGGGCCCAATATTTTCATCTCTGGTTAAACTGCCGGTTAAGTTAACTGTTGGTTATAAGAACAATGTGACATCAAAAAATTGAAACATGTGCAATTTTTACAATTTAGGCTATGATATCGATGCTGTGTTTTTCTTTTAACTGACAGTTAAATTAACAGGCTGTTTAACCGGAGTTGAAATATCGGACCTTAATTTAAAATGAAAGCAAGATAACTGGTTAAAATGATAGTGCAAAAAATATACAAGTTTTTTTTCTTTAGTCGGATTCGAATCCGGACCGTTAGAACTATACCGGTCACAGAATGCACACAGCCACGCATTCATAGTAGTTGCAGGAATTAAAAAAATTAATATGAATCGAATACAAGTATTGATAACGTAAACCAAAATCTTTAAACACAATTTTGAATTCATAATTTTTACGGCAGTAGGATGGTCACAAATATATATATAAACTGATACCTGAAAGTTGGGCCCCAGTAGTCATCAATACCTTCTATTTCTTGTAAATATAAATCATGCTGAGAACTTTGTTGAATATTAATATTTTCTTGACTCATTTTCAAAACGTAACCCCTAACATTACAAACGTCAAAACACTTCCGTGACAGTGCCTCTGTCAAAACATAACCTAACATAAGTAAACATTTAATATCCCCAGATTAGTAACATTACATAACGAAACCAACACGAAACATAAAACCTAGAATATGAATTACTAGATTACTGCAAAAAATACTGCGTGTACAATTATAAAACTTTAATATTAAATAAATACATCCTTATCATGATCAGGTGAGTCACTTGTTCCTTTCGGCCGTTTGAAAGATAAACAAACTTTGTTTTTACCGTTTATCATAAAATTATATAGTTCATTGTCATTATCATAAAATCATTCATAATGCCTCCAATGCGTCTTTTACATTTTTATTGTTATCGTCACTTACTTAGAAAACCATCAACCAAGTTAGTTAACATATAACGTTAAAATACTACTGTGATTATTGCCTTTTGAACAGGTTTGGAATAAAAGCCGGACTGGTTGGAGGTGCAGCTTATTACATTGCAGATCAAGGTGTATGGCGTGACAGTAAAACTACTCGAGAAGTTTACAATAGGATTAGGACCGCTTCTTCTCCTTACACGAAACAAATCACGCAGCAAATTCCGTACGAGGTAAAAATAAAATCAAATTCATCATTTCTTAGTTAAGAGGTGATCTAATTTACCATTAAAAATCAAGCTATTCTAGTAATAAACTCAAGGATCATTTTCCAATTTTACTCCTAATTTAGACATAATAGTTATATATACAGGGCCGCTGTCTCTGTCGAATTCTGGATGTTGTACTTAATAGGGGATTCCACTCATATTGAATTTTTATATAAATTATATACATAATTATTTCTTCCCATGAAACTGTGTTATTTATGCAAATTTCTTTTCTTTTATCACTTTTTTTATAAATGCTAAAATATATTACACTTTCAAAACGCGCGGATTTTTCCGGGCTTGATGACGCTACCGAACCCGGCTCTCTTATTGACTGACACTGTAAGTAGGCGGTCCCATCATCAAACCAGTGACTGCCAGACTGTTTCACTTTGGTTATGGTGGTTTTGCGGCTTCACACTATTATTTTTATAAGTACTTAAATACTAATGAACTATAACTACAATATACTAAATTTAAGATAAGTAACAGAAAAGAAAATAAAAACAAAATGAAATTTTCAAATATAAAGCGATATAACATCAACAAATGGTTTAGAACCTTTGGTAACAGCAGCTGCTGAGAGAGAAAGCAAGATATAATGCCATTGCTCACTACCGCTGGGTTCGCTAGATACCATATATTTGCCATTTTTTTTCTTCCATAAGAAGCCGAATTTTAAAAAAGAAAAATTAGGAAATTTCTGAATTTAAAAACACTGTAACATATAAAAAAACAAAAAAATCGTGGAATCCCCCATTGTAAATTTGGCTGTTATTTCTTCTTTATCTTTATTTGTAACATTACTTTTTTTATTTACTTTTATATTTTTCAACTATTAGTGGGATTCTGTGCACATCTGTAATATCTGTAGCATAAATTTATAGGATATGTAAGTGCTACAGAAAATTTGGAATTACAAGTAGCTACATATTTACAAATATCTGTAAATACTTATAGATTTCATGTAAAAGTTACGGACGTCAGTGTGTTGTCGGGAACAGAGGTTATTTGTATTGCTAACAGTGAAATAATGAATAACATCAATAACAATAGATTAGTTTTGCTAATTGGAATGCTATTAGAAGAAGATTATAATTGGTAAATGTAAAAATACTTAAAATAGGTATAATTTGTTATATTCACAATTTATTTTTTTGTAGAAATTTTATTAGAATACAGAGGAGGACTATGAGGGATGCAATGAATCCTTTTGAAATGCCCAACAAGCATTTCATATAAATATTTCGGCTAGCTAAACTCAACTTTCTCGTAACTGGTACCTATGAAAATTCTGAGGTATGCAATTGTCGGGTGTCGTTGGGTCAAAGAGGATACACAAAACAGCAGGTTTGCAAACTGTGTAAAGATATGTGGTTGTGACAAATAGTTATTTATCAAACAAATTTCAAAAAACTGTAACGATCAAATAATATTATGCTATTTTTCAAAATAAATCAGAAATCTGCAAAATAAACGGTTTTTAATTATTTTTCAGTATAAATAAATTTAGAAATTTACTATGTTGGTAACACTGCACATTTCGTCTGTAGCGTGAGCATAAAACCATATCTGTAAACGATTATATTACAGATGTCAACACAGAATCTCGTTTTCTACGTATCTGTAAATGTTCCTCTTACAGAAATTCTGCAAGTTACAGATCTACAGATCTGTAATATTTAGTTGAAAAACACAGAATCCCACTATATATTTAAAAAAAAAATCTGTATAAGTAAAGTAATCTTTGCTCATTTAACATAAATGTTATTTTTGTTTGAAATAATGTTTGGAACGGCAGTTTTCATTCCCATAAGAATTTATTTCAAACAAAAATAGCATTTATGTTAAAGAAACTGTAAAATTATTTGTATACTACAGAGCAGGTAGGCAGGTAGAGAAACTTTACAATGTATGAACAAAGCGGCACGAATAATGGCTCGTTGGCATCCAATATAAAGCAAACAGTGAGCCATATATTTTTTTCTACAGTCTATATAAAAAGTAGGCATTTGCGTTCGCTTTTGTAAACGGAAAATGTCACTTTGCCGCTCATGCGCGACAAAGTGGAAAAATACTCGCTGCCCGAATTTCGAACTATAAAATGTTGAGAAATGTCTACATTCTTAATGGGAACGTTTAGTCAGGCGCTGTAGGTACACATTTACCACCTCCATAAGTCAATCTAACGCATCACTACTCTATCGGTATATTACATAACCAAACAAAATGCCGTACTTCTGTGTAAAGGAATAGGGCATTCATTTACAAAAACGAAAGTAAAAAATGCTTAGGTTAGATTGAAGCAATAGCACAAGAAAAATGGAAAATAACGATAAATTAAAATTAAAAAATATAATTGTTATTGATGAGTTGAGTACAGCGTCCATTAGTTGATATGAAGAGATGGAGTTGGAATTTGGACAGGGAATTTTAATTAAACTACAAGTTTTCAATTCCTCAACGTTTCGCTCTAATTTAGAGCATTTAATATTAAACATTTTAAGAAATGACAAATTTCATTATTTAATGATAATAATAAATATTTTTAAATAAATCGATCTAACATAGGGGTGAAATTACATTTTGAAATTTGAATTTGACATTTCTTAACACAGTGTTTTAGTTAAAATCGTGATTGTGGTACGAGCCAAAATATCCAAATTCCGACTATCAACTCTTCATAATCGTTATTTGTTGAGTAGTATTGTAAGTACAAAGTGTACATTTTATTATTTTTTGTCATGGTGGAGGACCACATTGTGGCGACTAGAAAAAATCTTGTGTGTGTTTCGAGCTCAAATGGACATTGTCGATTTCTCAATCGACAATATCCTATTTTGCGCTTTAAATATACAAATAGCTATTTCGTAAAGAATACTATATGTTATATTCTTTTCCAGCTTCCCAGTTTACCAAGAAGGGGAGAAATTTCCTATTTGGCGAACTATTACTGGAACGCAGGAGTCAAAAATACATTTAGTTTTCTCGCTAACGTTCCTTCGTACATTAGGGAATATTCATCAAAAGGATATCATGCACTGCTGGACAATTCAGAAGTAAAAAATATGCTGTCGTCTGATGTAAAAAATTGAAAACTTGTAAACGAATGTAAAATAGTACGATAATTTATTAAAGGAATTATAAAGTCCTACTTGAGGAGTTCTTATTATAAAATTTGTATCGTTCAACAATTTATTAAAGTTTCCAGTTTTAGCCAACGCTTGATTTGGATTATGTACAAAAATACATAAATTCTAATCAAGTGTTGACTATACAAAGTCTGCCGAATACAAAAATTAGTCCATAATATAAATCAACACTTTAATATCGGATTTACAAATGAGAATAGGTATAATACTTACTGTGAAAAAAGCATACCTAATTTGAAAAAATACATCAGTTTAGAAAAGTTATATAAACATAAAGGTAGAAAAGAGAAAGAGTCAGGACGTCAGAACGGAGTGTTTTGTCAATTCAGGCTTGTGCTTCCACTTCTGTGATTGGCTCGAGGGCATTGTTTTCAGCCTTCTTCTTTTTCTTTTTGGCTGATTTGGGATTAGCTGACGAGTTCAGCAACGACTAAAATACCAAATTATTGAAACAGAGAAAAGAAAGTTTTTACGAAACGAAAGTGGCATTTTACTGGACAAGAATTGTGTTAGAACCCAGTAAAATATATTCAAAAGTAATTATTAAAATATCACATTCAAGAATATAATTAAAAACAGAAAATATCAATATCTTCATATTTTAATGATTCAAATGTAATTCGGAAAGTATAAATATAATTGTATTTCAGAAGATACACTGGCTGGTAACACAAGCCTTGTTCATCTAAAACGCTGTTTTAAAAAATATCAAATTTCATTATTTAATGCTAATAATAAATATCAAATTTATCAATATGATTTTAAAGCAGATAAATTCCAACGACTAGTTTTTAACCAATCATGATGCAAAACACTTGAAAATTCAACCTATGGGAACAGTATTATACTGATAAAACCCCGTTACCCCGATAATTTTCCGCTACCAAGTAAATAAACAGTTGTTATTGTTTATAATTGTCAGTGTGACAATTAATTTGTCAAGTTTCATTTTGCGTCGTCTTTGGAATTTATCTCACCAAATACCACACGACCTCTCAGATTTTCTCTTTTGCTTTCAAGCAAAATCACTCAAACAAACTGACATTAGGTAAAACCCCTCCTCCTTCAGAGTCGGGATTTACCATGCAGTTTGCTTTCGTGTTTGTTGCTAAAGAAAAAAATTCGTCCAAAATAAAAAATTATCGATAAGAACAGGAGGTCTTGTGATATTCTGAATATAGTTTGTTTTCAAACAAATATTTAAAAAAATCTTCCTGTAAACATACGGGTGAAATTAAATATTGAAATTTAAATTTGACATTTCTTAAAACAGTGTTATAAAAAGGCTTGCGTTACCGCCGGAGTACACTATGAACGAAAAAACGTATGTCAATTTGAAAGTATTTAATTAAATGTTAATTTGACACGAGATATTGTCAAAAATGTTATCTAAAAAAAACAAAGCTTTTCTTCTTGAATCATTATTTTAGAAAAAGAAATAAATTATAAAACGGTGAATGGCAATATTCAGTATTCTTCTTTATTATCGTTTCTCCTTAAAATTACATTTCGCGATCAATTTTGACAACTTGACTTTTGAATTGAATAATGATCAGACATACGTTTCTATGTTCATAGCCTACTCCGAATTTTCTGAACACACTGCGTAATGGGCTACTTGCGTGGCACTGAAAATCCGATTTCTATCACTATATACATAATGTTATGTTGAAAACATATATAAAAATATAAATTTTATTTTAAAAAAAATATTTGTTTTTTAGTAAATTAAGGAAGAAAATTTTCTGTGACGTCATTATATGTTTAAAAATGTACCGTATAGATGGCATAGCGTGCGAGAAAGTTTATTTACCGATAACAAAAAGACAAACTAAAATACTAACCTCCAAACTATTGTTGAAACGTCAAACAGGAGATCTACATTACCCGTACAAACAAACACTATGGCTTTACGGCCGTTTATTGGTGCGGCGTAATTCTACGTCATACATGGCGGGAATTCAAATAATCAAATTTCATTATTTTTTTTCTGGCTAATTAATAAAAATTTTGTCAAAAGAAAAAATATGGGTAGCAAGTTTTTACCTGCTCTTCAAAAATATTAAATAAAAAAATGGTACACAAGTAGCCCATTCTGAATTACAAATGACACTTTTTGAAACTGGGGAATATATAGACCGAAAAGTAGAACATTCCAATTATGCCCAGTTGCACCAGCAAGGTTTAAATTTTAAGCTAAGCTTAAACAAAACTACAAATCGAAATTTTGACAGTAACATAATTCATTTGATACTTAATTTCGATGCAATATTGCCTATTTAATCCCAAATTTAATATTTAAGACACGTTGGTGCAACCTACCATTAGTGGGAGATAAATTAAATATATTACCTTTAATTCAGGATCTCTGATCGAATGCTGAGATTGGTATAATTCAGGTTCGAATGGTAATCCGGTAATTCTATGGGGCCCGTTGGGCATCAACAATACAGTGAATTTAAAATGCGCTACGTATTCACCTACAACAAAAATACACTAGTTGGTTCCACAGAAGTCAAAAGATGTATACGAGAAAGAATATGAAAGTTTGAACATATGTTGCTTAGGCCGGGCAGAAAAGTAAAATTGTATCCGCTTTTGAAGGCAAATAAATAAGTTTAATTCCAAAATAAAATATTTAAAATAATAGTTATGTATGTATCAAGGCAAAGTTCTATTTTTTATCACAAATGTGGAATTTATTTGTCGAGGCCCTCAGGGACGAGGACAATAAACCATAAATGAAGTTCAGTGCCGAGGTTCATATTAAATTTTATTTGAATCGAAAAATTGTGAAAATGAAAGGTATATTTATTTTATAGGTTATGTTTAAATATAATCTGTCAATCTGTTATTCAATATTGCTAACCTCGGACATTGAAGTTATCTTAAAGAAGACTCAAAATTATATGTTTTATCTCAAACTTATTAATCGGAATTATTTAGTTCGTTCTTCTTACACATATTTTTGTCATTTTACGTACAAATTTACTACTGTCAATCGTTCACCTGCCCAAATTATCTTACATGTACAGCAATTATCATAAGGTTGGCAACACTGCAACTGCATGAAATCGTCATATAATGGATTATTCCTTTAGTGCCGATTTCTGAGTTTTAATGGCGATTTTTGTGCACTTTATTAACGATTTCAAATAAATATTAAATCATTAAACACTTTGAGAATGTCATTAGGATGACAGTAGTGTTGTTATAGTTCTTCATTTAATTTCACACAATAATAGCAAATCTCGATTGCTCGAAATTTTACGAAAATATTAGACTCTGGCCAGTGAAGTTTTATTTATAATATAATATAAACATTTTTATTTCAACGAAATAATATTTAATATATTTTTTTTTTCTTATTAAAATTCTTAGTTTAAATTTAAAGTATGCTACCTTATAATTATTGAAACTTACTATTTCTTTGCAACTCAAAAATAATAAATTATGTGTTCTTTGTTATATTTGCTGTATCAACCGATACGGCTGAATGAACGTTGAAAATTTTATTTCTATTTAAATGTAAAGTTCTCGTATGAAATTTGTACTTTCAAAAAAATATTTAATCATATCTACTCTGTATTAATCATGCAGACCTTCAGCAAAAACTACTTTCTATTCTTTTATTAATTATGCAAAAATGACTTACAATCTAATCTAATAATTTGGGGTCACAAAATAGAAAAAATAAATACCTTGTTTTTCGTAAAGCACTTGGAAAGGTTCAATGAGCTTATGATTAACGCATTCCACAACTCCAAGTTTAGCTTTAGTCTCTTCAGAAAAGCTCCTCAAGTTAAAAGGCATGGATCCGTGCTTGGTGCGAACCTCACTATAAAACATCCTGGCTGCCTTCAATTTCAACTGATAAGTTTCATCAGTTTTCTTATAAATCGTCACTCTTGTATCCATCTCTTTACCGACGCCTTCCCCCGAGCTGATAAGAACGTCCATCGCGTACACTTCGTGCGTGTCGAATTCGAATTTCTCGTGTTCCTTTTTTTGTGACTCATTCGGATTTTGAATTATTGTTTTCTCTCCGTCGATTTTGAATTGCTTTAACTGATGACTCAACATTCCTTCGACAGGTTTGCATTGGAAGGACTCTGCCACTTTTTGTACTTTTTCGGTGACGTTGTAAGTTTCAGTTCCCGGTTTAAGTAAACGTAACGCAGCTTGAGAGGCATAGTGAGCAGCTAGAATAACGTCGGCTTTACGCCCTGTCACTTTGTTTTCACTGGATGAACCGACGACTATCGTGTGCGCTACTACTGCTATGAAACCGTCTACGTGTGCTCCCAAATCACTTCAAAAGAAAACATAAATTAGGTTTATTATTACAGTCAACTCCCTCTAAATCGAATTCGCAAGGGGTATTTGAATTTGTTTGAATTAGAGAGAATTCGAACTAGAGAAAGTAAAAGAAAATTAAATGAACATTTGTATAAATTACAGAGTATGTATATGTAAAAAAATATTTATTGAGTTATATAACGGAAACATAACAATTTGTTAGAAAAATGAGATGTGCAAAAAGGTGGCGTGAAATTATGAAAGTTGGAATTTTGATGTTCTTTGGTAACTTGTTAATTATAGTATAATACAAATGTTTTATCTCAATTCCTTGAACAAAACTATTGAAGTAGTTACCAAATAAAAGAAAATATAAGTTGTCTAGAATTTTTTTATTATTATTATTTTCAATATTTTTTGGAACACAACATTAAAGACATATGAATATTGTTAATTGATACATTCTTTTTCTGTATAAAATTTTGGTATTATTTTATAAGATTCGATTCTGGTCCTTCTACAGTGTGTCTCATTTAGAAGTGCCACCATTGGGATCTCGAGAACTATAAGAGATACGATGACGGTCAAATGGAACTTTTTGTGCGCGTTTGGGAGGCCATCTCAGATATGCTTTTGTTTTTCCAAAAATCCTCATAGAGCACTAGATAATGATGAAAAACTGAATATTGCTGATTTTTTCTTTTTCAAATAACTTGTAAACTATTAGTAATTGAAAAAAACGTTTCAAATATAAAAGATAGATATTTTTATTAACTAACCAGTGGCGTACGAAATAAATTTTTATATCCGTAAATTTTCGAGATATAACACAAACTTCTATTTTTTTAAATGGAACCCATATCTGATTTTAGTCTCAAAAACATAATTATTTTTTTCTCTTTTCAATGATGTAAGGGTTATTATGTTTTATATTTGTTTTGCTCCTAAAATTTATTTTTTCTCTTTATTTTCCTGAATTTTCTTATTATTTCGCAAAAAAAAACCATTATTTTTATTAATTATATTGTATTTGATCGATATAATTTATTTTATGCCTTTATTACTTTATATTTTTATTCTAGACTCATAATTACAAATTACACTATAATGTGCCAAGGGCGACCAGATACAAAATATTATAAAAATTAGTTTGATACGAGTTTTGAGCAAAATTCTTTAACTAAATAAATTATTTAAATACAAGGAGTATTTCTAAATATAAATCTACCAATATTTTCAAAATAATTACAAATTTAATGCAAAATAAGGAAAAAATAATAATTTTGAAGGCAAAACAAATATAAAACATAATAACCCTTACATCGTTGAAAAGAGAAAAAAATAATGATTTTTTGTGAGTAAAATCAGATATGGGTTCCATTTAAAAAAATATAAGTTTGTGTTATATCTCGAAAATTTACGGATATAAAAATTTATTTCGTACGCCACTGGTTAGTTAATAAAAATATCTACCTTTTATATTTGAAACGTTTTTCTCAATTACTAATAGTTTAGAAGTTATTTGAAAAAGAAAAAATCAACAATATTCAGTTTTTCGTCATTATCTAGTGCCCTATGATAATTTTTGGAAAAACAAAAGCACATCTGATATGGCCTCCCAAAGGCGCACAAAAAGTTTCATTTAACCGACATTGTATCTCTTATAGTTTTCGAGATCCCAATGGTGGCACCTCTAAATGGGACATACTATATATTCGTCTCGGTTGGTTAACCTATATACAGCCAAAGAAGCCACAGTCACAGTTTTCAAATGAAAATTAAATCCATAAACGGTATCGGTAGACGCTCTAGAAGGGAAGACGAACGCGTCTAAGAATTATATCTAATTTCGATTTATATAGAGGCGAATTTCACTGAAATTGACGACAAATGCCCAATAATTTAATTCGTTTAAAAGAATATACGGTTGTATATATCAAAAATAATTCGATTCAGAGAAAAATTCAAATTACAGGGACGTCGATTTAGAGAAAGTCGACTGTAGAATCTAATTTATAATATGTGTTTCCATAAATTTAGTCAAACTGTCCAAGAACAAGTTAATTGTTACAGATGTATCAGTCGAGACAAAGAGTACTTATGGATTCTCTAATTCTAATAAGACATTTTAGCAAAGCATATACTTCCTTATGCCAGAAAATATATGCCGCTGGGATAGATTTTTCAACAGGACAACGATCCTGAACATACTACGAAAGTAGTAAACTAAAGCAGCTGTTATTGTTCAAAAATGTTAAAGATTGTTAATTGCAGTTACTTCTCCAAACTTTTACATGTTTGCTAGCTATGTTACTGAACAAGAGTACAATTATACAAATATTACGTTTATTTCATTAAATATTTACGCAAATCTCTACTAACTAGGTTTAACTTATTGTTCAAAACGCACATTCTGGTTAACATGACTGAATGTACGAGCTCATCGTATTAACGCCATGCAGTCTGATTAAATTTACGAAAATGTGTTACTTACACTTTGACAACATCTTCATCTTTTAAAGTATAATCGGGCTCACTCGGAACAGGTGAAAAATGACAAATACAATTATTAACAGAAACGCAAGTTGGAAATGCAATTCCTTTCTTGAGTTCTTTCTCTTTTTTGAATACTTTGCTGGTTTCCTGCACTAATAATTCATCCCCAAATTCACATATTTCTCGGACTGACGCTCCAGCGACACACTTGTCAATAACTTGCTTCAAAATACCTACAAAAACAATAATTATAGTAGTTAAAATTTGATAAAACTAAAGAAATCGTGAACACGTTGTCACGAAATGAAAGAACAGAAAGCTAACCTAGAAATGAAAGAATGATGCCATTTTTCAGTTAATGTAATGCAAAATCTTGTGTACAGGATATGAATTTGTAATTTTTATTAAAGATACGATAAAATAAAATTTGTTTTGTTGCCCACATGGTTGAAATAACCGGTAAGGCGCCACATACCATATGGCATATGGCGGACCTCTCTCATTTACATCAAATTTACAAAGGTACATGAAAGGAATATTAATAAACTTAATTATAAAATGACCGACTAGGTTTAACTCACGGTTTACAATATCGCCCGCCATTTTATACTTGGTAACAACCAAGTCTTCGGCGATAGTTTTCTCCACATCTTTTTCCTCCGCCATTTCTTCTACAGCTTCATACAAATCTTTGTAGTGATCACGTGATGTAGCTCAACTTTCGAACTAAATTTTAACACTGCGCAAGCGTTTGTATTCAATATAATAAAAAAACGGGATTGTGATTGGGAAAATTATGATAAAATTTCAAATTATACAATTGTTAGACTCTAAAAATTATTGTACACTAATTCCAAGGAATATTACTCAACAAAATTACACTGTACAAATTATTTCTATTATTAAAATGTCAAACTTAACAATAATTATTTAACTTATTTCAAAGATGAACAATCAGAAATTATGTTAACTTGATATTTAAAAAACAAAAAAAAAACTTTATTACTATACATTCTGTGACAATACATCAGAATCTTTTAATAGTTATTTATGCAACTAGTGCAGAAAGTGTCTGTTTTTAAAGAGGCACATTACGCACCACTTTTGTACCCCATTATTTCTCAATTATTTTTTACCTCCCGCCAACCTACATACATGTAAGGGAGGTAATGTTTTCGATACAAATATTCGATGGTCAGTTTTTAGTGAATAAGCACGCTTTAGGGTCCCCACAACCCGTTTTTACTATTTTTACAATGATGTCTGTCTGTCTATGTGTAACGATTTTTTTCGTCCACGATAACAAATCAATATTCCAAAAATTTCTATTTTCCCTATTTAAGAGTTCTGTACTCATATAAAAAGTTGATTATATTTTAGGTAAAATTGGACAACCGGAAGTGGTACTTTAGTTGAAGCCCATAATAGTTTTTAATGAAAAACTATATTGAAATATATTTTAAAACTTTTTAAATTTTCTATTAATATTTTTCTATTAATAAAAACGACATATTATATTTTTGACAAAAATGATAAACCGGAAGTGGAACCTTACTTGAAGCTCTGAACAGATTTTCTTAAAAATATATATTAAAATATAATTCAAAACTTCCCAAATTTGGTATTTAAAACTCGAATATAATTGGAAACAACATATTAGATTTTGATATGGTAAACCGGATGTGGTACCTAACTTGGAGCTTTCCAAAATTTCGTATTACGGACTTTTCTATTTATTGGAACTACAAATTAGATTTGGTTTAGAAATGATCAACCGGAATTAATACTTTACTCAAGGCTCATGAAATTGGCGGGAGGTCATGTGCCGCCCATAGAAAAATAGTATTACAATATGCGCAAATTTTATGAAATAAATACAAGTTTTAATAAAATATTTATATAAATTCCATTTTATATGTACTGAATTATGAAATACATTTTTTTCTTGTGACTAATTGTTATTAAATAGTACAAAATATTATTATTTGAACAAAATATGAATTAACACGGAGTCATATCAACATCATTTTCTGGGGGAACAAATTTGAGTTTAAAAACTAACGTATTAGGCGAAGTCAAATCAGCAACCATAAGTTCCGATCCATCAGTTAATCCTAATTCAACTAAGCTTTTATTTAAATTTTCTTTTGTTCTTTCTTCAATGCTAGCAATTGTTGACATATACAGTGTTTTGTTTCTCCCATCGATAGTTGTTGTTAATCCTGGACTTTTCATTTGGTACGTAGCACTTTCACATAATAATGCAATAAGATCTTTTAATTTATATTTACTGGGATCGTTTATTTCTAATGTTTGAGGAATTTGGCTGCAGGCCAAACAATCTTCTTTTCTTTCCGCTTCAAAAGTGTAGGTGTAGATACCGTCAACATCGTTAAATACCATGTAATTGTTTAAAGGCACACAACAGCTTGTTGCGATTTTAAACACCTAGAATGATACACAAGTTAAAAAAATGTTCATAGTTTTTGTATTTGATTATAAGAAAACGATGGTTACATTAGAATTATTGAGAATAAAACAATCAGGTTGGCCTTGGAAAACAAAATTTACAGTTTAAACAGTTATTTATCTGTCATTTAAAATTAAGTTGTGGATGTAAATTTACATAGTTAGAATTTAGTTAATCAATTTTTAAAACATGAATAAAAAAAGAATTATTAATTTATTGCGTTGAAAAATTTGAAAATGATTAAGAAACAAATGAAAAAATCTATTACAGTTCATCATTGGTTTATTTCTTATAATATTTGTTTCAGTTTTACTCATTATTTCAATTTATTTACTTCAAAAGCAAATTAATAGTATATTATACATCAAGGTTATGAAGAGGATCATATTGACCGAGCAAAAGATTACAATCCCGAGGGAACCGAGGGATTATAATTTGCGAGGACAATAATACTCTTCATAACTGTGGTGGTGGTGTATACCGTGAGTATTTTTTAACGTGAAACATTGGGTTTGTCATATCCATGGTAACGATTCGACATTTGATTGACAGCAATGTATTTGCGTGTCCCATTTAAAATGAAACATAGGAAACAAATTTGACATTTGATAAGACGTCAGTAGAGGTTAATTTTTTTAAATAATTATACCTGCTTTCTAGTGTACCTTGTGCTCGAGTGATTTTCTAACTTGGCCAAATTTCTTACAATATTTAAATATAATACTCTGTCAAATTCATTCCCTATGTTTTCAATGAGACAGGCAAATATATTACTGTCAATCAAATGTCAAGTCGTAACGTCGTAACTTATAGGAAAATTCAGCGGTTGTCTGTCATATTGACAAGACGTCATTAGAGGTTAATTTTGTTTAAATAATTATACCTGTTTTCTAAAAATTAAATTTATTTGCAAAATATATTGTGTGCCCGAAATATGTTTAGTGCTCTCGAGTAGTTTTCTGACTTAGCTAAATTTCTTACATAATATAATACATCTGTCAAATTCGTTCCCTATGTTTCATTTTAAATGGGACACGCAAATACATTGCTGTCAATCAAAGTCGAATCGTAACTATGGACATGACAAACCCAATGTTTCACGTTAAAAAATACTCATGGTATATTATTTTTTTCAGTACTCGCACATACCTAATTATAAGAATTAGTTACGAAATTTATTCCATTATATTGGCAACTGACAATATGACATCTGGTATCAAAAGTAATGGAATGAAAACGATAACATTATTATTGACATAGTGACAGTAGTGAAAAAACGATTTTTTTTTAAATTTTGTCAAAGCCAACTGTAACATCGATAAATAATCATTTAACTCACCTGAAAATAATTTCTAAAGAATAATTTTGAGAACATAATTAATAGATTGAATCAAAATAAACAAAATGATGAAGTGTAATAGATTTTTTTTTCATTTATTTCTTAATAAATTTCAATTTTTTCACCGCAATAAATTAATAATTCATGTTTAAAATAAAAATTGATTAACTAAATTCTAACTATGTAACTTAAGATTTGCAACTTAATTTCCAGTTAAGTAGTAGGTAACAAACTAATATGACAGGAACAAGTAATAATTAATATAAAGTGAATAAAATATCAAATACAAAATACACGCGAGTAGTAGCTACTAGCGCCATCTGTGTTTCTAACGCCATATATTTATCTGAAATGAGCAACAACATATAGAATGTACGTCACAGTTTTTAAGGACGTTTCTAGTTATGTAAAGAATTTCAATTTTCTAACATCAAATTATGTTCCTAAATATGTTTTTTACCTCCCGCTACCCTTGGTAAGGGAGGTATAGGGATCGTGCTAAAAATCTCATATCGAGATTATAATAAATGACCACGTTTTAAGGTCCTTAGAATCCATTTTTAACATTTTCACGATGATGTCTGTATGTGTGTATGGTGTGTATGTGTACGAATTTTGTTTGCACTCTAACTCAAATACTATCATTCAGAAAATTCTGAAACCTTGTATTTTTACCCTATTCTAATAGGAATAGAAGCCATTAGATTTTGGTGTAAATCGGATAAACGGAAATCGTACTTTACTTGAAGCTCATAATGGTTTTTCTTCAAAAAATACCATTAAATGTCATTTTTTCGAATTTTATGTCTTATGAAAATTAAAGATTATTGAATTTTCTACAGGAATACATTAATACTTTTTCTATATATTTTACAGATAAATTTAAAAATAATTTTTTTTATTAGTCGCGAAGCCTAAGATAAAAACTATTTCTTTGTTACACAGTTCATTTTTTAAATGAATGTAACTGACAGTAAATGTCACTATAATAGTGACATTTTAAAAAGAAAATAGTAAATAAATCAATAGTCAATACGTAGGTAGGTATGTATTTAAATTAATAAAAATTAAATAGCGGGAGGTTTTCTGTTGGCCACATCAGATTTTTTTTTTTGTATTTCCCTACTACATATATGAAGATGTAAAACTATAGAAAAAAAAATACTGATTTGCGTAAATTCTATAACAATGGAATAATCCATTGGTTATTTTTCTTACAGAAGAAAAATAAAAAAACCTTGATTTTGCACTTACTTCGGTAGCGCACACAGCCGCAATAACTGCATTAGTAGACGCTACAGCCGGTATAATATTCTTTACAACTCCTTGTACCAATCTATAAGTCAATCCCATAATATTAAACTGCAAAGCCCTTTCCATAGATTTCTCATATATCCAGTTGATATGTTGTGGATCATCTCCATCTATGGGTACTCCCCACGGATTTTCTTTATTCCACTGAATAACTTTTACATACTCGATACAATGCTCAGGTAATCTCGGCGTATTTGCAATTGTACAAAGCGGAAAAGTTATCTGAGGGGGATACAAATCTAAAGTACATTCTATACAGGCAGACATGCCGGGAAGAATAACTCTCGCGTTGCCTTTAAAACCTTCCGTACCCCCGTCAACAATTGGAATCAAGCTGGTTTGATCAACAACCCCATCTTCATAATTCAACATAGAAATTAACATTCCGTTGATCCATCTTCGAGCA
The DNA here is from genome assembly GCA_943142095.1 of Ophonus ardosiacus. NCBI lineage: Eukaryota > Metazoa > Arthropoda > Insecta > Coleoptera > Carabidae > Ophonus > Ophonus ardosiacus. Next base: position 9,855,802 of record OW964834.1, on the reverse strand, counting down.
ACAATTGAATCCAAACCACACACAACGATGTGGAATTGTTTGTAGAATGATTCATCATAATCTTGTATTTTGCAAAAATGGGGAGTTACTTGGCAACCAGATATTCGTTTGTTTATAAAAGCTGCAGCAACTTCCGCCTTCGATTTTCCAATGTCTTTATGTCGGAATAAAAATTGACGGTTGAGATTTGAGAGTTCTATGGTGTCCATATCAATAAGGTGAATTTGTTTGAAGCCCATAAGAGCTAAATCTTTCAGTAATTCACATCCAAGACCACCTGCACCAATAACTAAAATCTTACAAGATGTCATAATGAAATCTAAGATTTCTGATGATGGCTCAAATTCAGGATGACTAAACGGTCCAGGGCGTTCTAGGACTTTCCTAAGGTGGCCCCATTTCCGCTGAGGATTTTCTTGGAATTCGGACATTATTTATTATTAAATATTACCGGTGTTTTTAATAATAACCTATTTATACTTAACACTTGACTTTGACACTTGATGGAAAAGTGTCACCAACTTTATAAAATTAAACATTATTTAAGAAAACAATAAACATAAATAATAAATTAAAAACAAATGGTAAATATTATTGATTGTCCATGAGTAGACAATCATGATTTTAAATATAATATATAAAAATAAGATAAATCTGTACCGCCATCTGCTGTAATATATCTAAATCAACTCTCAAGAGATTTTATGAAGCAAATATTCGCTTCAACATCGCGTCACGTACTACTACTATTTGACAGTTTAAATAGGAAATGTTTTGTGTAAAGCAAAATTTAATTAATAAAGAATTTTCTGAACATTCAGATGAATTTAAAAAGTTAGATAGATGTGCTTTAAATAATTCAATTGATGTGCGTGCTTGTAATAAACCAGTAACCAAGGTGAGAATGATATTATTTCATTCATAGACACATTTTAATTTATTCAGTTATTAACAAAACAGTACCTAATGTGTAGATTATAACAAATGAAATACGTTGATGCTGTTTTGTTTAACCTCAATCTATATTTTGATTTGTTTTTGTACATAGTTCCATTGTTGTATGATCATTATCAGTAGTGGTTAATTATTATTATTAAATATGCTTTTGATTGTTGCATTTATTTGTACGCATGTCAATGACCCGCCCTGTCACTCATAAAAAACATGAATTATGATTGGTGCTTTATTAAGTTCACTTGTTATTTGGACCAATCAGAATTCGCGTGGGTGACGCTATGTAATATTTTTAAACAAATGCGCATTGACATTTCCCATGCGACAATTATAAATTTATTCATTGATTATTTAGATTGTTTGTGACTGTTCATTGTTTTTCAATTACAAATGCAACAAAAATAAATTTTGTTAAGTAATGAATATTTTACTATCTTGTAAATGCATAAAATACCGGTAGTTATCTAACTGAAGCGTGAAATTTAATTCATGCAAATTCTTTTAAAAACCGGAATAGTGTCTAACAACGGTTTTACAACAGTAACAGTATTATATCCTCTCTAATTTAAAAACCCAAATTGAGTAAAATTACCAAGATACACTTTTCGGTTTTCTTAGATCGTAATTATATTCAAACGATGTGTATATTACACATGTCCCGTAATAATGTATTCGCTTCATGTCTCTCAATTATTGTAATACCAGTCTTCATTTCACGCCGTTTTTTGTACATGGCCGGTTTAATAATTATTTATCACCTGGTAATTGTTGCAATTATGTTTAATTAGCATGTTTTTCTTCAAGACTATCACATAAAGCAATTAGTTAACTACGTAAAACATTAAAAAAAGTTTCTCTGAAAAAAAAAAATGTAAAACAAATTTGATTTATAGTAGTTATATTGTTGTTTGATTGTAGTGCATTGTTTTGTATTGTAGTTTAATAAAATGATTTATTAAATATATTAAATTTGCTATAAAATTTTATTACAAAATACAATTTTAAACGAATATTTGTGTATCAGAATATGTCAAACGAATATTTAATTTAGGATGCTAATCTCTAGTAAAAAACGGTAAGAATTAAAAAAAAGGATCTGTACAACCCGGAATAATTTGTTAATAGAAACACATTTTTTATTAAACAAATTTTAACTGATTAAATTGTTTATATTATTTATTGTTTTAGATAAAGTTATATAAGCTATTGTAAACTTTAAAAATGTAGCCAAAAACTTCATTTTGTAAGGAATTAGAAAGCTTTTAAAATGGATTATGAAACTATTTCCAAATCTACAGGTGTTTCTCGGATATGGGACACCACGATTATTTTCATTATTATTATTGGGAATAGAAGAAAAGCATTCAAATAAAAGTTGTAGTAGATCGAAGGGAACATTCACTTATTGAAGAAAAACAATTTTTTAACATGTGTTTTTCAAATTATAACATAAAGTTATATTTTTACCTTCCGTCACCTTTAGCTAAGGAAGGTATTGTCTTTGGTCTAAAAATTCGGTGTTGAGTTTGTAATGAATAAGCACGTTTTAGGGTCCTTAGAGTTTTACGAAGACCTCTGTATGTATGTGTGACAAAAATTTCTCCGATTATAACTCTTTCATATATCTCTTCTTTACATCCATATGAAGAGTTGATTAAATTTTGGTTACAATTGACCAACCGGAAGTACCTTTATTTCAAGTTCTTAGCCGTTTTTATTGAAAAAACGCAGTTAAATATCCTTTTTTAACATTTTATGTGATTATCAATATATAATAATAATACCTTATTGTCTATACGGTTTGATTATACATTTTCCTTCATATTCAATAGATATACAGATAAATAATTATGAAGAGATTAACTTTAGTTTTAGTTTTAGATTAACTGCAGTTTACGTAGTGTATGTTCGTATTATAATTTTATTGGATTTATAGAATCTTTTCCAATGAACTTTTGGTATGGGATTTGTGCAAAATACATAGAATTGATGGAAAGTAAAGCGCTGACCACATTACAATTTTTAAATGGGATGGTAATATATTGTTTAGGATTTTTGTTTTATTTCATTTTTTTATTGAAACGTATGCTCCGGGTAGCCATGTGACTTTGACATTTGCTTGTAGGGCCCAACAAGGTTGCCAAGAGTACAAATTGTGTACCTTGCCTATGTTGCCAAATGAATTTGAGCATAAAATTAATAAATAAAATTGTAAAACCAGTTATCAGTAATGAATGTAATTTTGTTTTACTTTCTAACACATAGACTTAATTTTTAAAAAATATTTTTTTTTAATTATGCCACTTGCGCTGCTATCTACGAAACAAAGAATTTTTGGCGCGCAAAATTTGAAGAAAACCCTCAGTTGAATGTTAAACGTCTTGAATATTTTAAAAATTAAGTTTATGTGTTAGCAAGTAAAACAACATGATATTCATTAATAATAACTAGTTTTAAAATTTAATATATTAATTTTACGCTCAAATTCATTTGGCAACACAGGCAAGATACACAAGTTGTACTCTTAGCAACCTTGTTGGGCCCTACAAGCAAGTGTTAAAGTCACGTGGCTGCCCGCCCCTCAACTTTATGTTCTAGTTTGAAAACACTGGTTTACAAAATTGTTTTCTTAAATATTCATGTCCCCCTCGATCTACTACAACTTTTATTTGAATGATTTTCTTCTATTCCCAAAATTAAAAAATTGAAGTATTCCGTATCCGACAAACAACCTGTATATTACTATGGATCACAAAATATTTTTTTTTTGAAAGATCCAAAAATTGTTATTTAGGATGTGATAAATTATTAGATTCTTGCATTATGCAATATGATATAATATATAATTAATAGCATAAAAAAGTTTAATAAGAACAAGAACAGTGTGCAAAAATGTTTAGTCCGCAGTTTATACTTACAGATTCATCCAGATCCATCACTGGCGTTTTCTGAAAGAAAGCTACAATAAATTAATTCAAACAAAGAGAAAGGTTAAGTTTAGATCAAGTTGCTGAGCTTGTCTAGCTATATCAGTAGCAGCTAGCGATTTCAACATAACATAAAAAATGAAAGGAACGCGGGGTGAAAGAAATCGAAACGAATTTTGCACTATTCAGTTTCTCTTTTCAAATCTTTGGCTTCGTGCACTCCAATCCCAGCTAAGCTGAGCATTAGCACGCTTTGTTTATTTTTCAGTTGTTTTTGTGAGTTGTCGTGGTGACTGTGTTTGGTGTTTCTGTCTCATGTTGCATGAAGAGCTCTTTGGAAAATGACCAACTCGCAGGTGAGATTTTTTCTCTTTTGTTCTTTTGCGTCACTTAGCTTTAAGACAACACGGCGCTCTTTTCATATCTACTTGTTTTGTTTTAAATTTCGCGCTATATAAGTACTAAAAAAAAACATTTAAAATTAAAAATATGTATTCATATTTTTGATGATAGTTTATTTGTTATTATGTATGTGCTGGCGGTTAGGGGTGAACATTTAACATGGGATTTAAGTTTTATGCACTTTCGTGCTCTCCTGCTCATTTTACTGCCAAAACTGTAGAGTACAAAGTTGTTCACAAGGTTCAGAATTAAATTTTGCATCCAATAGTTATTTATGTGTCAAGGCACTGAAGTTCTATTTTTTATCACGACTGTGGAATTTATTTGCGAGACCCTCAGGACCGATTAAAATAAATCATATGAGTGATAAAAAGAAACTTCAGTGCGCAGGTGCATATTAAATTTTAATTGAAATCGAAAAATTGTGAAAATGAAAGGAAGTGTTGCTAACCTCGGACATAGAAGTTATCGTAAGGAACACTCAAAATTATGTTTTATCTCAAACCTATTCATCGGAATTATTTAGGTCATTCTTCTTGTACATACATATTTTTTCATGTTACGTACAAATTTACTATTGTACAGGCTGTCGTATTTTCGATGTTTTTTTAGAGTATCGAGAAATATTACTGATGGAGCAAAATCGTTTGCAAATTCTAGGGTCAACTTTTTGAGAAAAGTTTAACGGTCATCACAGGAATTATCGATCTTGTGTTTTTGAGCTGCAGGCAAAAATTTGTTTTTCGCTTATTTCGAAAATATCTCATAACTTATTTATTATGGTAGTTAAAGAAAAATTGTTTAAACCAATTTTGTACCGTTTTTTAGGTAAAATAAAATGGCGTAATTAGAATATTTGAAAACTTCATAATTCTCGAGATATAACACAAATTTATGATTTTTTAAATGGCAACCTATGTTGAAAATAGTCTTATCATTTTGCTTATTTTATAAGCTTTTCAATGATATATAATAAGTCTACATTCTTTTGTTTTACACATGAATAGAAGATGAAATTAATTCTTTGGGGTGAAAAAATTGAAAATTATGAAGTTTTCAAAAAGTCTAATCACACCATTTTATTTTAATTAAATTGGTATAAAATTTGTTTAAACAATTTTTCTCTAACTACCATAATAAATAAGTTACGAGATATTTGCGAAATGAGCGAAAAACAAGTTTTTACCTGTAGCTCAGAAACAAAAGATCGAAAATTCCTGTGGTGACCATTAAACTATTCTCAAAAAGTTGACCCTGGAATGTTCAAACTATTTTGCTCTATCTACTGATATATTTCCCGAAATACCCTAAAAAAAACATCGAAAATGAGACAATCTGTACATCGTATATCTGCCCAAATTATCTTACATATACAGCAATTATCAAAAGGTTGGCAACACTGTAAATGCATGAAATCGTCGTATAATAGAATACTCTAGTGCCGATTTCTGAGCTTTTAATAACCATTTTGTGCACTTTATTGACGATTTCAAATAAAATTGTTTTTGCATTTTTATTATGTTCCTAGTTTCTTCACGATTTTAAAAAGAAATTTTAAACTTTCTGTTAATTCGTAACAATAGCCATGACTTGTGGCATTATAGAAAACAATATAATATTCATATTTATTCATTTTAGTACGAATTAACAGTAATTTAGAAAATTCTTTATAAAATTGTGAAGAATCTAAAAACTTGTAAAAACAGTATGTACTCGTATGTAACTTTTAATTTTGAACAACTCTGCATTCTACAGAAAATGAACAGAACAGGAATTGCATAAAACTAAAATCCCATTTTCAATCCCTATTTTCATCCCTATGCATATACAGAGTGATTAAAAATGTCTGACGCGTGTTTTTTTTTTATATATTTGCCGCTCACTTAATATGACAACAGTACTATTTCTATGGGCATATCTTTTAAATTTTGCTAGGTGTCAAAAATAATCCTAAGCACCGTCTTCTTTACGTTCACTCGAACGAAAATATACATAGTTCAAGAAGAAATTTTTCACGCTCTTCATTAAAAGCAATAAAGAAAAGATACCTATGCGAAAAATAATTCAAATGAATCAATGTACGGCAATGATATTAATCAAATGTCATACACCAGTCATCTGTCGTATGTGGAATACAGTTTTCATGAATTATGAAAAATTAAAATATAATTTTGACATTATTTTGAAACAAAATCTATCACGTGACCTTCAACCATTTCTGAGCACTTTGTAGATATGAAGTTTTAATTAAATACTTCGTACCTCTCCAGGGAAATCAATTTTCAAATCGATATGTTCCAGAAAATACTAGATATTATATTAAAAAAAAATATTTAATTTAGCCACTGATATTTTGGTATATGTTGAATGTCACACAGTCAATTGTTTATAAATATATCATAAATGATATCTCGTCGTCCGTACAAAATAATAAAAAGATTAAGATATTTTGTTATATGTTATATGTCACACATTCAATTGTTTATAAATATATCATAATCATATCTAGTCGTCCGTACAAAATAATCAAACGATGAAGATAAAAATAATTATCAATAGTTTAATTAATCTCCTACCAAGCAATAATATTTAGTAAATTTCCGTTGTACATGCAAATTAATATTTCATTCTAATAAAACAAACATTGACATTCAGTTAAATCTTTGATAAGAGCGAATAACATTCAGCTTATTTGAAGTGGTTATTTCAGTAATAAAAGTGTACCAATGTTTCATTACTTAAAATAAGGTCATAATAGTGATCAATAGGATTAAAATTGCAGTATAAAACGAAGAATTAACTTGTTATGAAGCAAATGTCACTATAAAACAGCAAAATGTCTGATAAGGTGATAAAATATTTTGTTTTGGTTATGTAAATAGTGTCTAGTAACTGTTCGTATCTCGTAGTTTGGAATGGTGGAAGAAAGTGAAATAATTTAGTGTATAATTATAGTTATTATGGTTTAATTTGATTTTATATTGAATAATTTTCTTAAATATGTAACATACTGATTTATTATTATGATTACATTACCATAAAATTCTATCTATTAATTTATTTAAAGTGTAATTTTATTGTAATTATAAATGATTAAAATTTAATTCCTTATTAAAATTTTCATAAAATTAATATAAATATTTATATAATTTGTAGTTTATTATATGTATAATTCATTTTTATTATTATATAACAAAAATTCAAGGGTCACGCTACAATTATTGAAAATAAGAAAATCAGATAGGTAGAAACTAAACAATTATTTATTTGTCATTTCAAATTAAATTGCGAAAATTAGTTAAAATTTAGTTAATTATTTTCTAAATATACCAAAGAAGTATCTTCAGTTTTTGGCAAAAAAAAAAAAAATAATAGAACTCCCGCCCTACTTCGGATTTGGTAATGTGCGAATTTTGGTATTGTTTCTTCTTTAAAATTTAAGAAGTATAAGATTTTCGTCTGAAGAAGAGATAGATTCATGATTATTTATTATATTGAAAGCATTACAAATAATACAGAGTGATCAAAAAGAAATGATGCAGTTGACAATACAATTCTGGGAACATTTTATTCCACAGTTCACACAACAGCAGGTGAAAGCGGAAATACTATTTGACATGTCATTTTAACCATAAATACAAATAGGTTATGTCAGAGCAGGGGCCTGACAGCTAATAGGATTTTGAGTGATTGAAATGCTTTAGAAATTGAAATTTTTAAATGTCACTGTCAACAGTGTCAAAAACAGGAAATAAATTTATGTATCAATCATCAATTTCATGTATTGCCAACTGAATCAGTTATTTTTAATCATTCTGTATTAGGAACTTTTAAGAAATGGTGAAATGTGTTATTATGGAATGGAACTACATACTTTGAACATATTTAAAATAAAATACTGAAAAATATGAACTATGTATGTGTCTTATTTGCAGTAATTCGTGACCTTTGTATTAAATAAATAAAAAAAACATTTTATAATAACTAATTTCATTATTCCATTATGTTTGTTATAATTTGTTAGATAATATGTAAAATGAAAAATAGAGCATGACTGATACTACATTTTATATGTTATATATACGTGTTAGATGTTAGATTGCTAGATAGTATTGAATTAAATAGTAAGTTTGATTTAGACTTTTAGATATTATAGTCTGAAAACATTGATTTCTTGATTATTATTATACTAAATAAAAATAAAATATTTTTAAACTTGAGTATGTGTGATAACAACACAAACCATTATTTTTCGTGCAATGGAACGCGAACTAAAAATTTCGCAGCATCCAATTTCGCGGCCTAAAATCACTTTGACACTTGAAAATTGACATGACATTGGGCCCATAAACCATAACAAAAAATAATAAAATGTACACTTTATCCTTAAAGTACTACTCAATAAATAACTATTAAGATAAAATAAACATTTTTTAAATAATTACTTTGCGAAATATTTGAATTTATTTCCAGGGCCACAGATGACGTCACACTATTGGTATCTTTCTCGCGCAGCCTACTACGGAAACTGGTGTGAGAAAGATAGCTGTAGGTTTCTTTAAAAATCAAATGCAGTTAAACAAATAACAATTATGACTTTTTGATACCACGAGTTGCTTCAAGATTAAACGAACTTTCATTTATTTTTTTTTTTAAAAATTCGTTTATGGATCCATTGGTTTAAAAAATGTGGCAATAAGTTTTTGGTTTGTTTTTTAAAATAAATACATAATAATGCTCGGTTTTATAAAGCACAAAGTAAAGTTACTTCCATAGTAAATTTATTTAAATTAACAAATTCTAATTAATTTTATTCATTTTATGGCATGTATAACATTACTGTCAAAAGTTCGATTGTCATTTGAAGGAATAAATTTTATTTACTTTGGAAGTAAATTTATCTATCGTTTATAAAACCGGCCATAAATATTGTTAAATATTTATTTTAGAAATAACTTTTTCTTCTTTTCAGCGATTATTACAGAAGTAATTGTTTTGTTTATCAAATGTCAATACCATCAAAGCCGCCTTTCTACTTCAATATATTAAACTGTAACTTTTAATTAACAATGGGCCATATTCAGCACTCTTCATTAGCTAAAGAAGCTTCTCTAAAATAAAGAAAATAAAGAGAAACTTGTATAATAATACATAAATAAGAAAAAGATACAATATGTTTCCATAGTTACTAGAGACGATTTCTAAGATAATGAGGAATGCTGAATTCGGCCCAATGAGTCGAATTCAACACCTTTCTTTAACTAAAGAAGCTTCTCTAAAAATAACAAAATAAAGAGAGACCTATGCATTGATAAGAAAAAGATACAAGCTGTATCCATAGTTACTAGAGACGATCACTGCACTAGTGAAGAGTATTGAATTCGACCCAATAAAATTTGTAATTACATTTTTTTACAGTTACAAAGAAAATTGTGTGTACACTTTTGTCCGCGAAATCCTTTAGCGCTCTCGAGATTGTTCTGTTTCTCTCGGAACACTAAAACTAAAGAGTGATTTCGCGGCCTTTGTATTTAAATAACTATTATATTAATAAAAAATAATGTTCTCGTATATTGTAAATTCTTTTAACAAATTAATTACTATATTGTATGTGAAAATAAATGCTGTATGACTGAGTTTTCGAGTAAATGTTAGCACTTAAGTTATAATTTTAATTGGGATTTTAAGGTTACCTTTTGTAAACCTCTTATTTTATGAAGTTATAATAGTTTAAATAATACACAAAAAGGTCAAATATTTTTTTTATGTAAATGCATTGTTTACTAACGTGTTTTTGTTTGTATGTAGCTATGGTTTCGGGGCGTGAGAAGCTCAAAGTTCCGGCACGTGTACGGCGAGCCAGCCAAGCGGGAGAAATGCTACGACAACATCAAGATAACGAAGAACGCACACGACTCGCAGTTCTGTGCCGTCAACCCCAAGTTCTTGGCTATCGTAACCGAAGTGGCTGGGGGTGGGGCCTTCCTCGTCTTGCCGCTTGAACATGTGAGTGTCCCTTCGAAAAGCATGCAGGAATATCAGAAAAAATTCTGACGGAATGGGGTCTCCACCATAACAAAAAATTAATAAAATATACAATTTGTATTTAAATTCTACTTAATAAATAACGATTAAGATTAAACAAACACTTTTTAAACAATTATTTTTCGAGATATTTGAAATTTGTTCTGTCACTGTGACGTCATACTATTGCTATCTTTCTCTCGCAGCCTACTGGAGAGTCTGGTGCTGAGCGAGAGAAAGATAGGAGTGTCGCCGTGACGTCATATTGACTTTAAAGTCAAATGCAGTTAAACTAAAGACAATTAAGATTTTTTAATACTACAAATTTGCTTCAAAATTAAAAGAAATTTTATTTAGAATAATAAAAAAATTAGAGTGGAGGACACCATTGTTCAACGCATACATTCTCAAATATAAAATAGAGGCTTCTCTCTTTTTCATTGTTGGATTGGTGGTCAACGAAGTAAATTTGTACATTCTTGAGGAATTTATTTCAAATCGGGTATTTGATAGATGAATAAAACAAAAAATATAAATAATCAAAATGGTTTATTATTTTTTTTAATAAAGTCACTAAATTTAGCAAAGATAATGTCCAGATGTTACGTTGCTGGCATTCCTCTAATCTCGAGTGAAGATTGGCAATTATGCGTTGATACAATGACTTCATCTAATGTGATATGTGATATTGCCTGATGCCTCTACCGGCTACTGGTCACAGGAGAATCCTAAAAGAAAGAACCAGCGACCTCTGCCTAGTCCAAAGGTCATTATTTGGGCTGCAATGTCCGGTAGAGGCATCCTTAGCCCTTATTTTCTTGAAGGTAAAAGAGCCCGTCAACACATAATTGCCATTTTCTATTTGTTTTAATATCTGATGCTTGGCAACTTTATATGCCCGAGGGCGATAAAAGCCAAATTAAGCCCGCTTTTGTGGGTAAATAAACAAGTTTTTGCACATCCGGGCGTAAAAGTCGGACAAATATCTGATGCTTGGCAACTTTATATGCCCGAGGGCGATAAAAGCCAAATTAAGCCCGCTTTTGTGGGTAAATAAACAAGTTTTTGCACATCCGGGCGTAAAAGTCGGACAAATAGCATTATTTTACGGGCGAATTGACACTCTTTTTCGACCGAGGGTGAAAAAGTAGTAATTTTCGCCCTAGAGCTTTTCGTGCCCAGTTAAAATAATTACTTCTATCATTAACTTGCTTGTTTTCATTGTTATCCGTGACAACGTACATATGTCAAACAGACTACTATGATCTAAAGTTGATTTGAACGTCGTTTTACTTTGATCACGGTGATGAAGTAACACTATTCCGGATATGCAAAAAATATTGTATGTAATACGGGCGAAATATATTTTGGCGGTAGGTGCATTGTAACCCTCCGCTACGCGGCGGGCTTCAATCTTACACCGCGGGCCAAAATCAATATTATTTCGCCCTTAATACATAAATAGCTATTATATTTACAAAAACAAATAAAACAAGTGTTATTAGTTTATTTCTTACTGTATTGTTTTTGGTCAAAAAATTCAGTGGTGAGTTTTTAATGAATAAGCACGTTTTAGAATACGATTTTATTAGTTTTACGATGATGTGTGTGTGTGTCTGACAAATCTTTCTCCAACGATAACTCCAATACTACAATTCTAAAAATTATAATTCTTTCGTATTCCTCACATCCATATTAAGAGCTGATGAGATTTTGGTTATAACTGGCCAATCGGAAGTTCCCTTATTTGTAGGTCTAAATAGTTTTTCTTGAAAAAATGCAATTAAATATCATTTTTTGTCATTATACGTGATTATCTACTCGTATATGAAAGAATATCTTATTGTCTATACGGTTTGATTATACATTTTCTTTTATATTTACTTGATATAGAGTAAAAGAATTATAAAAAAGGGATTAATTTTCATAAATCAGCCAGCTTTGCTAAAATCATGGAATCAGCTGATATATTCAAATTATTCTAATTGACAGATGTTAATGTCAAGTGCAATTTACATAGTGTATGTTCATGTTATAATTTTAATGGATTTATAGAATATTTTCTAAGGAAATTTCGGTATGGAATTTGTAGAAAACAGTATATGTTCGTGTGACTGTTTTACTGGATATATAGAATCTTTTCCTAGGAAATTTTGGTATGGGATTTGTACAAAATATATAGAATTCACGGAAGGTTATGTGCTGGCCACATCCGATTTTTCATGTATAATAATAACACAAAGCTTTTCAAAAAGAATTGGGTTTTAACTGCTATTTTTCAATTTTTCCTAAAGTATATACATAGAACATATTGATTTACAGATATTTTTTGTATTACTATACAGGCGTCTCTTAAATAGGGGGACATGGCTTAACCACAGATTCCTGAGGCTAAAATAATACGAATTAACTAAACTTGCTTCTACCGGAAAGTGTACCATTTAGCCAGAATTCTGCTTCAAAGTTCTTCGAAAAAACCGGACGCTTTATTCGATTTGGTATGACAGTTCATATGGTTATAAGTCATCTTTTAAGGTAATACATGTTATTATTAGTGAACCACTAGTTTATGAAACTTAGGTGTCCCAACATTGATTAGACCGTAATTTTTTAATGGCCACTCCGATAACATAAAATATTTTTTTTTCATAAAAAGATACATTCAATAGTAAACTTTTCTCTCTGTGTTTAATTTGTGATACCTGTTACGGTTCAGACAGAAAAAAATAGAAACCGAGTGACTGCATCGTGATTTTTTTTAAAATAAATTTAATCTAGCAGTCTGTCCAAATGTCAAACACCTAATTTTTAATGACAGCAACAATTGTTTATGGGTTGTCAAAAAAATTTCTTTGCAATATTCAGAAACTAGTAACATCCGTTTGTTCGGCCTAATAATATTTTACTACCATTATTATAAATAACACGAATAAATATGTTAGCTTACTCCTAAACAATTTGAGAAGATTGACAACTCGTTACTGTCATTAAAAATTAGGTGTTTGACATTTGTATAGACTGCTAGATTAAATTTATTTTAAAAAAATTCATGATGCAGTCACTCAGGTTTTATTTTTTTTTGTCTGAACCGTAACAGATATCACAAATTAAACAGAGAGAGAAAAGTTTACTATTGAATGTATCTTTCTGAAAGAAAAATAATTTTATGTTATCGGCGTGGCTATTAAAAAGTTACGGTCTTATCAATGTTGGGACACCTAAGTTTCATACACTAGTAGTTCACTAATAATAACAAATATCACCTTAAAAGATGACATAACCATATGAACTGTCATACCAAATTTCATCCAAATCGAATAAAGCGTCCGGTTATTACGAGCAAAATTAATTTTTTTTCGAAGAACTTTGAAGCAGAATTCTGGCTAAATGGTATACTTTCCGGTAGAAGCAAGTTTAGTTAAATCGTCTTATTTTAGCCTCAGGAACCTGTGGTTAAGCCATGTCCCCCTATTTAAGAGACAGCCTGTATAACGGTAAAATACTGAAATTAATTTCTGCAAATTTAAATATGCTTTTATGCAATAAATGTGTGAAACCTTGAAATAAGCGTTCACTTTCGTAATATAATATGTCTCTTTTGTTTGTTTGTAATTATGATTAATGAATGCTGTTAAAAATAAACCTGATTAAAACAGAATGAATTTAATTTCAGGTATGTATGATGGAAACTGTCCCAATTATGAAATTTGAAAAGTAATTCATTCACCCATTCTAGAACATACTTAAGAGTAATAAATGAGATAGTGCACGAGATAATGTAAATGTTTTATTGTTCTGTTATGCATATGCATCACTTACGCAATGCAAGCCGTAAGCTATGAGATGAATTACTAATAAAGTAGAAATGAATTGCACCAAGCAGTACTGTTATGATATAATACTCTCATTTGCAATTTTATTTTATTGTATCACATCATTTTAATTCCAGTTACGTATGACTGTTCTACTATTCTTAGATATTATAAGACAAAGGAATATTTATTATTTATAAGATGCCGAGAATTTTTTTGTTGTTATATGGATACAATAAGATTATTTATTACTCTGAAGGAAGATAAAATTTGGTAAATTTCTAGTAATTAATTTTCGTCATATGGATGTGAATCGTAGATAAAATTTAAAATAAAACTCGCTTTAATGGCTATTACCTTGGATGATTAAAACCCTTGATCGCTTCGCTCGCTCGTGTTGAAAACTTCATCCTCGGTAATAAGAGAACCATTACATCGTCGTTGTAAAATATACTATTATTATTTTCTTTTACAGACCGGACGATTGGATTTCAACGCATATCGAGTAACCGGCCACCGAGGTCCAGTTCTCGACATAAAATGGAATCCATTTAACGACAATATTATTGCATCTTGCTCAGACGATTGCACAGTGAGTTTACTTTAGTTAGAATAGGGGTTTCCAAGTTTGTTTTCTTCATTTTTTAACATGTTCATAAAAATATTAGACCCGTATTTTGTATTTTCGCTGAAAAGTTTCTAATTTGCCAGAAAAAAAATTAGTTTTAATAAATGAGGCTCGAGAGAGAAAATTGACGACGCGTGTAACGTCATCTACACCAAGAATATACCAATCAGTGTGAACAGACATACCCCGGCTAGCGCGTTCGAACAGGCATTAGCCAATAGCATTTGCCAGTGTCCAGCACGTCACAAACATGGCTGGTACTGAATTATAAGGCTCTAGATTCAAATGCATTAAAGTTTCATTTTGATATTAGAGTAATAAAAATTAAAAAATAACGATCACATTCACCTTATTCTTATTTATACATGATTAACATTGATATCCAATAAGGTTTTTTTTAAATCCATAGACTTAGAAACCCCTATTCTTAAACAGCTACAGGATGTTAAAAAATAAGGGTAAATTTTTTTAAGGTCATATAGTACTGGCTAAAATGAGTAAAAAAAAGTTTAATCAACATAAATCTAATTTTCAATTGTTTTCGGGAAAGAGACCATTTTGTATTAGAATAGAATCGAAGAAATACTGACAAAGATAGTGGTAGAACAAAATTTTGTCTATGCCAGTAAATAAACTAAAAAAAAAAACATTAAAATTTTGCATGAAACATTTTTCTCAATTTCTAATAGTTTCGAAGTTATTTGAAGATTACATATTGGCCAAGGTCGTCAAAACATTTAACTTAGAACAATAATTTGATTTTTATAAAGATGACCTCTCGAAGGTAAACAAAAACGTCTCATTTCATCGAAGTCGTAACTTATAGTTTTCGAGATCGCAGCGGTAAACCCCGTAAAAACTCATTTTTCAATGCCTTGTATCTCGGAAACTATTGGTCCGCAATGTTAATTAAGCTTTTTTTTGAATAATTTTGGTCAGTACTATATGCCCCTAATGTATTTTAGCCTTATATTTTAACACCTGTATTTTTACAATGACTAACTAAAGATTTTGCGTTTTAGATTAAACTATGGCACATACCAGATGGTGGTCTTTCAATGCATCTCACAGAATGGTTAGTGGAGTTACAAGGGCACAAAAGAAGGGTAGCGTACATCGAATGGCATCCCACTGCTGAAAATATTTTGTTTAGCGCCGGATTCGATCATTTGGTAAGAATAAAGAAAATTTACAAAGAGTATATATATATTTTTTGCTGTTCAATTTATATGTGTGTCGCATTTGATTTTAAATGGCACAAATTAACCCCTGTGGTGTACTTTCCACGCCAGTAATGAGTGCCTGTGATAATCATCTCGTAAAATGTGATTATTTACTATAAAGAACTGTGTTGTATTTTTTAGATAATAATATGGCACATCGGTAGAGGAGAAGCAGTAAATGTTATCGACTGTCATCCAGATGTTATTTACAGCATTTCTTTAAATAGAGACGGAAGCCTTTTGGCAACCACTTGCAAAGACAAAAAGCTCAGGGTTATCGAACCAAGGACAGGCATTGTTAAATCTGTAAGTTACTACATTTATTTCTTCAAATATTTTTAGGTAAAACATCCGGTCTTTATTACCAATTAACATTGTTTCAAAAATATGAAATTGAAAGTTTCTGTACAAAATATAAATTATTCACAAGGAAAAGTGTTGTAATCGATTATATATTAACAAAAAACGAAAGCTGAAAAGTGAAATTAACGTAAATATTTAATACAAATTAATGTGAAAAGTTTATTTGTTTTTAAACAATAAAAAATTGAAACTAATTTACTGATTGAAAAATTATTGAAACAGACGTTTAGAAATCATTATTAAAATAAGATAAGTGATAGATACTTTCAATATGCCATTACTGAAGCCTGATTCACATTGAAATGAACATTGTTAACCAACATTTTTTGTTAACGCAAAAATGCTCAGCAACATAGTTCGTGTATAAATGTTGGTAATGTTAGTTAACGAAGAGAAAAAGTTTATCTGTAATTGTAAACACTTACGGCCGGTTTTTCAATGTGTAGTTAAAATCTTAACTTCTTAACTAAGAGTTAAATAAACAATTGAAACGAAATGAACTGTCAAATGACAGATTTATCATTGCTGTCAACAAAACGATGCAATATTGTTAACTAGAAGTTAAAATTTTAACCAGAGATTGAAAAATCGGCCCCTACATTTATAATCGAAAATATATAATTGATGCATAAAAGACCTCCATCACAAGTTTTAATATGGTAATAACATTTATTTTTCTACAGTCTATATAAAAATACTTTTTCTCGAAATTAGTGTCCTGGCGAGGAAGTTTGGATTCAATTAAATGTTATGGTCAGGTTATGGTGACATTCGCTACTGCCATCTTCGATTTACAAATTTAACAAAAGAAAAAGTACTCTTCTTTTCTTTAAAACTGTGGCGAACGTATTTGTCATTTTAGTGTGGACACCATATTCTAACTAACATACCTATCAACAATGGGCCGACATTTTTAAAAAATATTTTTTTACATTAGTACAGACCAGTAGGACTCTAAATATCTAACTTTGAGTAAGAAAATGCATGCATCACATGAGACATGAATTTTAAAAAATTTCGTCGTAATTCAAATTTTCTTTTCATGGCGTGCTTATGACGTCAACTCGATGGTGACATCTGCAACGAACTTCAGCGCCTAAATCCATATGTTCATGACAGCCATTTGCTTGTTTACATATGATTTTAGTAGCAGCGTGTATTTCGGTGTTTGTCCTGTGTTTGTTTATGGTAAAAATAGGAGTAATAATTATAAAGTGGACGAAATGTCAAACAAATATACCCGCGCGTGTTAACTACTGGCACCATCTGTGTTTTTAAACGAAAATATTTATTTTGAAATGAGCAACAGATTATCAACTTGACGTCACAAATTTCAAGGACGTTTCTAGAGCTGTAAAAATTCCAATTTTGTAACATTAAATTATGAATTAAAACTTTTTATTAAGCATGTTTTATTATATTTTTCTACTATATGAAGATGGAAACTATAGAAAAAATTATTATTTTGCATTAATTCCATATCACCGGAATACCCCATTGTTCACGAACTAAGTTCCTGAACATTTCTTCGCTAACAATGTTCGTGTCAATGTAGGCTTAATAATAATATATTATAAAATCTGTGTCCCCTTTCAGGAAGGCGTTTGCCACGCGGGTTCCAAAGCCAGCAAAGTCATCTTCTTGGGTTCGACTGGTCGATTGCTCACCACGGGTTTTTCCCGTCATTCGGACCGTCAATACGCAGTATGGGACCAACATGATTTATCTCAACCCTTGGCAGTCGACACAATAGATAGTTCTTCAGGAGTTGTCTTTCCATTTTTCGATCCCGACACGAATATTGTATATTTAGCGGGAAAAGGCGATGGAAATATTAGATATTATGAAGTCACTACGGAAGCGCCGTGGGTGCATTTTTTGAACCAGTTTTTGTCGGGAAACCCACAGGTAGCGAAAAATGTATTTAAGAATCTCAGGTTAAATTGTCTATTAATTTAACTGTCAGTTAATATCGTTATATTTTTTGTTTTAACCCAGTACTTGGAGACTTTTGCACAAAGAAAAACTGTTTTCCCATGTTAAACGTGTAGGGCTGGATTTTTAATTAACACCCTGTATACAATTTCATCTGTATAATGGCCGTTTGCACCAGTTTCCCTTAAATATTCGGCTTAGTAAAGGGGTACTTAATTTTTAAGGTATCCTTAAGCTTAGTTCGTTTGCACGGTTGCAGTTTGATCGTCGCTTAGCTAAGTGTCACTTAGGAGAAATTCTAGTGTTTTTTTTTACTTTGCATATTGCATAAATGTAGTAACTTATATGTCAAAAATGTGACATGACATATGTATCAGTGTTCCGAATTTTTTGAGTTGTTTTCATTATCTGTAACCGTCCACCATGTCCATCAGGATGTCCATAAGAGAACGAGCACCGAATTATACTGAGGAAGAAAAAATGTTGATCCTAAATATTATTAATGAATTTAAACACATAATTGAGTTTAATAAAACTGCACAATAACTTGGAATGACAAAGAACCTGCATGGACTCAAATAACAAATAAACTTAATTCGTCTAATTATATCAAAAGAACTAAAAGCTCTCTTCAGAAATTTTACGAAAACAAAAGAAGCAAGTAAGAAAATCTATTGCAAAAGAGAGATGTGAATTCATAAAATTCTTTTTGAGATCTTATTATTTTTCTCTTGTTGGCATTTTGGTAAATTGGTGGTATAATCTAGCTACAGCTGTACAACAAATCGGCTTGCTGTAGAAGTATGCATCCCACTAAAATCGGCAACGCTAAATGACTTCCTGTTGCGTAATATCGTAGTCATCAGTTTTTGATTAATTGGTGACACACAATTATTCCTAAAGAAAGTTATTTTAAAAATAATTTTATGAGGAACACAAAATACGTACAAATTATAAGGGAATTCCAATTCATGTTCAGTGGTTCTTATTAAGTCTAGTACGATATTTTTTGTCAGACGAAAACGTTTAAAAAAAATTTGTTTGTCAAATGAGTAAAAATAATTAGCTCTCTCATAAATTTGTCACGGAATTCGATTTTCCACAAATTCTAACATCTCTAACTCTAAAATATCATCATCTATAATATTTAGCTCTAATTCCATTTTATAAATTAATATCAACCAGCTATCAAAAACACAAATGTCAAGTGACATTTGTATAATAATTGCGATCAAGTGCATCTTTGAATTAAGGGGTCCTTAAGGGGAAGAAAAATTTGCGCTTAACTTAAGGGTACCTATTTGTAAGTTAAGGTACCCTTAACAATTGGTGCAACGAATTTTTATTCTTAAGGTGTACTTAATATTTAAGGGAAACTGGTGCAAACGGCCATAAGTGAAACTAAGACTATTGATGAAAATCTTGAGAATTGCAGTGCTGGACTGTTGGCCACTGCTCCGATATTTGAATTTATTAACTTCCATTGATCGTAAGACTCACCTCGTAACACGCTATTTGTTATGCAATTATAGGCGGTCTTTCAGTGGCCAATCGAAATAATATACAAAAACATGTTTCACAAGATTTGTCTCTTAATCAACTTCTAGGTCATTTATCAGAGACTGGCCCACTCAATCAACCACAGACGCGTTTCGCTCTTATTGGAGCTCATCAGTGTGGTGTACTGACGCATCTAGGACGCGCTGACTAGATTGAGTGAACGGATGATAAATCATCCCAAAATGATATTTTTACCGTCGACTCAACCTAGTCAGTGCCTCACTGTACAGTCAGTACACCACACTGGTGAGCTCCAATAAGAGCAAAACGTGTCTGTGGTTCTGTTTGAGTGGGCCAGTCTCTGATTAATGACCTAGAGATTGACAGTTACACCTCCATTTTCACCAAGTATTGCAATTATCATTATTGAAAATGGAGAATTATACTTCATTTCACGCAAGAAAATGTGCGATAGAAAACATTTATTTGAAGCATTTTTGTCTAAAATTAATAGGCCACTTTTGTGCAGGAAAAAACTGATTTCCCATATTAAACGCCTATGGCCCGATTTTCGTGTTACACCCGGTATATCTAATTCATATTAGTGTCTAGCCGCTATAACAAAAAATCCCTTATTTTAAAATTATTTCAATTATATAATTTTTTTCTTTATTAACATTCATTATTAAGCATATACATACTTTCGTATTTTTACCTCTCGCTAAGAGAGATATTGGATTCATGCTAAAATTCGCATATCCAGATTTTAGTGAATAAGCACGATTTAAGATCCCTAGAATGCGATTATAACATTTTTAAAATGTGTGTGTGTATGTGTGTGTGTGGATTCCTCAAAAACTATAAGACTTGAGAACTGTTTAATTATGGATTCCTCAATGTGACATTCCTGGGAAGAGCTGAAAAGGTTTTGATAACAATTGAACAACCGGAAGTAGCAGTTTCTGAGAAAAATTCTTCTAAATATAATTTTTTGGAATTTTTTGTTATTAAATATTGAAGAACATAAAATTCTCCATCTAATACACTTAAAATTTTTATTATATCTTGTATAGATTTAGAGATAAAGACACTATAATATATAGAGTAATTTAATCGCAGAGGCTGAGGCACTAAGAAAACCAGTTGACAGATTCAAATGTTTGGAACATAGTTTTTAAATGACACATGTCAGTGTCAAAAATCAACAGTTTTAGTGACATTCTGATAGCTTTTTCCGGGAAGTATATTTAATCTTTCTTATTGTTTAATTAATTAAATATTTGAAATTATATGTAAAATGCATATATCCATCAGAAATACCGCCAATCTGGTTAATGAATTGGAAGAATCTCTGACATTTAGAAACTTCCTCATACAATGAAAAATAGATATAATTAGAATTATATGTGTGCAGAAGACATGTTAAATACAATAAAAAACAATATTTGGGTAAAGTTCTGTAATATTTTGTTATAAAACGACGGTTCGAAAGCGAAGTGCAATACAATATTTTTTTTACTAGAATTCCTTAATTCGATTGAGTTGGAATCCCCCATTTCATTTTTAAATCACTTTTTCTAAAAGAAAGTACTTTCCCAATGCCATCTGTCATTAATCTTACACTTAAAATCCATCATAAATACAAATATGTCACAATGGAAGAGAAATTGTCTCTTAGAGAAACCGAATCTATCGATAAATCGTTCAATCAGTTCTACTTTTAAAAGTAATTAGTATGTCAATTGTGTTTCTCTTTAGAGAGGTCTCGGCTTCATGCCTAAACGCGGCTGCAGCGTGACACATTGCGAGATCAACCGGTTCTACAAGTTACACGCGACGAGAGGGATGTGCGAACCGATTAGCATGATAGTTCCAAGGAAATCGGATCAGTTTCATGATGATTTGTACCCAGATACGGCTGCTCCTATGCCGGTGTTAACTCCAGATGAATGGATCAGTGGGAGGAATGCTAGCCCCATGCTTATGTCGCTCAAAACAGGTGAGAAATATAAGAAAAGAAACTAATTTCATATGAGGGTCACGTTAGAATAAATTGAGCTATTATAAATATTGATGATAGTGCTCTACGGGCATTTATTATAAAAAAAATTGTCTGTCAAATGGGCAAATTTGATTGGTAGACCGATCTTTAAAGACACTTGCCTAATAAGTAAAAATAAAAACAACAAATTCTACAAGGTCAAATGAATCAACATAAAACAATCTAAATTAATTATTTTTGAAGTGAAAACTTCTATGGGCACGCCTGGCACATTTTTTCCTGGACAGTGAACAAAACTGACCCGTCGATTTGTATTTGTTGTAGATTTTATTTGTTTATAATTTTGAAAAACCGTATTAACAGCTTTACAACATGGTTAGAACCGCTAAATTGATTTTTTGCAAGTCTAAAAATGACATTTAAATGACAACGGGAATAAATCGCGGCCTCCTCACCGGTTTCAAAACTGTACCCGAAGCATTCAAACAGCCAATGCACGTCATTAATAAAAATTGAATTTTAGTAACTAGATGTGTGACGTCATGTACTGGTACGTTTGCAGAGGTTTTAGAATCTTTATGAAAAGAGTTATACAGATTGCAATCTGTATTATCGACATGCTAATGAACTGTCACGTCTACAAAATAAATATTATTTTAGTCACTGTCCATTTCTATTTAAATTATTTTATAATACTAACCTTATTTATACTTATGTATGCCATATAAAGGCAATAAATGACGAATTTCAAAGAAATATACCGAATTCTTCTGATTGATTAGAAGTGCTACCTTTGGGAGATTCACAGATTTTGTGTTTGCTAAGGCCTATTTATAATGAAGTAACGCAAGCGGTAACGCAGTTGCAGTAAGGTAACGCAGTTGCAGTAAGGTAACGCAAAAGATAAATGTACGGTACAGCATATACCGTTTTATAATGAAACGCAACGCAGAGCCGCAGAAGTAACGTAACGCAACGCAACGCCAAAGCTGACCAACTTTCATCTTTGTACCTTACTTTTTACCGCTATCCAATCAGAATTCAGTGTTTCAGTTTTACTATAAAAATCTGTATTATCCACATGTTCGTGAACTGTCAAAATTACATAATAAATTCTACATTTTGTGGTTAGACCGGTTAGATTTTCAAAGCGATACGAAGAATAATTATGGATGATAAAAATTAACCGAATTAATCAAGAATCACTGAGTTAGAAACAACATTGCCGCTGCTATATCGTCGTCACTGTCCATTTCTATTCAAATTATTTTATACACTTATTTATATGTCATGTGTCATAAAGACTAAATAAAAACGAGTTGAATTTCAACAATATATACAGAATTCTTTTCATTGGTTAGAAATGCTATCTTCGGCGTTATTATAAATCACATATTTTGTATTTGCGTTACTGATTACGTTGCGTCGTTGCGTTGCGTTTTACGTTACTTCATTATAAATAGGCCTTAAGGCCTATTTATAATGAAGTAACGCAAGCGGTAACGCAGTTGCAGTAAGGTAACGCAAAATATAAATGTAAGGTACAGCATATACCGTTTTATAATGAAACGCAACGCAGAGCCGCAGAAGTAACGTAACGCAACGCAACGCCAAAGCTGACCAACTTTCATCTTTCTACCTTACTTTTGTACCGCTAGCCAATCAGAATTCAGTGTTACAGTTTTACTAGAAAAATCTGTATTATCGACATGTTCGTGAACTGTCAAAATTACATAATAAATTCTACATTTTCTGGTTAGACCCGATTAGATTTTCAAAGCGATACGAAGAATAATTATGGATGATAGAAAATCAATCGAATTAATCGAGAATTACTGAGTCAGGAAGAACATTGCCGCTGCTATATCGTCGTCACTGTCCATTTCGATTCAAATAATTTCATAAACTTATTTATATGTCATGTGTCATAAAGACTAAATAAGCGAGTTGAATTTCAACGATGTATACAGAATTCTTTTGATTGGTTAGAAGTGCTATCTTCGGCGTTATTATAAATCACATATTTTGTGTTTGCGTTACTGATTACGTTGCGTCGTTGCGTTGCGTTTTACGTTACTTCATTATAAATAGGCCTTTACGGTCAAGTTGCGTCGTTGCGTTGCGTTTACCATTACTTTATTATAAATAGCCCTTTAGAACGCACAAAAATGTTTCAAACACGATACAAATATTTTTCAAATTGTCAAATAATAACTTTGACAGTATAAACATGCAAATTATCAATGTTGCCAACTATAGCAACAATTAAACGAATAATATGACGTTGACGTACATTATTTTTATATTATTCATGTCATATACGATAAGTAATGAACTCTACGATTCATCTTAAAAATAATTATATAAGGCTATACACTTTTTGACGGTTAAAAATGATTGAAATTTTATTTAATTTTTCACTATTAGTGATTTTAATGCATTAAGGTTTTTACACTAAGTGATGACGTGCATTGGCTGCTTGAATGATTTGGATATAGAGTTTTTGGCCAGATTTTAAAATAAAATTTTAGTTGTTTCCCAGCCTTCTTCCAAGAAAATTAAAATTCCTTCTTGAAAATTGTGTTAGAATGTTCACAACATTTTAACATCTTATAAAAAAACTTCAATGTAAGCCCAGCATACTTAGGCCCGATATTTTCAACTCTGATTAAACTGTCGGTGATAAGAAGAATGTGACATCGAAAAATTGCTGTTTTTCTTTTAACTGTTAGTTAAATTAACAGGCTTTTTAACCGGAGATGAAAATACCGGGCCTTAAACATTTAAGTTTATAAAGCTTCCGGAAGCAGTGAAGAGATAACAGTGCTGTACGATCCAAATGTCAACCATTTCAGTTTCTGAACTCTGAGAAACATTCAAAAAGTGGCAGAAACGTATGCGAAGTGCTGAATAGTGAAAAATATCGCTGATGAGTGATTCAGTCATTGTGTTTTGTGTATTTAGGTGATGTTGAATAATTTTATGTTTAAAAGTATATAAAACCAAAATCAAAGAAAGCAATTTTTATAGTAATTAAAATACCAAGTGCACATGAAACATAAGATAGTTTTTATGATATTTATGAGCTGTCATTAATTGTATGAAATATTACAATAAAATAGAAGTTTTCACTTCGGACGTGCGGTATTAAGCACACACAAACAATATTTTACATCTAAGCGATGGAAACATTTCTTCTGACCCAAAAAGAAAAGCAAGCTCAATTTTTTTGGGCAAAAGAACACAAAGATTTAGGCCCGATATTTTCATCTCTGGTTAAACTTGCCGGTTAAGTTAACTGTCGGTTATAAGAACAATGTGGCATCAAAAAATTCACACATGACACATGTGTAATTTTTACAATTTAGGAGATGAAAATATCATAGTCTCGGAACTAAAAATCGGACTTTCTTTTGTTTTAATTGGTTTGTTAATAAAAATTCGATAATATATTTGAACAAAATAAATACGCATCACAGTTTTGATCGAAGATATAAACATTTAATTCTGCGTTCGAGTTATGGTCCGTTTGATATGCGCCAAACATAATGTTGTCTTTATTTAGTTTTTTACAATTATCTTGTGTCTTTACAACTAGATTCTTTTAAATTTCTTTAGGCGTAAACATTACAACCCACAAACCACGAATCTACAAACCTCCAGCCACTACAACCGTATCAGAAAACAACAACAAGAAGAAATTCGCATTTTTGTCTTGCGAAACCATCCCAGATTACCGACCCCGAGATATGCTACCGCCTACTGAAAAGAGCCAGAAGACTTCCACCAATCAGAGCACTAAGTTCCATCAATTGCAGCAGATGTTTGGACACAATATACAACCGGAAGAAAATATCGAAGAAATACCGCTGTATAAACAGATCCAGGCTGCGAATGAGAATGTAAATAACGAAAACGAGGTAAGAAAAACATAATTTACATTATTTTTCCACGCGTCAACCCACATATATTCAACAGTGAGTTTTCAGTGAATAAACACGAATTAGGTTCCCCACAACACGATTTTACTATTTTTATAATGATGACTGTGTGTGTTTCGTCCACGATAACTCGTATCAAACTTCCAAAAATTTCTGTTTTTCATATTTAAGCTTTCTTTGGTAAAATTGGACAACCAGAAAGCCCTTAACAGTTTTT
Source organism: Ophonus ardosiacus (assembly GCA_943142095.1). NCBI lineage: Eukaryota > Metazoa > Arthropoda > Insecta > Coleoptera > Carabidae > Ophonus > Ophonus ardosiacus. The sequence goes on along the minus strand of OW964834.1, from coordinate 9,829,874 downwards.
AATGAAAAACTATATTAAAATATAATCAAAAACTTTTCAAATTTGGTATTAAGGACTGTAATATTAATGAGAACAACATACTAGATTTTTGCTAAAATAGAGAAACCAGAAGTGCTACTTTACTTGAAGCTCTGAATAGATTTCCTTGAAAAAATATATTAAAATATGATCCAAAACTTCTCAAATTTGATGTACAAAACTCGTATGTGATTGGAAACAACATATTAGTTTTAACTATACAGGGTGTTAAATAAAAATTTGGCCATAGGCATTTAACATGAGAAAACAGTTTTTCTTTGCGCAAAAATCCTCAATTATTTTTAGACAAAAATGTTTCAAATAAAAGTTGTAGATAATTATATTCTACGCCTGAAGCACTAAACAGATTTAATTTTGCACATTTGGTAACCTGTAAAATCGAATTTGAAATTGTGTAAATATAAATAAACTGAAACAAAATTACAAAGAATAATAATAATAATAATAATAACAGTAATAATAATAATCATAATAATCGTAATAATTATAATAATCATAATAATAATAAAAGTTATTCAAGTGTTATATTTTAAAAATTATACCTGTACAGTGATTTAGCTGCAAAATTGAATTATTTGTAACTTTTATTTGATAACTGAATTTCTGACAGTTCAAACGATACGCATTTCTTTATAACTCTGTTTCAATTCCATGGCTATCGCTACAAATGAGCAACATTTATACAATTTCAAATTCGATTTTACAAGTTACCAAACGTGCAAATTAAATCTATTTAGTATTTAGGCGTAGAATATAAATATCTGCAACTTTTATTTGAAACATTTTTGCCTAAAAATAATTGAGGACTTTTGAGCAAAGAAAAACTTTTCCCACGTTAAATGCCTGTGGCCAAATTTTGAATTAACATCCTGATCCTGTATATAATAAACCGGATGTGGTACTTGGAACTCTCAATAGATTTTCGAGGAAAAAACTAATAAAATATAATCCAAAATTTCGTATTAGACTTTTCTATTTATTGGAATAAAAATTTGATTTTGTTTACAACCGGAAGTAAAATTTTACTTAAAGCGCATTGTTATGGTAAACATGGCATCGGCGGGAGGTGATTTGCTGGCCACATCAGATTTTTTATTTGTAATATGTTAAACTTGATTTAAAAACATACATGAATGTTTAATGTAAATATTTTTGATTATAGCTTCGCAAGGCGTTCACCAGGCAAAATGAAGAAATCAGAATGCTGAAGAAACAATTATCAAACAGCGAACAACGGGTCCGAGAATTGGAAGAACAAATACAAAGGTTACAAAACAAGTAAGCACTTTTTAAATTTAATATTTGCTTCAATATTGCAATGACGATAAGCTTAATGCTTGCCAGCCAAATTGTAATGTAACGTTTTCATTCATTGTTTCCTATTTACTAAATGTAAGATTGTGCGCCTTTAATATTTAGGGGCCATTATTGTGATTTTATTTTTGTCTTTAACAAAAATTGCATTTAGGTTAGATTAAACATTCCAGTTGTTTAAAATTTATAATGTTCGTAGATTTTAGAAATAAGTTAAAGTTAATAATTCCAAAGCACGATCCAATGATTTTTATCAGTGTTACCAAATTGATTGCTGTAATTTTAAGTTGTTGACCTTTTATTGTATACTTCTTATTTATATTAATAAGTTCATTTTGTTTAGTTATAGAATATACACATATCGTTATTATGTATTTGTAACCAGTGTTAAGTTTTTTCTGTATATTTTTGACTGTTAAGTAATTACACTTATCCAATTTAATATTTGCACTATCTTCGGATGTTTTTATTCAGTGCATCAATTGTTTAATGAAAACGAATTACGAAAATATGGCAATATAAATTACTTTTAGAACTATTTTTATAAATTAGTAATTTAGAAAAGTAGCATTTATTAAGCTGTTGTCACAAATATTTTCAAATCAAATGAACACTGCCGTATGCCTTTTACAATTTATTCAAAGTTTCTGAAGATAGTAAAAATATATAAGCTATAATATATCAAAAATAGATAATGCGCAAGATATGAAAGTAAGGCCTTCATTAGTAGAAATTTACGTAATTTTAAAATAAATTGCAAATTGATTTAAGCATTATTTCATCTGTGATAATTCCAAATATAATATTTCAATTTTAAGGCATTACTTTCAACCGATTCGGAAAGTAGATATTTATTTTTACAATGCTTAATTAGAGCCGACTGAGATATTTGCGAAGCCCATTAATTTTTCTCTCTCCAATAATATGTATTGTAAATAAATTAGACCTTTTCAATTAAAAAAGATAGAAGATATAAGCATTGGGATTTGCACATACAAATGACGGGAGCTATGGTTACGTGCTTATCAAATGAAATTTGTAGCATTTGTTCCTTTTTTTTCTTCATAATTTAGACGTAAAATGTGAGGAAAGTCTCTGACATCTTTAAAAAACTTCTCAAAAGAACCTACAAAAGCTTTTATTGAAGCTAAAATGTCAAAACATATTTTCACAAAAGAATACATGTATTTTAATGGCCAGTTGCACCAAAATAACATAAGTATTAAACTTGGCTTAAATTAACAATATTGCATCGATATGTAATATCAAATGAATTAAAATATATTGCTTTCAAAATTTCGAAAAAATTCGGTTTTCTTATTTCAGCGGAAATATCTATTTTGATCATCCCTGAATCCATTTTGACTAATTTCATCGTGACGTCTGTATATACGTACGTATCTTGCATAACCCAAAAACGGTAATCCATAGAGTTGAAATTTTGTATTTAGGACTGTTGTAACATCTAGTTGTACACCTTCCTTTTTCATCATTACATAACTTTACTTGAAGCCAATAATAGATTTTAATGAAACTCCAAACTTTTCAAATTTGGTATATAAGACTTTTATGTCAATGGGAATATCATAATAGATTTTAGTTAAAACGAGCTAACCGGAAGAGATACGTTACCTGAAGTTGATAACAGATTTTGTTTTTAGAAATAAATGCTTCAAATAAAGGTTTATAGAGTTAAATTCTGCATCTAGCATATCAAGTATTATTATATTATTATTTGTTTTTGTAATTAAGTTTGCTATGGATTAGGATAAAAAGTAACAAAAAAATAAAAATAATGTCAATGTCAAATTACGTCAAACACGTGCAATTTCATGATTGGGTCTGTTATAACACATAATAGGCGTAAAAGGAAGTCATATGTTGTCCACATCAGATTTTTTTTCTTAAACTTAACTTAAAATTTAAGCCTTATTGGTGCAACTGGGAATTAGTGACTGCAATATTTTTTATATTTTATCTGACAGCTCAGCCGGTAGTTGCAGCCGCCATTTTTTTTAATATGTGCAAAGATAAAAAGAGATAACTGTTATATTGAAAAGGTCTATTGCCCGGTTTAGTTTGGTTCACGAAAGTAAACTATTCAAGGTCATTTATAAGCCGCCTGATCGTACGCATAAGTGTACATAGCTTAACTTATTTGAAAATTATGTTTTTTTTTTATTAAATAATGCCTTTCCCTAAAGTTTAAGTTCATCTGTTTTTGTAAAATACAAAACCCTGGAATAATAATATGATTTAAACGTAAACGTCACTGGATATACGTTAACATAGAGGGCAGTGCAGTAGATAATTAAATATCTGTAACTCTTTGACGTACGTCATTATTATTTGTATATAGTGTGTTAGAAAGTAATGTCACCATTACGTATATCTGTATTAACTTTGAATAGTCATTTTCGTGAATCCGACTACAATCGGGTCGGCTCTGCTTACAAATATTTGCCAGACGACATTCTGTTACCGTTGTATATTTTTGAGATAAATTTTGAAATTTTTTAGCTTGAATGCTTACAGAGAAATATTTCGATGGAAAAAGGTGTATTGTCAATGTGAAAATTATGTATTTTGTGATAAGCTTCAATCAGAAAATGGAAATATTTATTTATATTTAATGAGTACCTAAAATTTTTCGAAATTGAAGCATTTATGTCCAAATGTATCTAAGGAATAATAACAGGGCCGTTAGTGTTTAACACGTCTTGTTAAAAAAATTTAAAACAAAATAGTTATTTAAGTATTACGGGCGGTAAGTGAAATTTCCCACTAATTTGGTAACCAATAATTATTATCTGAAGCGGTATAAAATTAAAAAAATATTGTTAAAATTGACTAGTAGTTGTTTTACTAAAGACAACTGATTTGTATTTATTCTAATGCTGTTGCTAAGATGATATATAAATTATTTATTCACTTATCACCCGCGGACTTGTTGTACGATTTAAGGCTCATTCACAGCTTCGAAATTAAGAAATATAAATAAAATTATAAATAAGACTTTACCGTTGGTGTTCACAGCTTCGAAAATAAAACATCAATTGTCATTTAATTATATACATAATTAACTGCCTTTGTTACCCGAGCAACCAAATTTTGATCAATAAAAAAAACTTTCGGCCTTGGAAACCCTATTGGTAAACATTAAAAAAAAAACAGGTCCTGCGAAAATGGTACTTAGATGCCTTTGAATTTAAAAGCTTCATTTACAAAAATAAATATATTTATACGTAGTATTAAATCAATTCTATGTAACAACTTATATTCTTTTTCAAAATTTTCGTTGTCGTTCTATAATGTTACTTTTTCGTATGTTTAATAGTATTACGACCAACTTACCAAAACTAAAGCAGTATTAAAGTAAAACAATAACTGTTACGGTACTTACTACTTGATGTTTCATCTTCTTGGTGACGGAACAATGTTGAAATACCAGCAATGGAAACAATACACTTTGTTTATGAAATGTAGCACCATTTTTATTGTATTTTATTTGTAAGTTAAGCTTGGTAAATAGGTGTTGTATGCTGATCATCGTACAAATGTAATGTGACACTTTACATCTTGTTTAATAAAGTTTTGCTACGAATTATTCACGATTTTTATTTCTATGTATTCACTTCCGCACCTAAGACACAACTGAAACATACATGTAAACAAGTATAAACTGTTGCATAAACTCATCAATAATTAACTACTTGTTTTGTTTATTTTTGTTTTTATACAAAATAATTCTTACAAAATGAAGTTAACAAAATATGTAACTGTGGAATGTATAGTTGAATTCACATAACAAAGATACGAATGTGCTGACGTCACTAATAAAGGTTATACTGCTTATCAAAATATTTAAAAATTAAAAATACTAGATTTCGCAATGGAGAAGTTTAGCGATTATTTTTTATTTTTTTATTCCATGGGAAATGACTTGGAAAATGATATAACATGTTTTATTTTTTTTTAAATGCCCAGATTTTCCGGAAAAGTCGATTTTAAGCTGTGATGACGTCGGTAGAGGCTTGGCGCAACGTATGTCGACTTTACACAGACGCACGCGGTTGCGGTTACCAGCCTCGAGACGGAGGCCTTGTTACGACCTACGTTCAAGTGGTTCGATTTCACCGTTCTGTCTGAGTTTGCGCATAACTGACTTGTGACGTACTTACAGTTTACTCAAAAAATATTAATTATAAATAAATGGAGCAATAATTTTAAATTTTAATTTCAATTTCAGCAGTCATAGAAAATAGTATGTTATGTAGAATTTTTACCACGCTAAACTTCCCCATTATTAATATGTACACTCTATTTCTGTGAGTTGATACGTCATCAGTTTTGCTGCAAGAATTACAAAACTGTTTTTCTAGCAAGTTGTACACACGTAGCATCAAAGAATGACATTGAGCAATTATTAGTCTTTAGGTAATTCAATTCGATCTATAAACTGTATTGACACCTACCAGGAAACTATCTTTTTCTGAATCAAGAAACGCACATGTAAACAAGACCATTTTCGTTTTTTATGGCATTATTGATAAATCACGTAAATTAACACAAAAATGTTCAAATACACGTCAATGTATACGAACTATGTTGGCAGTTCTAAATTATTTTCTGAATAAAGTTACGTCATATATCGTCTATGAACAGATTCTGAGGCAAAAAGAAATTGCTTCAAAGGAGGGTTATGATTTTGACGTCACACGCAAGGAAAAGTGCGACGATATAGAAATTGAGATGGAAGATCCGAATACAAACAAACCATCACCATTTTTAAAGTTCTGTCTTCTGTCACTTGTCCTTTTAATATTTGAGTTTTACATAATTCAATGTCTTCGGATGGCCGTGGAAGCTTAAAAAATTTCACATTTGTTCTGTATTCTTTACATTTACAGCGGGAGTCATTGTTGCAAAGATAATACACTTCATATTTCACACCATCTTGCAACTGTCACCACGACAGCGATTTATTTGAAATGAAATATAGCAATGGAGTGAACTTAGTCACAAGTGTAGTTCAAGGAAAATATCAATAGATGGCAGCACGAAAATATACCTCTGTAAACCCTCCATTACGTGTGTTCAACAATCATACTCTTTTATACTGCGCAATGCCATTCTTACGTGAAGACACAGACTCAATATATATTGGGTCTGTGGTGAAAAATACTATATACTAAGTATACTTCTGTCATGAGTTTCAAATTTGGAACCAAATGTCGTGCGATACATTTTATAACAAATTAAAGAAATGAATCTTTTCTTTTATGAATAATTCAACTATATAATATTTTAATGGGGTATGTGACCATAATGGAATTTCATGGATCATAAAATACATAAATTAACCAGTAAAGTTCCTCATTGCAATAATAAACATCTGAGTTGTGGCTTGTGACCAGCACAATACCTCTCGCCATTTCCATTTAATGTCATATAAGAATTATTGTATTTAAAATTTCTTTTACACACAGAAAATTCTAATTATATCTTTTCATTTTACGAGGAAGTTTATAATGTCTTGAGATTCTTACAATTTCAATATTTATACATTTTTAAAAATTTTAAATTCACTCTATTAACACGTTTTTTTCCTGTTCTTCTAAGGCTCGATATTTTCATCTCTGGTTAAACTGCAGATTAAATTAAATGTCGGTTATCGAAAAATTGACACATGTGTAAATTTTACAATTTAAGCTATAATATCGTTGTTAAGTTTTTCTTTTAACTCACAGTTAAATTAACAGACTCTCTAACTGGAGATGAAAATACTGGGCCTAAATGTTCGAGATTCTTCCAATCTATAAACGGGATTAACGGGATTTTTTATGCATTTTACCCATAAATTTAAATGTTTAATTAATGAAATAAGAATTTTTTATTAAATGCACTTCCGAGAAAAAGCTTTCAGTAATGTCATTAAAACTGTTGATTTTTAATATTGACATTTATCTGTCACTTACAAACATTTGGAATTTGTCAACTGGTTTCCCTGGTTTGGTTTGGACTGTTAATTTATTTCGTCATATTATTCTAACATATTATATTCTTTATTTCTAAATCTATAGAAGATATAATAAAAAATTAAATTTGTCAGATTTAGAATTTAATGTTCTTTATTATTTGTAATTACACAAATTTTCAAAAAATAATTAGAAAATTTTTTTTAAAGAAACTACTACTTGCGGTTGACCAATTGTTACCAAAACCTTTTCAGTTCTTCTCATTAATGTACGATAGTTAAAATCTTAAGTCTCAGTTTTTGAGGAATCATTCTTCAAACATGAAATACGGGAAGACAAAGTGATAGTACTGCAGTTCTTTTTAAAGTTTTACGATTAATTGTTAATTGTATCTAACACAACATGAACTTTTTATTCTAAGACAAAATCTGAACATTGAATTTTTTACTCACTAGGAAATATGTAATAATCCAATTTAAAATGACGAGAACAAACTTTCATATGTTTTGTTATTTATTCTGTACTACGAATTGCATATTCCCGTGCTTTCGTCTATCCATATCCATTTCAACATCTGCTCTAATCGTAATTTTAACTTTATTTAGGCCATGTTTCGGAAAATTATAAAATACAATGCCTGTGCCTCGACCAGATCTTGAGTGGCATCCCGAATACACAACAATTTGTACGACTTTTTCCCATTTATATTCACATCAAAGGATTAAACCAATCATACAATCAGAATACAGTACCAAACCGGAAAGTTCATATTTTTTCCAGCAGATGTCAAATCACAGCTTGTCAGTTGTCAATAGCAGCACTGAGTCACGTGTAGTTCAAGGAAATATCAATAGATGGCAGCACGAAAATATGTCTCTGTATAACCCTCCATTGAATGGTTTGAACTACAAATAATTAATTGATTGAAAAAATACATGTATTTTATTTTTTGTCTAGTATCATATTATGTAAAAATAAAAATTTGGTCACATACCCCATTAACACCTTAACCTTAACACTATTTTATCGTACAAAAAACGATCTTGTCATGTAACATGCGATAAAAAGACTTAATAACAAGAATGAAAATGGTTTTAAAGATGAAGATGAATTGCAGCCATCGCCAGTACAAGTATAGACACAAGATCTGTATTCTAGCCTGTCTCCAGGTTGCTTCACGTAGTCGCAATAGTTTCCTAGGTCCAGAGGAGAGCAGTATCGTTTCGTACCAATGCCACCTACACAAAAAATACTTATTCATTATCAATACTTCACATTGGAGAAATAAAGGCAGCGTTCAACGCTGAACACCATAGTTTGTCAAATACAGTTTCTGGACTAATCGCATTCGTCCATTTATGGTATTCGGCAAACTTCGGCGCCCTTCGTTGCCGGCGGCGTTGAGACTTGCTGAACGAGACCATTTATTCGTACATGATTTATTAGTGCCAAGAAAATATGAGTATGGTAAGTATTAACAAATGATTAAGGGTGATTAGCGAGCAGTTGACTAGCAGTTTGTTTTTCTTTCTATTGGTTATGGATTATTTAAAAAAAAAATCAAATAACAGTTATAGAAAAATTAATTGTACAATGGAGGTTTCCACTATAATCAAAATAGTGAAAAATAACACTGTTACACTAAAATATATTATAAAACACAAACTAAATAGTAAAATATTTTATAAAATGCTTGAAAATATTACACTGCATTCGAAACGCGTCGAGCAAACATACAACAGATGACGCTACGACTGCGCCATCTATTGAACGTTAGCTGTGGCCTATGACAAACTGTCGTGGCGAAAAGAATTGGCCGTTAAAAAGAGCTATAGTAAAAATTTTTAGGCAGAGTAGTCACGTCATCATTTCATTACAAAATGAAAAAACACTGTAGTATTGTATATGTTTAGGAAAACGAAGAAAATAAATACTATTTTTTGCATACTATAAGTAAAGTACATTTTAATTAAATTTACAATTATTTTAAAGTCGAACATAATGTTTTCAATGAATTTTAATTTATTTAAAATAATTGTAGTTCATTTTTTCACCACATGTTGGTACTATTGGATTTCAATATTTAAACGTTTACATGACATGTTTCTCTCGGAATTATCAAGCGTCTGCTGTCATTAGTTCGTTACTTTTCTGTTTTTAGTTTGTGTTAATTTCAATAATTGTAAATTGTATTATTGGAGTATTTTCAATCAAATATAATATATTTTTTAAATGTTATTTTAATTATATTTTCAATAAATCGAATTTATAGTGCTACTCTTTACTTTTCTATAACACTACAGAATTGTAAATCTAAATAAAATCAAATCAATTGTTTTAAAAATATATTCAATGTCATTTAACATTAATTTTCTTATTTTTCATCAAGTGCTTGAGTTACTCCCCGTATTCCTTCTGAAACCCGACTCGGTGTGCCCTACACCGAATTTTCAATACTATAAATTGGAAATATATTACATTTTACAATAATATTCAATTATTATTCGACTATTAAATAAATTAACTTGATCACATAAATTAGCATCGCAGGTAAATACAATTATTTTCTAAAATTAAATTAGTGTACCATGTAAACCTACTAATTTCGTGACGTCATTATCTAGTTACAAACTTTGATGACGTGACGACTACTCTGCCTAAAAATTTTTACTATACAAAAATACTGTTTTCAATCATTTTTTACAGAGAACTTGTTATAATCAGGGCATCGAACCTGAACCTGAACCGAACCAAATTGTAACTTTTTAGCGAACCCATACCCGAACCTCAGATAAGAGCCCTGTCGCACATCAGTTCACCCACCCGTTTTAATTTTATTTTATTTAGTTAATATATGATACAAATAATAGCTAACATAAATTATAGCCAATTATTATTAATATTACAGATATTTAATGTTCTAATGACACATAGCAAGATATGTGTTCTTAAATATTTTATTCAAAATGAAGGACTTTTGTCGCCTACTCAAGGTGGTGTCTTTCTTTAATTTATTTTGAGAGAAATGTAAAACTTAGCCACACAATGTATATTGCTGAAGATGGAGGTCATTGGACCTCCGAAACGTTCAAATAAATAGAAAGGAGAAATGTGAATGTGTATTGTTCCCTTTTTTCGACACCACCTTGAGTAGGTAGTAGGTGACAAAAGTCGTTAATTTTGAATCTCCTCAATAAGGTACTTTATTGTTTTTTTTTCCCTAAAATGAAATAATACTTAATTTAATCAATGAGGTCATGCAAAAAAAAATAATTGTACCTTTTTTCTGTTTAAATCGAAAAAGGATAGTCTAATTCATCGATCAGTATGATTAAATTATTTTTATTTATATATTTTGTTGTATAAAATCGTTTTAAAGTATGATATATTTAAAAAGTTGCAAAAACCAGCCATGTTTTGTCGTCACAGCGTTACGTATCAATTCAGAGTCATTTCAAACAGACATTTTATATGGACACATAATTTCTAAAAGAAAAATATATATAAATATATATATATATATATATATATATATATATATATATATATATATATATATATATATATATATATATATATATATATATATATATATATATTGAATATATTGCAGAATATTATTTTATTCTTTATTTTGGCACGAAACAACGTTCCACCGACATATTTACTTTCATAAATTTTAGGTTATCTTTAAATGGCACTTTGACGTTTAAGACAATGTGAAAATCAAAATGGTCGTGCCTGTCACTCTGTGACGTCATTGTACAAGGGACGAAGCGGGGGTCTAGCAGCCTCATTTTAAAGAATGTCATTTTCAATTACAATTTTTTCATGATTAAAGATCGATTTGAGGAAAAATAAAAAATACGGGTCTATTATTTTTCACTACTCTATCGATTAAAATTATAAAAAAAAGTCGTGCATGACCTCATTTAGGAAATATTGAAAAAAAAATAAAAGAATTTAAATCTTAAGTTTGTGAGGTTTTATTAAATAAAAAGTATTACAGTAATAATTTATAATAAAAAACGATGTTACCCAATATTGATAAATAATATGACATTTATATATCGATTTCTATTACGATTATACCGTTAGATTTTTAATCTTTAGTTAAAATTTAATTTAAAATTACGTTATAATGCTGAAAAATCTTCATTTTAAATAAAAAGTAAAGATTTATTTAATTATTATTACAAATTCTATTAGTTAAGTCTTAAGTAATGATAAATGAATTTTTAACAAGTAGGCGAACTGATGTCTGACATGGCTCGTATATTTTTCAACTGAACTCGAGTCGGCGAAACCAAACTGGATATTAAAATGCGGGTTCAGGGTTCAAATCCTGTTCATGTTCATTTTCAGTTCGAATAGGACGCGTAATCGTAATATAGCCGGCGTCTGCATTACTGCCTGTGTTGATATTTCATGAAAATTGTGTTCGTTTTTTGTCTTGCGTAAATTCCGGATCGCATTTTAAATTATTTCTATATAAATAAATATTGTTATTCACAAAATATTTCAATTTTCATTAAGTCGAACCGAAATTGAACCCGAAATAAAACCGCAAATTTTATTAATGTTTGAATCAGAACCGCATATGAACCCATCTCTAAATAAATAAAATAAATATATCATAACGGCATATTACCCATTTCTGAGTATGCCAATCTGCTTTATCACAGATACAGTGCGCGCGCTTACCAGGCGTCACCTCACGGGCACTAGCGTGGAGAGTGCACCACAGGGGCCACTTTTGTACCATTTAAAATTCGAAATATCCCTCAAAAAACAAATTAACCAGAACCGATACATGAAGAATAACATATAAAAAAAATTAAAATAGGTGAAACCCTTATTTGAAGTATTTATACATTGTGTTATTAGTAACAAACCTGTCATTTTGATACAATACGTAGCTTCAAACACATGATCACAACTAGCTGGCTGGATTCCACCCATTTGTATCATTCCGTCACCACAATTAATTGTAGAATTGGAAGTGCACTGATAACACAACAATCCACTTGCTAGGTGTCATTAAAATCCAAAGCAGCAGTGAAAAAAGAACCCTTTGTTAGTTGGATAGAAAACTCAAGTGTTAACAACAACCACAAGTATTTATAAATTGTTAAAAATGTTTGATATCCACGTGATACCTGCAAATTGAAATGAAAGGTGAAATAGTTACATTTAAATGGGGTATTCCGGCATATTTTTTTAATTTCTTTTTTTTTTTCATTAGTTCAGTCTAGTAGGACTACGAATATATCATTTTTCTACAACTGTCAAAGAACATGATATTTATCATCGACCTTTAAATTAATAGACGCAGCGTACGAGCAAAACGCTTGTCCCGCCATAACGGTGCAGACACAGTATCACTATCCTTCAACAGTACGGAAGTTCAGAAAACGCAGCAAAATAAAAAATTTGATTTGTCCCTAACTTGTTATACTTGGTGCATAATCGGTAAGAGTATAGATTTAATTTTTTTTGTGCATAATTAGATTCATTATATATTTTTAATAAAATATATTACATAAATATTATATTATAGGGGACAAATAATAATTAATAAGAACTTACAGCTGGATCGCGTACGTACTGCTGACTGCACGAAATACACCGTTTCCCCATTATTTTGTCGCATACACACCTCACAACACATATACGTATGTGTTGACAGAAATAATTGTAAATGTTCTCCAAAAAAAGTAAATAATACGAAAACAGTCACGAAACGTCAAATGTAGATTTTGACAAATATTTAGTGATAGAGAGCGATGTATAGAGGTTTACATATGGCTGAAAAAGATGTACAATGAGTACGAACGTATGCGCAGTATACTTTAACTGAGAACTTCCGTACTGTTGAAGGACAGAATATATATTTCTATCCTTTTATGTTGGAGCATTATTCTAACAATAAAATAATAGGACACTTGGTCCATTAGTTTAAAGGTCGATGGGTGCTCGAGACCGCGAGCACCACTGTTGTTGCCGGCCCTGAATATATCATTTTTCTACAACTGTCGAAAAACATGACATTTATACATCGTTATGGATACCCAAAGTTTGTTTTTTTTTGCGTAGTAAAGCTCCGCATTTTAGGAGCCAAAATACTACTTTCACTCCGGTTTCAGAAATATATTTTTATCTGTGAATTGTACGAGTCCTGAAGTTTAAAAGTTACATCAAAATATGGTCAAATATCACATAATTCTTTATATTTTATTTGATAATTGACAGCTGACACGATATATATATATATATATATATATATATATATATATATATATATTTCGCTTTTGTGAACCTGGTTAGCATTCTGACCAATCAAAGGGCAGAATTTATATCTCTATCTACACCAACCCTATTTTTTTATGTGAATGAAGTATATTTAATTTAGCATAAATTTCATAACACCGGAATACCCCATTGTACAGAAGAATGTGATTACTATTCACTATAATAAAGCAATCCATATTTGCAATCCCTGTTAGTAACAAATGTAATTACAACACACAAATGAAACACAAAACACCATAATTAAATTCTCGTCATTTTAAACGTATCGCATGTAAAGGTAGTTTCAAAGCAGCTGTTGGGAAGTTATACCTTCGAATCTACCAACATGTTTGATGCAATATTGTGCTCCATAGACGGCGCTGCAGTCTTTGGGTTCCATGTCTGTGTCGTCAAGATATTCGTTGCACTGAAATGGATGTTCTGATTCGGTACCACTGCATTGATAGCAGTTGATACTAAAAGCTGAGAAAAACCAAAGAAAACAAACATAAATAAAAACAAAAGTATAAAACATTTAATGGCGAAGTTGACAGGCTCGTATTTCTACCCATTTTTGGGTCATATACGCTAATAAAAGGGTAAAAAAATATACGAAAACATCCAATTCAACTGTTAGATTTTCAATTTTATGTTCTTCATAAAAATAAGAAATTTAATTGAGTATCTGCAAACATCTGCAGCATCTTATGATAAAAATTTTGCTCCACGTCTCTCATTTCATAATTAAAATTTACTTTAACTAGAAAGCTGGTACGAATTTCATTTCAACCTTGGAAAATGTAATCCGATTTCAAATCTATTGTTTGATGAATTCCCCAGTGATGTATATAACATTGCCATGGAAACAAAAATGTAATATAAAGTGAAGTTACTTCATATGAATTAAGAAGATAAAGTTAAAATAACACTAGTTTCCAAGGGATTTAATATTTTATATATTTTTAAGCTTATTGCGGAGTAATTTAATTTTTAAAATTTTGAAACTTGTATCACAGTATAGTGTGCTTGTAAATTTTGGTTCACGAAAGATGATTATTCAAGGTCATTTATAAGCCGTCTGATAGGGCACGGAAGATCACGTGAGCTATCATATGTTTTGTCCCTTCCTCACTTCAGACTAGATCTTAAACTCTGTCCCATGCTAACTTCAGACTGTATGACTGTATCTTATAACACAGTACGCATGTGTCAGTTTGAATAACTGTCACATTTCTAGCGGTAAATACGAAAATACAAAATGGCAACAAATTCGACGAAAGCTGCAAACCCATTTTTAAAATTCATAACACAAAACGCATGCGTGAGTTTGAATAGCTGTCATATTTCGTATTTACCGCTACAAATGTGACAGCTATTCAAACTGACGCATGCGTACGGTGTTATAAAATACAGTCTGAAGTTAGCTCAAGATCGAATATGAAGTGAGAAAGAGACAAAACATATGATAGGTCACGTGATCTTCCGTCCCCTATTTAAAATTACTTCCACATAACGGGGTATTCCACTCAATTTTTTTTATTATTTTATATAAAACTTCATTCAGTTTTGAAGTAATTCATAGTATTAAAAAATCTTATTTGTTCCTAGTTTAACAGTATTTTATTTTCGAGAAATCAGTGTAACGGTACATTTCCCCTATACTTGTCTTTCTCACACACACTGCTTTGAGTACGCTACGAGAGAAAGATAACAATTGTATGACGTCAATTTCCCCTTTTAGCAAATGTGAAATATCTCGTAAAGTAATTACTTAAAAAATGTTTTCATTGTTTTAACTATTATTTATTGAGCCATACTTTAAGTTAAATTGATTTTTTTATTTTTTTGTTTTAGTGGAATACCCCACTTCACAGCACATTACCTTTCGTCAATTCTATGTATTTTGTACAAATCTCATACCAAAAGAAAAGATTCTATGAATCCAGTATAACTGTAACACGAACATATACTATTTTCTACAAATTCCATATCGAGAGTTCCTTGGAAAAGATTCTATAAATCCAATAAAATTATAAAGAACATACACTATGTAAATTGCATTTGACACTAACATCAAACAATTAGAATTTATTGAATATACACATTAACTGTTTACATGATTATAACATAGCTGACTGATTTATGACAGTTAATCTCTTTAAAATTCTTTAACTCTATTGAATATGAAGGAAAATGTGTAATCAAACCGTATAGACAATTAAATGTTCTTTCATATTTATAATAACATAAAATGTCAAAAATGATATTCATCTGCGGTTTTCAATAAAATCTGTTAAGAACTTGAAATAAAAGTACTTCCAGTTGTTCAATTATATAACCAAAATCTAGTCAGCTCTTCATATGAATGTAAAGAAATGTGAAAGAATTATAATTTTTCTAATTGTAGTGTAGGAGTTATCGTCGGAGAAATTTTTGGTATACATACAGACAGTAAAATTTGTAAATTCGTATTCTAGGGACCCTAAAACGTGCTTATTCATTAAAAACACCACCGAATTTTTTTAACCAAAAACCTTTCTTACTTAAAGGTAACGGAAGGTAAAAAAATAGGTAACAATTAAGAAACAATCATATTCTTATAAATTCATTCTTGGATATCTACGTCGATATTCTCTGGACGCACGACAACCATTACCGCAACAATATCCATAAATAAACACCATATTTGCATATTCACCAGCTCTAACATCTCCCATTTTTTTAATTAATACAAAAAATGACCAATAATGAAAATAAGGTAAATAACCTTCAAAGGCTGTAACTCTGTAATATATGTATAACATTTTTTACTCAAAATGAGTTGTATGCAAAGGTTAAAACAAGCAATACAAGTATACTATTTATTAACTTCCCATCCTTATTTATTTGCAGCGGTACGCCACTGGCCATAACGAGGTTAGTGTATTTACTCTACCCAAAGCAGCAACTTCAGATCACAAGCTCGTGTATTTCATGGGCGTCGCGTGGTAGTGGGGCGAAGGGGGCTCTGTCAACAGAATGTAATTACAACGGAAAGGTGGCAAGCTACCTTTGTGCGCTCGTCAAACACTCGCTAATTGAGAACTGTGAGCAGAGATGAATCGACGAATTTCTGATTCAATTATACTCGAAAGCTTTGCTAACAAGATGAGTTTGTTAGTTTATGTTTTATTTTTTTGAGGGAAAGTGAAAAGGTTACGTTTACTTATGCAAATAAGGATTCGAAATATCATATCAGAAAATACTACGGATAGGAAAGCTCTGCTACTTCGAATCCCTACTAATACTACTTTCGCTCCGCTATACATATCTGGATAGTGTATATCGGCCAGGTTAATATACAGCGTTTTGTGACTATTTGAACGCCGACCTGTTGGAGGATTTCGGCACAATTTTAGTTGGAGATTTTACTCGGGAGAGCCACATCCTAGAGATGGCAGCACTAATGACCGACTTATAGGGAAAACATTATATTTTACGTTTGTGCTAGTTGTATTTTGATGCTTTGTTTTGAGGATATTTTGTTATTTTTAAATGAAATTAAATATGTTTATCACAATGTCAGACATATACATTTATTTAAATGTTGCTGTGCGGCCTATAGTCGAAGGAGAAGCAGTATATAAAGGAAAATAAGATTCAAAATTGAAGTTATCTGCATGTTAACTACTTATTTAATTATTTTTAGCTGGACATACTTGTGCGGATATAAGACAGATAAACAGAATATAGAAATAAATGGACTGTGTGTTCAAACATTTGAAAGGGGCTCATCATTGAATCGTAATAACATTAAATACAAATGCACATCAAGTTCTTTGTTTTGCACGTCTTCTTCTCTTGCTGTTGCTCAACTTCTGGTATTTTTATAGTTTATTCTTCTTCTCTATCTTTTCTATAAACAATTTAAAATAAATATATAATATTAAAGAATAATAGTTACTATTTACAGGTAACGTCTCTCAATTTTACTTCTCTGTACAGGGATTTTGTCGAATTTTCTTTAGATAATTTTTGGCTTGGTTTACCATTTCTTTTTAATATTTTTCTATTAATAACTACAAAAACAATCTAATAATATTTTGAAGCATAAATACTTATATTGAATAAAATCGCTTAGGTAAAAAATGTTGTGAACACACGTTCATGAACGGTGATATGTCCTTTCCGATTTTTAACGCAATTTTCCACTTATTTTTAATATTTCTCTTTTTGGGAAATAATGAACGGAAATGTCAGCACTTGTATAATTATTGCACTGCGGTACAAAACAATATTTCTTCGATTTGCTGGTCATTTTTGGTTGCTACTTATAACCCTATATGACAGCACAACGTTTTCCCTACAACTTATGTGTTTTATTTTGCCACCAGATGTCAAACACTTTGTTGGCTCTTGCCAATAGGAAATTTTCCGACAAATTTGATCGTATTATTCGGAATGTTCTATCTCATTGCGAATAACATATGAAAATTCAGATTTCTCGAAAAAAATCATCTCAATGGGGTATTCCGGTGATATGGAATTAATGCAAAATAATAACTTTTTTCTATAGTTTCCATCTTCATATAGTAGAAAAATATAATAAAACATGTTTAATAAAAAGTTTTAATTCATAATTTAATGTTACAAAATTGGAATTTTTACAGCTCTAGAAACGTCCTTGAAATTTGTGACGTCAAGTTGATAATCTGTTGCTCATTTCAAAGTAAATATTTTCGTTTAAAAACACAGATGGTGCCAGTAGTTAACACGCGCGGGTATATTTCTTGTTTGACATTTGGAAATTGACGAACACGTCTGGAGTTATCGCCTAGTTCTGTGGCCTATTTGCGCGCATTACGATGTAATAACTTTTTGTGTTCGTTTTATTCGAAACCGGTGAATTAAAGTAAAAAAATTGCTTTAATTTATTTACTACAACATTGTCGCTGTATATTAGGGTCTATCTCGTAAGGACGAAAAGTTTCTCGCTTAGTGTTTCTTATGCTGCAAAATCCAAAACAAACGTGTTCGAATGCTAGTTTTTATTATTTTTCTTATCATTTTACAAATAAATATGATATTTTTAGTACATAAGCACATTCTCAAAACATAAATAAACAATAATCTGAAAAAATCAGAACGGTATCTTCAATAACTACAAAGATATAAGCAGTAAAACAGTTAAAAATTTTCAAATGTTCGCAATGAGATGGAACATTCCAAATAACATCATCAAATTTGTCAGAATATTTCCTATAAGATCACGTAACTTTTAACTTTAAAGTAGCTGGGAAGGTTTCAATCTCCAACTAAAATTGTGCCGAAATTGTCCAACATGGCGGCGTTCAATTAGTCACAAAGGTTTAACACTGCGTCAGGTATCCAGTTAGAGATCAGTGGCTGTGTCCGATGTTGCACTTATACCTAATATCTGAATTGAATATGCCCTAAATCTAGTGATTATTTAGGTTTTTAGGAATTAGATTTTAGGGTTTTGCAGAACCACACTATGCCATGAAGTTGACGCGCACTAATTAAACAAATCATGTTCATTGCTATAATTTATGCAATACGTCAAATTTGCCGTCAAAGAATAGCGTCTTAGTACATATTTTATGAAATATAATATTAACATTTAATCTGAAGTAATTCTTGCTCAGAAACACGTTTTTCTATTGGTCAAAAGACGATAATTTTGAGCCGAACCAATAGAATGATTTGCTTTCTATTCAACATTTTTTCAGATAAAAAATAAGTATTTACTTGACTATTTACTTGACTAAAACTCTGTATAATAGTCCATATTATCTGAAATGAAGTATAGTCTAGTTATCTCTTCTCATAAAAATGGGAATGCAGTATAGCATTACACTTATTTATGAAATAAAATTGGATTTTATTTCAATTTTTGAAGTATGAAATTCAATTTATTTGCATTTTAAATTGGACTAATGATATAGAATTACTTTTACCGTCATATAAAAGTTATTTGAATAAAAATATAATTTTGTTCGTGTAAGTCTCATTTTTTTTTCTTCTATTCATATTTAAATTTAGTTTGTAAACGAAACGCTTTTTTGCGTGAATCAAAAAATATATGATACTTTTATGACAACCACTTAATAGTTAAGAATATGTATTAATATTTAAAAGTTATAGCAATATTATTTAATGACACAAAAATATAGATATAACTTTACTAGGGTGGTTATAGAATGCCGCCCGCTTAAAACTTTCTTTTCTCTCAATAGAAAGACCCAATAAACATTTCGAAAATCTCTTTTGAAGAGTTAGATAAGCGTAGTTTTAAAAAAAAAAAAATATATTTAACTCAAGAACTCATGTATATGTATGTACAGCTATATTTTTGGGTAAAATTTTCAAAAATTTAATTTGAAAAATCTAATGGAATTTCGTGAAAATTTCAAATTTAACTTTAAAAAAATTTTTCAAAAATTATTGTTAAGGTTAAGGGATTTTTCTTTTTAATTATAATTTTTACCTTAAGACTCCATTTTAGATTTTAAATTTCAAATTTAAGGCTATTTATTAAACAATATTTTTTTTAATTAATACTTAGAAGTTTGACCGTTAACAGAGCCTTATTTATCAATTTAATTACTGCATATGAATTTCATTTGTAATAGGAGAAAATATATCTACTTTATTGCACACGATGAATGAAATTTAACTAACAAAGAAGAAGATTACAGTAAATAAAACGTGTTAATCCAGGGTTTTAGTGTGAAAATTCGTGGAAAAATTTATCAGAATTCTCGTTGAATGCGTTCATGGCTAGCTTGATGCTGAGAGCAGCAAAGCTCTTTAAAATATCGACGCGATGTGCATTTTTCAAGTGGCCACAGCCTACCAATAACAAAGAATGAACAATGTTAAAAAGTAGGTACTCATCTGCTCGTTTTTCAGCAAATGCTATTTGTCACTGGGGTTTATGTTTTTATTTTTAGAACGTCCATCAATAGCTAATGACGGATAATTATACTTCCAGAACAATTTTAAAGTGGGTTGTTATACACTTAAAATTTGAATGAAAAGTTAAGAACGATATTTTGAAATGTTTCAAATTTTTTAAAGTACTTTAATAAACATGATTACAACTTTTGTAAAAAGATGATGGGGTAACAAATTACAACATGGATCATTTACATTAAAACTAGACCTTAAAATAATGGGCTACTTGCGTACCTTTTTTATTTCATATTATTGAAGAGCAAGTAAAAACTTGCTACTAGAGATGCACTCGATCTCGAACTTTGGCCCGGCTCGGCCCGAAGCCCGCCTCGATTTCGAGTCGATCATCGAGCCGGGCCGAAGATATTTTTTATCGGGCCGAATCGGGCTAATCATTTTCAAAAATCGAGGCGAGTCGAACTTTTTATTTTGGCCCGGCCCGAAAATTAGAGCTTTTCGGGCCGGCCCGAAAAATCTTATAATTCAATCAAATGCACAGTTTCCTTAATATTTTAATGAAAATGGATGAAGTTGAAAAGGATCAAAATGATTTAATAACAACAAACTTCACATATTAATAAATAAAAATGTATTATTTTACTTCAAGATTTCAGGGTTATTTATTAAAGCATAATATATATTGTGATGTTGCTATTGTAATTGTTATTACTCGTATACTTAAATAAAAGTGATTTTTGTTCCTACCATGATGATTTATTTCTAGTCCTATTTTTTGAGCAGAAACAAAGTTAGGTAAAAAATCCTTTTGTAAATTATATTTTTTTATATAAGATTTGTGAAAAAGTTGTTTAAATTTTCGAACGGCTTTGGTAAACAGTGTTAAATACACGTAGGTCTGTAATTTTTATAACAAACTTACACTAGAAGGGTCTCTTTTTTAACTACTTATGTTAACTAATGTTGAAAATTATAAGAATGTAAAGGTTTTTTATAAGTCTGACACGAAAAAAGTTAAACATTTCGCTTTAGCATAAAAATCAACATTAGGAATGCCGGATGCACCCAATTTCGAGCTTTGGCCCGGCCCGGCCCGATTTCGAGTCAATTTTCGAGCCGGGCAAGCTAATTTTTTTGTCGAGTCGGGCCGGTAATTTTTATTTTCGGACCGAGTCGATCCTAACCTCAAAGCCCGGTCCGACCTGGCCCGAATGCATCTCTACTTGCTACCCATATTTTTTCTTTTGACAAAATTTTTATTAATTACCCAGAAAAAAAATAATGAAATTTGATTATTTGAATTACCGCCATGTATGACGTAGAATTACGCCGCACCAATGTGTGATCGTAAAGCCATAGCGTTTGTTCGTACGGGTAATGTAGATCTCCTGTTTGACGTTTCAACAAAAGTTTGGAGGTTAGTATTTTAGTTTGTCTTTTTCGTATCGATATTTTAAATTACATGTAACTACCTATGTGTTAATTTGTGAAATAATTAATATATTGGAGAACCCAGAGAGAGAAAAATGTCAAATTCAAGTTAAAACTTTCTCGCACGCAATGCCATCTATAAGTTACATTCTTAAACATGGTTGCCTCCTTCAGTTTAATATAACGACGTTACAGAAAATTTTCTTTCTTAATTTACTAAAAAGCAAATAATTTTTTTAAAATAAAATTTATATTTTTATACATGTTTTCAACATAACATTACGTATTAAGTGATAGAAATTGGATTTTCAGTACCATGCAAGTGGCCCATTGTAAGTTAAGGATTTTACTATTATTTTAAATAAATACACACAATAACAAAAAGACATAAAAACATAAACATTATTAGCTGAGCATTATTGTAAGTTACATCTGTACTTTTTTTTTTGCAAAAGTTTGTTTTAATTAAACAGCTAAATACAACTGTGTATTTATACATGAAAAAGAGATTTATATTTCTCGTTAAAATTCAAAATGGAATATTTGGAGATTAAAATACATATACCCTGTCTCATCGAAACCCAAAGGATCGCACAGTTTTGAGTGCTTAACATTATAATTTCGATATATTTAAGATACTAGTAAAATTTCCAAACTAAATTAGCAACTATTTTCCCCTACTATTTCATACTTATCCATACAAAATGCACTATAAGAAAAACTTAGTTTTCATAAAACTGATTTGTTTAAAAGTGCGCGTCAACTTCAAGGCATAGTGTGCTCCTGCAAAACCCGAGGCAAAACCCTAAAATCTAATTCCTAAAATCCTAAATAAGCATTAGATTTAGGGCATATAAATTTAGGATTTAGATATTAGGGTGATAAGTTCTTTCGTATGGCGGTACGCGGTACTCATTTGTTTGTCACTACTGGATTTTAAATTACAACACTAAAGTTGCTTTACAATTTCATGTTCGATAATTATTATTGTCAATTAAATAAACCGTAAGTACCATCTGTTACTTTTTGAACACTGCAATAGTCTATCTTACATTGGACAAAGTTAAAAGTTTTATTTAAAATTGGCGATACAATCACTATAGCATTTTCCGCAACCAGCAATCCAGTTATGTACAGCGGGTTTGATCAATAATTTAATAAAATAGGTGCACTGACCAACCAAGTACATAAATATGAGTAAATGCTTTTTAGTTGATATAAGATATTTTATCTATTTTAACTCTGACCTTTGTCTCGACCTGGTTTTCTGACATACGATTTGAGTATTTATCATGCAGAACTAGGATAGTTTTTACACTTCCCATAATATATTGATTGCGACATTAGAAGAACTTGATAATGTATAGTTAACCTAGGTAGAGTAGCTATTGTCTTTTGTCAAAAAATTCGGTGATGAGTTTGGGTATGACATTGACCCTTGGGGGGGTGATATCAAAATATTTTGTATAATAATCAAACAGTTTATCGTTGATAAAAATATAACAACGCCGTGATTTTTAGGCGACATGATATTGCAAACAAAATCGCAAAACAATATTCAAATGTCTTGATTTTTACTCTTTTCCGATATCATGGGGGGAATATGGGGGGGTAAATACGGCACTGCGTCCATATATGAAGAGATGATTAGATTTTGGTCATAATTGGTCAACCGAAAGTGTCTTTATTTGAAGATTTTAACAGTTTTTCTTGAAAAACGCAGTTAATTATCATTTTTTGACTTTTTATGTTAATATAAATATTAAAGAATATTTTATTCTCTAAGTGGTTTGATTACATTTTATACTTCTTATTCAATGGATATAGAGTTAAAAAAATGATAAAGAACTTAAATTTCATAAATCAGCCAGGTATGCTTAGCCATGGAAACAGCTACTAAATTAAGGTAAAAGATAATTCTGATTGACAGATGTCAGTGTCGTATCATGTGCAATTTACTACAATTTACATACCTACTATCTTTGTTACATAATTTTACTGCAAATATAGGGATTTTTACAAGAAACGTTCTGTATGGAATTTGTACGTATAGAACTAACGAAAAGTAATGTGCTGGCCACATTAGATTTTTTACTGATCCTTTCGTTTTATTAACTATACAATTAATTCAAAATGCAAAATGACAATTTTAGAATTAATATTAATTTAGTGATTATTTTTAATACCTATTTTGAAGGTTATCATCATTAAAATGAAACATAGGGAACGAATTTGACGTTTGATAAGACGTCAATAGAGGTTCATTTTGTTTAAATAATTATACCTGCATTTTAAATTAAAATTAGTTGTAGAAAAAATATAGTGTGCCCGAGTGGTTTTCTGACTCCGCTAAATTTCTTACAATATTTCAATATAATACTTCTGTCAGATTCGTTCCCAATGTTCCATTTTAAATGGAACGGGCAAATACATTGCTGTCAATCAAATATCAAGTCGTAACCATGGATATGTCAAACTCAATGTTTCACGTTAAAAAATACTCACGGTATAATCAATGGTAATAGGCAGTAAAAGTGACATTTTACAGACTATTAATTGTCAAAAACTAGCACTTCAATGTTGATCGGTAAAAAAATAATTTTTCTTTTCTATAAATTTGTCTTTTGAAATAGAAATAGTTTGCCCATTTATCCGTCTTTGTAACTCTTACAGCTATCGAAAGGTCAATTTAAAATGAACACACTGTTTATAAATTTTACTTTAGTTTGTAGTTTTTAAAACCAGCCTTCCATTTTAACTATTTACAACGTTTTCTTATTTATTACAATTTTTCCGACGTCGTATTTTTGGCCACACCTGCTGTATGGATTGTTTGTGAATGCTCTGGTAAGTAGTTTATGACAATTATAAAACGTTATTGTATTATCAAAATTTTTTCTGTTATTGTATTATAGATGTAATAGTTATTTACGTATAGAGGGCCGAAAGGAAGGGTTTACGCCTGCGGACGAAATTTGAAGCGGAGGGCTTTTATTCGTCCAAGGGTGTAAACCTCTTTCGGCCTGAGGTACGTACAACGTTTTACGCACAACTGAAACCAAATGAAACGTAATTTTTAATTGCATGACTAAAAGCTTGTTGCTATGTAAAAAATATTCGATGGCCAGATGGCTATGCCAAGAAACATTTAGGTGATGCGTTGTATTGGTAACCATTTGTTTTGTGTAAACAAATAATTAAAAATGTCAAGCATGGAGCTTCAACCTGAATATGATACTGAAATTTCTGAAAAAAATTTGCTAGAAGCTAATGAAGCTTTAACGGATTGATGTCCTGATAAGTGAAAGGACCGATATCAAAACGAATACGATGTGTTGCAAGCCTGGTTGACAGAAAAAAATGTGATAATTTTGAACGAAACTGTTGTTGCTCGCATATTTCAATGAAAAGGTATGGTGATATATCAATATTACTCGTATATATTGTTATTCTATAGATTGTGCCTACTTTTCAGTCTAAAAAATAAAACAGCTCGACTGATTATTGGTACTAAAGACCATGATAAACCTGGTCTGTAATCTGACATTTCTGCAACTAAAAAAGACAGAAATCAGTTGAATCTCCAGTTAAAGAAATCTTCAGAGACAATTCATTTGGAGGGAATTTCGTTGAATAATATATCCAACTGTATTATAAATATCCACAAATAAAATATTATTTACCGTTATTTGTTTTTTTTTTGTCATATTTTTGCTTTACACTTTACCGCCCGCAGGGTGTAATCTTTCATTTTCCGCCATGGTAACTAAAATGTAAACAAACAATTACAATACAGTTGTGCGTAAAATTTTAAAAAGTTTCCAAGATTAAACATTGGCTGATGATAGTGATGATGGAAGTTTTCCAGCTTCCGAAACGTTCCAATACATTAAATATGTGTTTATAAAAATACAAATGTTCTTCTTTTTACCCCACCTCGAGAAGGCGGTACCTTTTCATATTATTTAAAATTTTACTTTAGAGAATACATAACAGAATATTGTAGTGTAATAAGAATTTCAATTTCGTAAAGGACTTTCTACGAACAGAAAATGAATGAGCAAAAGTTAAGCAATTAATTTTGTTGAGCACGCTGTTTTTCCGAGAAAGAGACCATTTTGTATTAATATGCAATATAATTTTAATCGTATTATTATTAATATGATCATATAATTTGTATCAACATAAATTAATTCTG
This sequence comes from Ophonus ardosiacus, assembly GCA_943142095.1. NCBI lineage: Eukaryota > Metazoa > Arthropoda > Insecta > Coleoptera > Carabidae > Ophonus > Ophonus ardosiacus. The sequence goes on along the minus strand of OW964834.1, from coordinate 9,803,708 downwards.
TTCTTAAATAATTAAATTAAAATTTGCATTTTTCCATAAAAATTTGCATGTTCCAATAATTAAATCATGCTGCACTTTCGGCCTAATTCTACGTCTGACTTTATGAACTTTAAAAGTTGACATACAACGTCCACGTCCAGTGCAGTGCATTAGTAGGGTTCAATTATTCAACTTTATATCGACAGGAGTTAGTAGTCGACTCCTAATTCGACAGGTAACGTACGCCACTGACTGCAGTATATTTAATGAGCACTGTCCAACTAGACACTTTGTGGTAGAAATTTAGGATCGTGTTCACTTTGCTGATACATTTGCATTTCATGAAAATTGTATTTTTTGCAAAATAAAACTACATTACTCTGGGTGATTAAAAGTGCCTTTTCGATTCATTTGCATAGCTTTGATCTGCGAGCTTATTCAAAACAACTTTCAATGACATTATTACAGCGCTTTTTTATATTTTGAATTAGTAATTAAATTACAACAACATAATGCTACTCGTATCATATCACATAAAATAATAAAACATCACAGAAATAGTTAATTATGATACGAGTAAAGACATATTTTTTCCACTCGTCTTTTTTCCCAAAAGGCATCCATTTTTTTCTACAATCGTGCAAGAAATAAATTTTGTTCTCAAACTAAAAATGAGTGCGGAAAATAGCCAATTCCCACTATAATAACTATAGAAAAAAAGTTGACTCACTCGGGAAATATTACAATTATGAAAAGGCGGCACATAACTCACTGCTTGCCTTTACATTGAATGCCACCGTGCCATTAATTGTGCCACTCGGTTGAAATGAAGACATGCTTTAAATGGATTTCCTGCCTACTCTGTATGGTAATAGTATATTACGTTCCAAGTTAAGAAAAGTGAAAGTTTACCAGACGAATATGGCAAGTATAAGTACAAGCCACAGCGAGTACTTAATTGCCATAGCTTGCGGACACTCACGTGACGAAGCGAATTAGCCAATCAGAACTTGGGGAGAAACTGTCAGATTGAAGGACGGAGATTTGAAGTTTGTTTTGGTTTATAGCATATTATGCGTTTTGTTTTCATAGTTTGGCAAAAAAATACAAAATAACTCAATACGAACTAAAAACTTCAATATGATAACTGCCAAACTATGAAAACAAAACTCTTAACCTCTGAACACGCTACCAAAATAAAATTCAGGGTTGCGTTTCAAAACTCTTACTACAGAGTACGAAATTACTCAAAATCGTTCCAAAACTAATAACCTTAGTCACAGAGGGGGCTTGACATTAATGTTGTAATTATAAGTAGTTTTGTTAATTTGTAAAATTTAATTTCAGTTTTTTACTCCAATAAAACTCATTCTTCCAAAACACAATACACTCTTAAATTACGGTACTCTTGAATTTGGAAAGTTGCCCAGCTCTCTGACCTTCGATGTGACAGTTTCTCCCCAAGTTCTGATTGGCTAATTCGCTTCGTCACATGAGTGTCCGCAAGTTATACGAGTACAGTAAAATCAGTTTTCTAACGCGGTGCGTACAATATTTTTTTGTATTTTATATTGGTATATAAAATTTGATTTTTATTTTTACAGCATAATATTCTGAATTGAAAACATTTTAAAAAAACATAGCCTAATTCTCAGTAACAAAGTAACTTGGCAGTTATTGTTTTTTGTACATTACAACCTCCAAACAAATTAATTTTTGGAGATCGATTTGCAAAACGCTGGATCTATCTAGATGAAGCAAAGAACATTGAAAACGATTTAGAAGATAAACAATAAAAAATAAATAATTCCTTGTGGCAATGTTGTACTATGTTGTAAAATAGCCCATTACTGTATGATTTTGAGTATATTAAAATAGTACATTACGGTACAAAATACGAAAAAATAATATCGATTCCTTCAGAAAAAAAATTTAATTGAAATAATTTCTTATGAGGATGAAAACTGCAGTGCCAAAAATTATTTCAAATGAAAGTAGTATTTATTTTAAAAGAACTACAAGATTATTTTATTACACAGAGTAGGCAGGGAATCCAATGCAGATCTTCATTCCAGCAAAGCGGCACAAATAATAGCACGTTGGGATTCAATGTAAAAGCAAGCAGCGACAGTTATAATGATATTTATAGTTTTATTTCCAAGACCGGACTGAGTCAATTTTTCTGACTATATCCAGACTTTAGTGAATAAGCACAATTTAAGGTTCTTAGAAAATGATTTTAATATTTTTTACGGAGGCTATGTGCCTGGATATCTCCAGGACGATTTTTCAAATGTTATGAATAAATGAGGATATGCAGTCATATCATAGTGAAATTTTGGTATAAGCAATTTCGACGTGGCCCAAAGTGAAGAAGGCCTATGAAAACAAGAACGAAGAAAAAGTGGAGATACCAGACAGTTAAATTATTACTTTATATTCAATTGTTTTTCCTTTTGAACATCTCTTTGAACTTAACTGCGTCAAATGTCAATAAATAATAAAATAAATAACAAACTAAATAGATTACAAACATAAAAATAGTTCAAAAACTTTGAACTATAATATTGCACGTAAATAAAGCCTCAAAGACAAAGAGTAAACAAATATATGTAAATATCTACTTTGTAATAACAACAAAATATTATCAAACTAGTTTAAAAAATAACGAAAATATTATGACAAACACGTAAAACATTATTTTTATGTGTTTAAGAACCAACAAAAATAGTCTGTATAATCAAAATATTACATTTAGTATAGCACCGTCAAATCAAAACTTTCAAAAGGTTAGAAAGTAAAATAAACAAGTGCAACAACCTGTTATAAATCAAAACTTACCAATTTCCATCGAAAACAAAAGCACAACAATGCCCAACAACACTTTACTTGAACTTAAATACATTGTTTATAAATTTAAACTGACTTTTAACTAAACAAACTCCAATATTTTCGTCAATGAGTCACCGATTCATCGCAACCACACCTACAAACTACAGGTAAGTAATGACCACTAACAATAACGAACACGTTACGACTGCGAATGAAAGATTTGAAGACGACTTGACTGTCTCGCGCCTAAAATCCGACTGCGCGAAACAGTAGAAATCGGCGGGTTGTCTATCAACGCGGCGTTGGGTTGATATGACGACGCGTTGCTATGGTAACACTAAACACAAACGATTTTAACAATCATGATTAATAACGAGGAAATTTTAAGTGATTTACAAAACAAATGTGTAATTTAATATAGTTATTGTAATATAATTTTGTGCTCAATTTAAATTTAGGTCCAGTTAAACATCTCTGTCAGTTAAAATGAAGAATGTCGCATAGAAAAATTGACATTACGTGAAATATTTACAATTTATATGGCATGCTATATTTAACAATAGCTTGCATTTTGGGCAATAAAAGTACAAATAATTAAAAGTATAACTTAAAAATAATTCAAGAAGTTTGTTATTTTCCATTTATTGTTATTTAATACAAATATGAGCAACGTACTAGCAAAATCACAGTAAATAATTCATAAATTCCATAATTTAATATTAATCTAAATCTTCTATAACAAAATAATAATAAAAAACAGATATAGCATCCATGTTTGTTATAGTGCTAAACAACAAATAATATTAGATATATAAAGTATTATTACATATAAGAATATTTGAAATTATACAATTTCAAACAAAGTAAAAATAAATATAAAATTATTAGCTACATGTACCACGATGAACATCACATTATATTTGTAAAGATATTTAATATCTGCACTTTACTATATTTGAATAAGCTTGGTAAGTGTCATGTATCAAAAAATGAAATACAAAACGTTGCAATTTTGTCAGATTTAAATGTTATCCAAAAATGTTATTGCAATGTAAATAATCGGCACTTTCTGTTTATTTTTGAGGTAGAAACAATTTTAGATTTTGTAAACACCAAGAAATATTCAAAAAATACTGATATGTTAGGACACACAAAATTGTTAACTTTTCAGTCAGAGTGCTAAAATCAGCAAATTGTAACTGAACAAATTTTACACTTGATGTTTGGAAAATTTTGTAACGATATTAGAAAATTTTCTTAGAACATCTAGCATACAGGAGTGTAAAAATTAGTCCATTTCGTAAAGTTAAATATCATTTTTCACTAAAACATTTCAATTCTAAAGGGTCTAAGCCGAAAATTGTACTACAATAAAAGATTGAACAAATTTTGTAACATTTTAAATAGTACTTAGCTCCTTTTGAATTTATATGTTTCAATTATTATTTATGCTAGAGGTTTGAATAAAATATGAAATTGAAATTCTAGTTGTAAACAAAAATGTTTATTCATCAATTTATTTTCCTACAGTGTTTTTGTGTTTTAAAAAAGAGAATAAGAATTTTACGAAGATAAAAAACTGTATAATCGATTATGTTAAGTAGGAAAACCTTCATGTGAAAGATTGATGCTTCGTGAATGGATAAAAAATTAATGCCGAATTAAATCTGCTGGAATTAAAAAAAAAATGAATCATCTTTTTTCCGATAATTGTTATAGAAGGCAACCTATACAAGCATTAGTTTAAATTTCGAATAGGAGCGCGCAGCAGCGAGTGTGCGAACAAACGAATGCTTGAATAGCTTTCTGTAACAAGTGTTTTATACTATTTTCTCTATTTCGGTTTTCATTTACATTATTTCTTTTTAACAATAGTTGGCAATTGCCATTAAGGGAAATTGTTGACATAATAGGTTGGTAACAGTGATTTGTTTTTATTTTGTCTATGGAAGCAGGCGGACAAAGCTGAACGTAGATGGCAGCATTCTAGCTATGAACTGTTGCCGCCGAAAATTTTGAATGACTTCACGGACAGTTACAAATTTTTATTGTGTTTCTGATGTAAAAGTACAATTATAAAATCAAATCCACATGAAATAATGTTAATTATTATAATTTTTACCAGTTGTGTAACTAAAAATTCATTTTTCTCAAAATGATTTGCACAAATAAATACTTGTTTTATATTTAGATTTAAATTTTGTTATTCTTTTCTTCTTTCATCCTTTGGTAAACTATAAGAACATAGCAATAACGTATTATTTAAAAGAAGACCCCAAATACAAAACAGTTTTACAAAACTATCTGTCACTTTTAGTACCGGATTCTCCAATTATGAGTTCTTTGGGCTAGCGCGCGCATACCAAAGTGTACACATTTTATTACATAGTTATAGAAAGTTCATAGTTGGGATCTTTGAATATATACATCTGGAAGTAGCTAACAACAAAAATCGTGTACCAAAGAAGATTGACAAGGATGGAGATACAATTGAGACCAATACATTTTCCCCTTAGAAAAATAACCTTCTCACTCTTTCACAGGAGCACTCGTGTGGTGCTCGTGGTTTTCCGTTCCGCCTTGTTGAAAACGGGAGTCTCAATTAGCAGGATATCTTTGTCCAACTAATGCTTATACATAATTCTATCCTTCTCAATCTACTTTGAGCCAATAAAGTCTTAAGGAACATATAGTGCACGCTACTTCCATCTACGTTAGTAGATATGTATATTCAAAGGTTGGGATGGCGCTATAGTTACTCTATCACCAACGCCTGCTCCCATTGTATTTAGTATTTAGTGCAGTCATACCAAACCCAAATAACAATATATCACCAAAAATAGAACATGTCATTCTAATTCCGAAACAGAGAAAACCATTTCTTTTAGTGTATATTTATCAGGGCAAGACACCGGCATATAAAATGCAAACACGTGGCCGTATTTCAAGCGCACTTTCATAATAAAAGCGCTCATCGTAATACGAGCCGTGGTTTTTAACCGAAATCGAAATATTTGTTTACTAAAAATTAGATAACCTAAATAAATTAAAACCTATTTTGAAAGGAAGGGAAATTGTATTTTTTTTTTAATTTCTCTCGTTTGAAACGCTGCTGGACCGTGACGTCATTGTCCGGATCGGTTTTACAGTTTAGATTTTACCGGTCGAGCCAGTCAACGTGGGAGTAGTTTACAGTATTCCCACATACATCAAATAAATTGTATATGTTTGAAACTTATTCCTTTAATAATTATTTATGTACAAAAAAAAATTTCGTAGTCTTGTAATTTAGTATTATGTATGCCGGGCCTATACATACTGTCGTGGCGGTAAAAATTGGCCATTTATTTTTATTTTTTTTTACAGAAAACTTGTTATAATAAAAATGATTTATTTATTCTAAAACTAACTTTCCATGAAGCATAAACACATAAAAGAAATTGAAAAATAGTGGAAACTACCATTTAGGGTCAATTTTACCATCTCTGGTTAAAATTTTAACTACCAGTTAAATAAACAAAACCGAAACGAAATGAACTGTCAAATGACAAATTTATAATTGCTGTCAAAAATCAGATTTAATATTGTTTATTTAACTGGCAGTTAAAATTTTAACCAGAGATGGTAAGACTGGGCCTAAATCATTTTAAAAAACCGTTAAGTAAAGAGTAAACCGGTTTTTAAACAAAAACCTTTTCAACAATTACTTTCTCGATTTCGGTTAATAATTAACCATTATTTTTTTTTTCTTGTCCTGATATTAATATCAATTTGTTATGTTATAACTTTTCTGTATATTCAATTCCGCTAAATATGAATGAATTTAATTTGTTTTTATTCAGTTCTCTAAAGATTATATGACGCATAACTTTAAAAAATGGCTTAATTTTCTTTAAACCCTGCCATGAATTTCCTATATATATACATCTATATATATTATACCCTTTAGAAATAATAAAAAAATCTGAATAACCAACAAATAATAATCAACAATCTTTATAATAAAATAAACAATAAAATTATAATATTTTCGATTTCATCTTTTTTCTTTTTTTTATTCCATCAATTTTTCTAGACGCATCCAAAGTCGGCGTTGTTAATCTTCTCAGGGTCCCTTTATTTCTTTTCGTTTTGACGGTTACAAAACTATTTTTAAAACTTGGCTTCCCACTTTTGCTTGTAGAAGGCCTACTTTCACTTTTGGACATAACTTTTGGAGAGAAGGACGGGTCCCATGCTACAACAAGATCATCATCATCGTCATGAGTTTCTTGACTATTGGCGTCCGTACTTGTGAATTTCGCGATCAATTTTTTGGTTAAATTTTCTTTGATGAAGCAGATTTCTCGTAGTTTAAACCGATCTGTAGAATTCTCTACTACAGGGATGTGGGTTTTTTTCGCGGTTTCTTTAATGGTGATTTCTGAATCTTGCTTGAATTTAGTGAGTGAACCAATCGATGTTTTTGAAGTCTGCACGCTTCTATTACTGATTTGCTTGGGAGTTTCAGGGATGAGAACTTTGCTTTTGATGATTTTTGAGCTGTCGCGCTTTCTCGATCGTAGAGACAAACCTTTGGATTTAGAAGAAGATCTATTAAAGACTCTTGTACAAGATGACGAGGCAGAATACGAACTACTTGACTGCGATGCATTGTTTGGGTCACGAGACCCAACAAAGGCCATGTTTTCTTTCCTGTCGATTGGAATGTTGGCACTTTTATTTGGCGGTTTTTTCGGGTTGGTTTTCGATGTGATTGGACGTGATTTAGCCCCCAAATTTTTCATAGATTTGCATCGCATCGGTTTATTCTGCGAAAAAAACGCTCTCCTATTTAAGCCAATTCTAAATTTATTCCATACAACATGCAGTGGATTACGGTACAAGCTCACTTGATCTTTGATCTTATCCGATAGAACATCATTCGAATCTAAACGAAAAACAAAATCTTATGCCTGCTGCACAGAGAGAAACTGTTCAATTATGGCCGGTTGCACAAACCTAATTTGATATGTAAGCCTTGTTGGTGCAACTGAACATTATACTATATTCCTGTTAAATATTATTACGATACCAGCTTTTAGATTGGTTTAAACGCAAACCAAGATTCACTCAGCTGTTGAACGTCATAGAGTGGGTACGCTTTAACTTCAAGCCAACTGAGTCACCAACCATCATCCTAAGCGCGGCAAGGGAAGAAATAGTGACATTGGACCGAATTCAGCACTCTTCTTTAGCTTAGTGATCGTCTCTACTAACCATGGAAATAGCTTGTATCCTTTTCTTATTAATGTATTATTACATAAGTCTCTCTTTATTTTGTTATTTTTAGATAAGCTTCATTAGTTAAAGAAGAGTGATGAATTTGGCACGCATATGATTTGCTGTAGTTCGAATCCATAGGCTCGTCAGATTTATTTAAAACTGGCGGCTAATTACGTTCCGTAATTAAGCGCTTATTTTTGGTCGTAAATTTGAAAATATTATAGGAATTTTCAAATATGAAAAATTTAAATAAAACATCTCATATAGTTCCTGAGATACAGTGTGTTCAGAAAAAAAAACGTAATTCGGAGTAGGTTATGAACACGGAAATGTATGTCTGATAATTATTCAATTCAAAAGTCAAGTTGTCAAAATTGATCGTGAAATGTAATTTTAAGGAGAAAAGATAATAAAGAAGGATGCATAATATTGCCATTCACCGTTTAATAATATATTTTTATTTCTAAAACAATAATTCAAGAAGAAAAGCTTTAATTTCTTTAGATAACATTTTTGACTATATCTCGTGTCAAATTGACATTTAATTAAATACTTTCAAATTGACATACGTTTTTTATGTTCATAGCCTACTCCGAGTCTTTTTTTTATAAACACTCTGTATTACAAGATGAACATAATTTATATATCTCTAATTCGCCAAAAATTGCGATAAATAATTTTTGAGCTTATTCCATCTCGGATTTTTGCAAATTTTCATGAATAGATAGCCTACAAAATTCTGAATCGCCTGAGATGTTTTCTAAAAGGATCTTTGACTTTCCTGGTATGAATTTTTTACAAGATAGAAGCGCTTAGCCGAGCGAAAAAATGAAATATTGTGCACGCCACTGACAATTTGTTGGAGGCGTGGTCTGCAGAATAGCTGGCTTGATCTTAAAGTGTACGCACTCTAAGTGCTAGAGTTGTAGACAGAGCAGAAAAAAATATCAAATTTTGAAGTTTCGAGCTGTCAAATATGTCTTGCACGAAACATAAAATTTAGTCCTAAATTTTATGTGTAAAACGGCCACGCTGCAAAACGCCACCAAGTGGAAAAAAATATTACTAAAATGTCATACTCAGGAAAACAAGAAAACATGTATTTTTTACATTTTATTATATTATTATACCTAAGCAACACAAATTGTTTTGAGAAATTTTACAAGGTTAGTTTAAAAAGTAGAATTTTCAAGACAAGTTTGGTAAAAAATACTTTATTTAAAAAGTGTCCAGAAAATATCTATTTATTATGTATTTGTAACAACTAAAATTGATTTAAAATTTTGAAAAAAATTAAATAAAATGTGCTGTTACTCGGATTTATAAATATTACTAGATTTTGGGAAACTTTTCTATTACTGATTCCAGAGAAAACAAGTTTTAGGAAATTTAAGCAAAGTTTTTCTGTGTGCAAGAGACATAATAGTATTTAATATTTTTTATAAATATGGATATAAAAACATACATAAATGTATTTATTTTTTAAATATATAATATGTAGCTAAAAATACAATATATGTATGTATGTGTAATTTAAGAAAAGTGAATAAAATTTATAAAGATATTTCATTTTAATATTTAAATAATATACAAGGGTGGATTTAAAAGTCACGAACTTTTCATCCAGCCTCGTAATCTAAGTTTATAAAGGGATCAAGTAAGCTTATAGAGCAACTGAAAGTGACGTGCTAGAAAAAATATAAAATATTTTAATTAAACACATATACCTACTAATTTTGTACAAAATAATAAATATAGATGGACACAACATAAAATTTGCTGAAAATAAAAAAACATAAGTTCTCACTATTATGTACATCAGTGGTTCTCAACCAGTGTTCCGCAGAAGCACTTCGAAAGTGTTTCGCGATATTTTTTTTGCATTTATTTTAACTATGCTTTGTGAATTAAAAAATTATATGAATGAACCAAGTGAGAACTGCAACAGAATTATTTTTTTGTATCATATGAAAATGTGTTGAATTTTGTACGGATGGAGCCCCATTGATGGTAGAAGGCGGAATTTGTAGTTTTTGCACAAAAAAGTTGAGATTTATTTCAATCATTCCTTCTTGCATAGACACGCTCTTATTGCAAAATCTTTGCCCGTATAATTGCGGAATATTTTGAGTAGAGTTGTTAACACAGAAGCCAAACGGCTCTCCCGAGGAAAATGATGTTTTCCCGCCTACTACATAGTGATCAAAAAGAAATTATGCAGTTGGGAATACAATTCTGGGGATCTTTTTACTTCACAGTTTACACAACACCAGATGAAAGTGAAAATACTATTTGACATCAAATACATTAGATTATGTAAGAAGTGGGGCCTGACAGCTAATAGGATTTTGAGTGATTGAAATGCTTTAGATTATTGCTTATGGGTAATGTAAGAAATAAGAGTGCGTGAGAAAGGGAAATAATCATTTTAATAAAAAAATGTACATTACCCAGATTTAAATTTTCAAATGTCACTGTCATGGAAATAATTTTTTATATCTTTTTGTTATTGCCAACTGTATCAGTTTTATATGATCGCTCTGCAGATTTAAGAAAAGAATTGCTTCGTTTCTTTCAAAATGAAAACATTTTATTCGCGCAAGATCTTAAAAATAATTTGTGGTGTGCTCAGTGCATCGACCTTTAAATTAATAGACGCAGCGTACAAGCAAAACGTCTGTCCTGCCATAACGTTGCAGACACAGTATCTCTATCCTTCAACATTACGGAAGTTAAGAAAACGCAGCAAAATAAAAAATTTGATTTGTCCCTAACTTGTTGTACTTGGTGCATAATCGCTAAGAGTATAGATTTAATTTTGTGCATAATTAGATTCATTATATATTTTTAATACATAAATATTATATTATAGGGGACAAGTAATAATTAATAAGAACTTACATATAAAATGACACAGCTGGACCGCGTACGTACAGTTGACTGCACGAAATAAACCGTTTCCCCATTATTTTGTCACATACACACCTCACAACACATACACGTATATATTGACAGAAATAATTGTAAATGTTCTCCAAAGAAGCAAATAATACACAAACAGTTACGAAACGTCAAATGTAAATTTTGACAATTATTTAGTGATAGAGAGCGATGTATAGAGGTTTACATATGACTGAAAAAGATGTACAATGAGTACGAACGCATGCGCAGTATACTTTAACTGAGAACTTCCGTACTGTTGAAGGACAGAATATATATTTCTATCCTTCTATGTTGGAACAATATTCTAACTATAAAGGAATAGGAGACACTTGGTCCATTAGTTTAAAGGTCGATGGCTCAGTGTAACTATTTAACAGATATATTTTTTAGTTATTTAAACGTCAATCAATACAAACATATTAGGTATGTGTGAAGGTACTTTAACTACGACGGGCAAATTAATCAGCATTACATAAAAAGATCATTCTTTGAAAAACGCGAGTAGCAAAACATCCTGAAGATTATTATAAATATACTTTTTTGTGTTCCGCCTAAAATGTCCGGAGTATTGAAAAGGTTGAGAACCACTGATGTACATGATTTAATATTTTTGTACATTAAATATTAATCTTGTACATGAATTTAATGTAAATATTCTTTAAAACTGGGTATCTGTAAAAAGATTTACATTATTTATACTCCGTTTTAAACTAGAAGAAATAAATTTAGAAGTCATATTTACCCATACAAAACGCCAAAAAAAAAAATACAAGAAAATTAAACTTTGAATTTCAACAATACTAGGTATTAATTTTTGCAAGAAATAAATATTTTTTACGTATTTTGTAAACATAATAACGTACATATCGTACTAGGGAAATTTTAAATTAACCCCTCGGAAAAAGAAGTATAGTAACTTTTACTGACCCTATTTAAAGAATATTGAATTATTAGATGTGTCAATTACAAAAGGGTCTAAAATACTTTAATATATTTATTATAACCTTGCCATACATTATTTGAAGAATTTACATCAGACTTTTAACAATTTCAACATACAACATTTTTAAAAATGTTAACAAAAACACAATATTTCATTATTGCACAACAATAAAATGTTAACATTTTCAAAATGCAACCATTGTCGCCATGTTTAAATTGCACTAATATGTTTTTATCACAGATATTTTACAAGATTCCATCTCAAAACTACAACAATCAATTACATCATTTTCATTTTCATTACAGTACTATCTTACAATTCAAAATCTATTTCGAGGAGTGTACATTAAATGGCAAGGTGTTATGGCAATTTGTTATATGAAGCCATAGATCAGTCTAATTTGAGATACTTTTATAAAATTGACATTAACATAATTTAAATTTTGTTAGTCACATTATTGTGGTCCCAATATTTTTAAAATCACAAAATCAAATATGTAACTGATATATTCAAAACTAATAATTTATTACAATAAAGCAAATAGAAAAACAAAATACTGAACGTAGCTGTCTTTTTATACCGCTTTTGGAATAATGAGCGACATTAGTAAGATTCAATAGTTAATACTGCTTATTAAAATACCCCATCCCAAATTTATTATACTGCGGTATTCTACAAATTAATACTATAAAAATAATGCAGAAAAAAATTTCGTTTGTGGTTTGAATAAGATAATAATTACTCGAAATCTCAGTCAAACTTTATTCTTACAATACCGACACTTTTTCAGGGTAGTAAGATCTTACAAAATATTACATACAAGGCATCGAACCCGGTAAAAACTGGGTTCGGTTCAAGTTATTTTGTTTTTTGAGAGATTTGTTCGTTTGAGGTTCTGGTTTAAGCATTAATAAAAATTTGTGATTTCGTTCCGGGTTCAGGTTAAGTGCGACCTAATGAAAATTGAATTAATGTTTTTTGAATAACAATCTTTATAAAGAAATAATTTAAAATGCGTGCTGGAATTAATAATGCAACACAATTTCACGAACAGTCAACACAAGCAGCAAAGCAGATCGGCTGATTGCGCTTGAGTTTTGAACTGAAACTGAACCGGAGTTGAACGTTAAACCCGAATTTTAATACCCGGTTTGGTTCCGACTCGGGTTTTATTAAAAAATATATCTGAGATTCGTTTCGAGATTAGGGTTCGCTAAATGTTCCGGTTCGGTTTAGGTTCGGGTTCGAAGCCCTGATTATATATTATGAACACAAAAACCCATTCGTTCTTAACATTCAGTTTTAAGAACTACTAAACGATATTCGTAGATCCGGATGGGCGAAAATCGCAGATCAACACAAAATAACACAGCCAACAAATGTACTCTAGCTAAACATTACAAAACATTAGAACATACTTTTGATTTGGAAAATTTTAAGATTTTGGAAGAACAGAATTACTCCAAATCAATTTAAGAACTAATATACAAGGACTAAAAACGTATATTTTGGTGTATCGTAAAAGTTCAAAAAGGAAAATGCTAATTTCAGATCAAATTAAGAGTCAATTAAATTATTTACATTATTTCTAAATTCCTGTACAGACGACCAATAGAAGTCCGTGTTGTTAATGTCACTAACGAATTATTCCGCAAGATGTTTTAGGTTATTTTCCGATTTATCATGTTGCCGATTTTGAGAGCTAATTGAATTATATGTGCTTTTTATGAATTTTTTGCACGATGTGTAAAACTGATTGTTAAGAACGAATGTATTACATAATATTTTGTAAGATATTACTTAAGTGTGATAATGTCCATGTTATTTAGTATGTATTATATTATTGTTTTTATTAAATGTTATACAGAATGGGCCATAAAGACGAGCGGTTTTAAAATCAATATTGCTTGTAAACGGTAAGCAGGAGGGGTACGCGCATGGTGGGGATAGTAAGTTAGGACATTGGAAATTCAGTCATGATGGATCGTTTCACGGGAGCACAACGCGCGTTTTGTATAAAAAAGTTTTACAAAAATGATGATTCATGCACGATTATTAGACGTTTGTTTCACGCTGAGTTCGGACTGCATGACCTAAATCACTGTCCTAATGAATGTACGATTAGGACATGTCAGAAAATTCGAGGCTACGGGATCCACCCTCAATCAGCAGCCTACAGGACGTCCAAGGTCATTGAGAACCGAGGAACAAGTTAAAGAATTCCACGAATATCTTTACGGCATATTTTAAAAAAATATCTTAAATTGCACCTTTATAAAATTCAATTAATCCAAATCTGAATTTACGCCGTATTTTGGTGAAACTATGTTGGAGCGTTTTGCAAATTTTAACATTTTCTTTTCGGACCAAGTTCATTTTCATTTAAATGGGCATGTTAATAAACAAAATTGTCGGTATTGGGTTCAGAAAAATCCTAAATGAAAACATCAAAAGCCTCTACATTCTCCGAAAGCCATTTCAGTTAAGGGGCAACGTAATGGCGCACACCTGGATGTTATTTTTAAGAAAATATTTTTCCGAATGTTTACTTTGATTAAAGTATATATTATAAAAAAATCGATAATATTTAAGGTGGATTTATAACTGAGACAGAACACAGAACATAATTTAGCACAGAAAACATACAATTTGGTTATACTGAAAATAATATATTCATTTATAAGAGACATAGTGCACAGAACATAATTTAGCACAGCATAGGAATTGACCAATGTTAAATTTTGTATGTCTGTGCTGTGCAGATGTTTTTCGTGTATCTTCGTAACATTTCGTGATTGTTTGAATATATATTTGTAAATACAAGGTAAATACCTCTACGAGAGTGAAACACGTGTCAGTCATTTGTTGATTAAAATAGACGACATCAAACTTATTTGTATAAATTTAATCACAAATAACAAAACCAGATAACACGAACTCGAAATCAAATCTGACAAAATTTATAAAAAAATTCACAATCAAAGACAAACATTTGCTTTTCTTCTTATTATTTGAAAATGACAGGTACTTCTTCTTTTACTTCTTATTTTCACTGTTTTGTGTGACTTTATAAAACGCCCTGACAAAATTTTATGTTTTCTATGGTAAATTATGTTCTATGTTCTGTGTTAGTTATAAATCTACCTTTATAGTTTTTTTTTTAAGAATTTGTTGAAAAATGCTCATCTTTATGGCCCACTTGTAGAAGGTGCAAGTGTGCACCGAAACGTCGGTGTTGTAAGAATAAATGCTGTTTGACTGAGATTTCGAGTAATTGTTAACACACTATAAAAATAATACCAAAAAGATTTAAAACTGCTTAATTGTTTTTTTTTTTCATTACTTACTACGTATAGTAAAAAAAATATATTTAATAGATTCGATAACCATATTTTAATTTCACAATGATATGTATTAAAATCTTCATTAATGATTTAAATAAATAAATAATTTAGTAAAATACCCCATGAGAAAAATATTGCTCGCTCAGAGTTCCAAAGCGGGCAGTCAGGAATAAAACAAGAACAAGAAGTGAGAACTAACAAATGATGCAATGATGAATAACCTGGTCATCGTTCGCATCAGTGCCTACCTGGTTCTGGCTAGCGGGGGCTCTGTTGAAGCGCGAGGGCCGACCGAAGCCGATCTCGTGCATGCAGTTCACCCTCAGCCATTCCCGCAACCCGCCCAAAGTGTGGAACTCTGAGTTCGGGATGCGGGTGTTCGGATTGCTGCCGGTTAAATCGAGGATGGAAGCGCCGAATGCTCTACCCACCTACAGAAACACATTTATGTTTTCTAATAAATGATACGGATTTTGATATTTTTTTTTAGTAATAGCAATAGGGGATTCCATTAATATCGAATTTTTATATAAATTATATACATAATTATTTCTTCCCAGTGTTATTGACGCAAATTTCTTTTCTATGTTTTATCACTTTTTTTATAAATGCTAATAGTACATTAAAATACAAGTTTCATAAGACATGATGTTAGCGCACGACTGAATGCCTTAGGAGCGACGAATAAATTAAGATTGATATGGGTACCCGGGCATTCAGAAATTGAAGGAAACCAGGCAGCCGGCCATCTTGCAAAAGATGGGACAAATATACCTTTTATAGGACCAGAACCTGCTTGCGGAATAACTGCGCAAACAGTTAAGCAAGAACTTAATACTTTGCTTTGGCAATGGCACAAACGGCATTGGACAGCCACATCAGGCCAAAGACATTCCAAGCTCTTCCTGAATGAGCCATCCAAGAAAAGAACAGACAACTTACTTGTAATGAGCAAGCAAGATGTCAGACTAATAACAGGACTGGTAACAGGACACTGTCAATTAAATAAACATTTGCATAGGTTGGGCCTCAAACAAGAACCAACATGCAGAGGATGTGGAGAAGAGGATGAAACCCCTGAACACTTAATATGTCACTGCGAAGCATTTATGGCAAGCAGTCATAGTCTTTTAAGAGCAAAGAAATTGTACACTGAGACACTAAAGGACATTAGTCTAAAGAAAATCCCGGAGTTTACACATACAGGGCTCCTAGAATAGGAGGAAACACGGAGGGTACAAAAGACCAGAAAGGTCGCAGTACAGGGGCAAGAATGAACCACCTCCCGACAATAATAATAATAAAATAGCGCACGTATCTTTGTTAGTCCAAAGGACAAGTGCGCTAAAATATCTTATAAAACGTGTATTTTAAACTATTTTTTCTATTTTGGTATTTTTGTCAAAAAATATTTAAAAATATTAGTTATTTCATTTTCTAATTTATGAACAACGATTACGAATATTTAATTTTTTATATGATTGCTGGTAACACTGATTGACATTTAGTTATATTACTTCTTTATTTCAGTAGTAGGTCTTCTAGTTACCAACCTAACAGAAAATAGATTTGAGTTATTTAAAGAAATAATTTATGACAACCAAATGAGTTTCATAAAGTATATATTAAACAACCAAAATATATTGCACAGTTTCAAAACGCGCGGATTTTTTCGGGCTTGATGAAGTTACCAAACCGCCTCTCTTTTATTGGCCGACAATGCAAATAGGCGTTCCCATCATCAAACCAGTGACTGTCAGACTGTTCCACTGGAGTATTTGGTTATGGTGGTTATACGGCTACACGCTATTATTTTTACACATACTTAAATACTAAAAAACTATAACTACACTATACTAAATTTAAGATAAGTGAAAGAAAAGAAAATAAGAACAAAACGAGGAACAAAATGAAATTTTCAAATATAAAGCTATATAACCTTAGCCGCACAACATTGACAAGTGGTTTAGAACCTCTGGTAACAGCAGCCAAGACAGCAGCTGCTGAGATAGGAAGCACAAACCACCACTGGGTTCGCTTACGTCGTAAGGCGAAAAACGCTGGATACCAAATATTTGCCATTTTTTCTTCCGTAAGAAGTCGAATTAAAAAAAAAAGAAAAATTAGGGAATTTTTGAATTTAAAATACTATAACATAAAAAAAATCGTGGAATCCCCTATTGTGTTTCACGTTTCGAATGAGCATAAAAAAGTGCCCCAAAGAAAAAAAATCAGTATTATGTCAAAGTTGGAAGTTATTCGAGGGCTGCTAAAAAAAGTTTCTGGAAACGATGTAAAAGACTTAAAGAATTTCATAAATGGTTTTATTGTTTTTCAAAATATTCTCCTTTCACATTTATGCACTTTTGCAGGCGCACGAACCAATTTTGAAAACAGTCTTTCCACTCTAGCTCTGGTACTTTTCACTTTATTTGTTTTTCTTGTAAACAACAAAATATTTCAGAAAATATATCTTGCTATTAACACAAGATTCACGAAATATCTATAATATTAAAAAACAAATACCAATAATTACGTTAGTTATTAGTTGTATTATATGTGCTCTAAATAAAATAAAATAAAATTTAAGCGACTAGACCAGCTAATATGGATCTCTTATAGTTTTCGAGATCCCCATGTAATAACACTCTTAATATTAATTTATTATTGTGATTTACCTCTTCAAAAATATGCGGCGTATATTTGGGTGGAAGTGGCAGAGTATGTAGCATTTTACTATGCCCTTCTCTTACACTTGGCGGTAACACATTTACCATTCGACCAGAATTATAGTTGCACTCTAAAGTATAGCTCCGAATTAAACCAGTTAATTTTAGAACTGCTACTCGGCCTGAACCTTCTCGACTCATTCCGTCCCTTCTATCCCTAAACACACATTTTACATTACTTTCAGTCCTTACAAACGAGGGGGGTACCCAAAAATAACTCCCTCTAGATGACTTTACTAGTTACTACGCTTATTATGGCCGTCTCAAATGTCACCAATAGCCGAGACAGACGACCAAAATTAATGATCATTAACGGTTAGTTATAGTATGCATACCTTAAGGTCTGACAGAAGTCAAAATTGCGTCTATTAACAAACCAGAAAATATTGACTGTAGTAAGCACGTGCTACATATTGTATTGTACTGTAGGAATATAATAAGTAGTACGTACTTACTACATTAAATATTTTTTGGTTTGTTAATAGACGTAATTTTGACATCTGTCATCAGTCTCAACTTTATATCTAACCCTTAATGATCATTAATTTTTGTCGTCTGTCTCAGTTATAAAATTACTCCAAACTAAAATTACAGGATGTATACGTCGTGGCGCCACGGCGCAGAGAAACACTGTACTATTTAGAGATATGATCTGTTAAAATAAATAACTAAAGAAAAAAAAACCCTTAAAATTATTGTTAAGGTTAAGGGGTTTATCTCCCCTGTTTATCTCTTTAGTTATAACTTAAAGCCTCTATTTTAGTTTTTAATTGTTAAAATAAATATTGAATTTGAATATTTAAATTGAATCTGTTTCCCAAGAGTCATCCTTTAAAACATTGAATAAGTAAATGTAGTGTGTAAATTTCATATACCGTCTATGTTAATTTAGCATAAACATGGCGGCTGACATCGTATGTCGCCACTGTGGGTAATTGAGACACTGTACAAAAGGGTATCTAATGAAGGCACCTAGCGGGAAAAGTTGGAACTAACGCTCTACCACCCGCCAGAAAATAAATCCGATTATTTTTTGGGTACCCCGTTCTATTTAGTGATCCTTCTATCAAAAGGCAAATTCTTTTATTCATCGACAAATTCATCAGTGAAATTCATTGCAATTTGATAATGACGTCACCGATGGATGTGTGATGGAACAGATAGACGGTGAAAATAGGAACTACTTGATGAAAAGGTGCTGGAAGTTATACATATTGTAGGTTAGAGTAAGAATGGTCGCTGTCAGTAGAGAAGTTATGAAGAGCTTTTTATTGGGAAAATTACTAAATTGTTCCGATTCGGATTCATTTTCCAATGAAGAAAATTCAAATTCGAGTAGTAATAATTTAGAAACTCTATTAATAATTTAAATAAATTTAAAAAAATATGTGATAATGGCAATGAAATCATTTCTATAACATTCATAATTCACGACCTTTTTTCACTGACTACCGGCTAAAACGTCAACAAACTTGTGAACATAACCTGAAAACTATACCCCCACTACTAGTCCACCAGAAATTATCAAATTCATCGACACTCAAACCTGATGGATTCGATGGATTTCTGTTTAACTAATCGGTGAAAATAGGAACGCTATGATGAAATTCATTGCTTTTAAAGCGCTGAATAAAAAGACCCATTGGTGAATTTCTGCTTAACTCGCACGATCCATCGGTGAATAAAAGAACTCGCCTAAATATTCATAATTTGTCTCTTACCTAAGATACATATTTCTTTCGGTGAAATTACACGCCGTGAAATGAAAATTGTAATTATTTAAGGACATAATTTTCGGAAGTAACATACATTCTACGTTTTTCTCTACATCGTCAAAATGATTTCCATACATAAATATTCCTTTTTTCGATGCATGTCCGTGCATATCTAAATACATAAATAATCCAGATTCTGGAGTTTTCTCTATACATGATGAACACATAAATTGGGTTGAGTTTCTTTGTCTTAAACTATTTATTTCAACTTCTGATAAAAGTTTGTCACAGGATTCACAATTTTGTTTCCCTGAAATGGAGAAAATTAGTAAAACAAACCTAACTGCGTTGCGAGGCAGAGTCAAGGGAAACTTTTTCGTGATAAAAAATAGAATTTTAGTGATACATACAGGCCCGAGTAAAATGTGGTCTAATATGCGTTCCGAAGTATATAAATTAGAAAAATTAGTAAAAATAGAGAAAGTAAAATATAAAATTAAAAACGAATGATAATCTGTAATTAATTTTTTTGTTTCTTAATTTCATTTTTTTTTTTCACCTCAAAAATTAATAATTCGTGTTTCATGTTGAAAACAAAAGAATGTAGTCTTGTTATACATCATTGAAAAGCTTATAAAATAAGTAAAAAGATGAGACTATTTTCAACATATGTTCCCATTTAAAAAATATTATATTTGTGTTATATCTCGAGATTTATTAAGTTTTGTAAAAATCTAATTGCGGCACGTTATTCTACGTAAAAAAAAAACAGTATAAAAATTAGCTAAACATTTTTTCTGTATCTCTCATAATAAGCGAGATATGAGGTATTTTCGAAATAAGCGAAAAACAAGTTTTAGCATGTAGCTCAAAAACAAAAGACGATCAAAAAATCCTGTGGTGCCTATTACAGTTGTCTCAAAAAGTTGGCCCATAAAGACCTACATCAATAGGCTATTCCACAGTAATCGAAAAGAGTAAAAGTTTATCAAAAAGATGAAATATAAAAGTTAAACGATACAGAAAATACCAACTATTTTTTTTTAATTACTCCCTCTAAAAAATACGGAGAGTTTTACTTTTGATGACGTAGGGCATGTGCACGCGTGTTTAAGCAAATAAGATTCAAGTTTGAACTCGTACTGTATGGAGCTCCGCTCTCACTTCGCTTCAACTAAGAATATAATTATTCGGGTGCGTCGGATATGTTCGGATACTGTTCGGGGGATTTTCTTGTCTTTGCATGTTGATCTATCTGCTGCATTCCTTTGAAATTTGTTTGAAATCGTGAGTAAGAGTGGTGTTATAAGTTTTATTCTGACCATTTTAAAGAACAGTATATCTCTGAAATGACAAGTAGGCGTAAAAAGAAAAAGTGTTTGGTACCTGTATGTAAAATAATTATTACAGTTCCACCTGTAAAACTTTACGATACTAGCGCCATGCGCTATCAACTTCGAGAATGTCAAAATGTTTTTGTAAAATAAGAAAAAAAGTAAAATAAATTAATATTACAATTCAAATATACATCATTTTGTAATCTGCTCAACATTTTTTCGTAAGTCTGTGAACCACTGTTTGTTTACTTCTGGTATACCCACATTACCTATGTCACAAATGAAATTTAAAATTCATACCTTAATATCTCGCTTATTTGGAGAAATTTTAAACTCGGACTTTCACATATTGTCTTACATACTTATGTAGTTCAAGATAAAAAAAAATTAAAAAAATATCGTGGAATAGCCTATTTACTGTTGCGTACGAATTTGTTCCACCCTGTACAGTCAATGACACGAAAGAAAACCGATTTGGTGAGAATATTAATTAACATTCCTAAAGGTTCATTCAGACTTCCGAAATCACAAGTTTGAAACTACAAATTCAATCTTATGCAATCATTCGACCAATAGAAATGCGTGTGCAGTGGTTTCGTGCAACGAATCTGTTTCAAACGAAAAGTATGCAAACGTTAAACATTTCAATCTTGGGCAACGCTCTTGTCACTGATTGCACCAATCATAACATAGTTGTAGTCTTGTTGACAGTTCCGCAAATAATCTTATTTTCAAAGTTGGAAATAAAATGAATAATGAATTAGTTGGGGTTATAATGAGGCGAAGAATAGTGTGTGTTGCATATCTATGAAGCGAATATTTGTTAAATCTACAATGTAGACGTTACCATTTCATCTTCATTTTCTTTACTCATCTATTGAAATGACATGTACTAAAAAACAATATTGCAATAATTATATTAGGTTTAGGTAATACGTTTACAATACTCACTTTTTTCACGAAAAATCACGCACAACAAATACTGACAAGTGTCGTTTACAAATTTGACGTGAATTTGAAAGTTTATATGTAGAATTATAGAAAGCCTCAATAGATAGCGCCACCACCAATATCGAAAATTTTGACGTTGTGATTTCGGTACTGTGAACGCGTTTAAATTTGTTGCGCGGAGGCGTTGCACGATGGCTTTGCACAAGATTAAATTTGTAGTTTCAAGCTGGTGATTTCGCGAGTCTGAATACGCCTTAACAATGGTGTAATATATAAATGATTAAAAAAAATATTTTAAAAGAGATAAAATACGTTTGGCTTAACACTTTTGCAGCAACTGTAAATAACTATTTTTTATCAACGTTTTTAAGGTTCATTTGACTCTGCCCTGTATATGGAATAATGCGATTCATACATTTCGAGCACCAAGGTTCCGAACTGGCATGTTTCTCATCCAAACTTAACACCTCTACTTGATGCGTCATTTTATTATTGTCATTGATATAACTCGGAAAAGTTTCCACTATGGCTTCTTTGTCGAATCCGTTGTGATAATACATTATAAGGGCCCTAGCCGCGTAGACAGAAGGGTGCTCCCCTAAAGTGGGGCTGAGGTACATTCTGTTCAAGTTCACCCCCCTTGTGTCGGTCCTGTAGTGCCCCCTAACAACCCCGTCAGGGTTCAGGAAGGGGATCATTTTGAATACGTACATCCTACGTAAAATACAAGCGATGGGGTCTTCACGGCATAGTAAAAAGTTTAACAAGCCGTTGAAAACGAAGCTCGAGGGGGTTTCGCCCGGGTGCACTCGGGCGCTCACGAAAATTACCTATGGGGAGAAAATATTGTAAAAATCTAAGTTGCAATAGGATTGGTGAAGAATTTTTATAAGCCTTCTAAGCATTACATTTACGAAAATATTATTTTTTAAATATCTCTTTTGAAAATATCTCGAAATATCAGTTAGATATTTTACACTTAATTATTGAAATTTGTGTAATATTTTGAAAAAGTCACGTGATCTGAATGAGCTTAATAAGTGACAAACTATCGCTTATTTTATTTATATAATTAACAAACTATTTTCCTATTGGCATATTACCACAATTTAATTGTAAAATATAATATATTGATTCTAGCCTATACGAGTAATGATAAAACTTATTACTATGAAGAAAATTTAGTTTAACTTTAGTTTAAAATAATTTTGAAAAACCTGCTCATTGGAATTAAATAAAAATTAAATTAAAATCAACATAGGTACGTTTAAAATAATAGTTTTTATTGGCCAGTTAAAAAGAAATAGTTCTATACAAATAAAGGGACAATGCATGTTTTTACCTATATTATTGTACTTTATAGAAAATCGATTTCATGAAGTGTAAAGAGATTTGGACAATTCAAATTCCATTCTGGTCAAGGTTAAGCTCCTTTTATAGTTCGAAAATAAATCCTTTAAATTTTTGCGTCTAATTTTACATTGCATGCATAAAGACAGATAATAATCTTTCTAGATAGATACAGAAACTACTCCCAGTCCCAGGTTACATGAAATGTAACTATGACATTATTAACATGTAAAGTAATTCAATTTTATAATAAACAAAAATATATTTAATTTTTTTTTTAATATATAAAAATATTTCTACAATTCGTAATAAAAATAGAAAAGTGAAAAAATGTTCATAATACTCTTACGTGCATAGAAATTGATCACTACGTAGTTTTGAAGTCAATTAATTTTTTTTTTTTTTAGAAACTAGACCTCAGATTAAAATAAAACTTATGCCCAGTTTTATAAAAGATGGATAAGTAAATTACTAGCAAAGTAAAATTTATTGTCGAAGTAAAATAGTTTATTCCAGAGATTTTCGTTTTATATAGCAAGAATAAAAATACTAGCTAAGTAAATCTATGGAATAAATTACTCCACTGATTTTCGAGGAAGTAAATTTTATTCTGTAGAATAAATTTGACACATGTCAAAATTAATTATTTTATAGAGAAAGCAGAAATTGATAGAAACCGAAAAGGATGGTTTTCTGTGAATTGCCAAATGGTATGTTCAGCAAATCTGAAAATAACGGATGTTGTTGCTAGATGGCCTGGTAAGAATTTGGTAATTGCTATTTGTTAGGGGATAGTGGATACCCTTGTAAAAATTACTTATTAACACCTGTACAAAACCCAACTATTCCAAGCCAACATAAATACAATGTGTCATATAACAGTTTCATTTGAACACTATTCCGGGGACCTATTTGTGAAACTGCATTAAATTCTTTACAAATCTCATCCCATGCACTATTTTTGCTTTTGACGCTTGCTACGTCTGTCTGCTTGTTTTCAATAATACTAATATATTTTTTTAATACTAATATAATTCTTCCGCCATTCTCTCTTTTTTTCTATTTTTAATGAGAAGTGACACTTTATGACACTTTATTTTGACGTTTGAATAATGTCTCTGTCGGTAAATCACTAGAATAAAATATTTACTCTGCAAGTACTTATTTTACTCTGCAACTTATTTTATAAAACAGACATTCTTATTTACTCATCGATTAAATTTACTTTCAAAGTAATAACTCAGCAAGTTATTCGATATCTGGGCATTAAGCTATTTGAAAGATCATTTAATACCAGGGATTTGTTAACTACTGGATGGAGCGAGTGAATCTGTACCGTGTACCCGGCCAGATCGACAGAGATAGTCATACATAATTCCGATTTGTTGTCTTTGTTTCCGTTACTTGTCAAATCTTTTGTTTGACAGGTTTGACAGATTTTAGGTTATTCTTGATATCATTATTGAAATATAATTATTTTAATATATGGGAATGGTTCGAAGGTGTTGTGTTGAAAATTGTGTGTCAAAATATGTGATGAACGGTGCTGTGTCGTTTCATTAGTAAGTTATGATTAAAATTATGATTTCTTCAAAAAAATATTTTGACAAATAAACGACTTATATTCTTATAGGTGTTCTAATTTAGCGTTGCATTAGATGTATTCGTACTTATTTCACGTTTCATGATCAAATATACTTAAACACAATTAATTTTTGACGTGAATTTGACAGATGTGAATATGAATATCAAATTCACTTGTCTAAAGTGGAATTATCTATATCTTTCTCACTCACACTTCCTGTGTTCTCTCTTAATCTAGCCGGGTACACAAGAAATACATATATCGATATACACTTGCTCCATCCAGTAGTTAACAAATCCCTGTTTAATACCCTTTAACATGAGCTTAAATTAATTCGAACTTCTTTCGTGTTCTCAAACGAAAAGTTCTAAAATGAAATGCATGAAACAAATTACCTTTACACTTAGAAACTGATACAACACTAAAAATGAATTATGTGCAAATTAATGGAGATAATAACTGCAATTTAACAAAACTGTGTTGTACTCGTGATAGCAACCACGTAAACATGCGCTGTTTTTGATATCGGTTTCTGTACTTGATCAAAAATAAGTACTCTTGATAAATTTAGTCTCATATTAAAGCGTAATATACGATCTTTCAAACAGCATAAGTTTTATTTTAATCTGGGGTCTAGTTTCTAAAAAATATAATTAAATACAATACTGCAAAGTAGTCGATTTCTATAAAGGTAAGTGTATTTAATAAGTTTTCTCAGTGTACTGTAAAGCGGAAGCTGTGTGTGAAATAAAGCATAAGATTTTTGTTTGGATGCCATGAAAGCAATTATACTTGCCATCAAATAAATATGGACTAGAGATTTCTGCACTGTTGTCAATTCCATTGGCCATGTTGAAAATGCTAAGTTATGAAGAAGCGGCAACACCGCTTGGCAAGGGACAGGGTGGGGAGAAGGGAAAAATTGAGCATCAGTCCATATTTATTTGACGTCGAGTATAATAGATGTCAACAATTTAGAATACTTTTTTTTATTTCTGTGAATGATTGCAGAAAAAATATTGTTTATAACATCGTTCTAGAACCAATCATTTTCCGTACTAGTTACAAAAATAACTATTTTAAACTTCTTACCTTTTTGTCTCTGAACTTGTACGGTCTATCCACATTTTCTTCAGGAAACAAATGCATCAATCTAGTTTCTCTTTCCGGCAGAATATTATAGTAGGAAGATATAGTAATTAGGTCAATTCTACGACCTTCTAAACTCTTGCACACACACTCTCTTTTATAGTATATATCATCTGGATGCGGCGAAACAAGTGTGGCCAAGAAGCGATGGTCTATCGCCTGCAGATTTGTTTGGAGTTCCAAGTATGTATACGGATACGTAAACGCAAAGAACATTATGGCGTCGATATTTTCAGGGGTTTTGAATTTGAAACTGAGAGTGAAAATGCCGTCCACCACCTAAAAAGATTTTATTATTGGTAATTTTTTCTATAATCGTGCTGAAAATAAGTGTTTTCAAACTTAAAACATAAATAAATAAAATGTTTTTGTTTTGTTGCGATGATTGCTAAAAATTCCACGCATAGCGGTCTATTAACAAGAAAATAAAATTATCATGAAGATAATGAACTTCCTACGATTAAGTTATATAACAGAAACAATAACAAACCATTTATTATTTACTACCTACTCAAATAAAATCTCAAAGTAATTGTGGGAGTACTTTTCCATTTATAAAATTCTTCAGATTCCAAAGTAGTATAGTCATTTTTTGTTAAAATTCGTCTGAAGGCGGAAGTAATAGTTAGACGGCTAATTCCCTCGAGAATATTTTTAAGGTCCCTAAGAAACCAAAAAAATCCTTTGTGGGGAATCGCCTAAATTGAGATTAATCGTCCTAGCCCCGTAACAAGTTATAAAAATAAGACTATTCTACAAGTTGGGTATTTTTAATTCTCGGACATATTTTTATATAATAAAAAAAATCTGTTGTGGCCAGCACAAGACCTCTCGCCATTTCCATATTAGGCTATATAAGTACTGTAGTGCACTTCGCTTTCGAACCGTCGTTTTATAACAAAATATTACAGAACTTTACCCAAATATTGTTTTTTATTGTATTTAACATGTCTTCTGCACACATATAAATCTAATTATATCTATTTTTCATTGTATGAGGATGTTTCTAAATGTCAGAGATTCTTTCAATTCATTAACCAGATTGGCGGTATTTCTGATGGATATACGCATTTTACCACAATTTTACCTATAATTTCAAATATTTAATTAATAAAACAATAAGAAAGATTAAATATACTTTCCAGAAAAAGCTATCAGAATGTCACTAAAAATGTTGATTTTTGACACTGACATGTGTCATTTACAAACTATGTTATAAACATTGGAATTTGTCAACTGGTTTCCTTAGTGCCTTAGCCTCTGCGATTAGTTTACTCTATAAATTATAGTGCCTTTATCTCTAAATCTATACAAGATATAATAAAAATTTTAAGTGCATGAGATGGAGAATTTTATGTTCTTCAATATTTAATAAAAAAAACTCCCAAAAAATTATATTTAGAAGAATTTTTCTAAGAAATTACTACCGGTTGTTCAATTGTTACCAAAACCTTTTCAGCTATTCCCAGGAATATCAGATTGAGGAAATTGCAGTTAAATATTTTTTAAGTCTTACAGTTTTTGAGGAATCGTCCCTCCAACATCCATACAGACAGGCACACACACACACACACACACACACACATCATTTTAAAAATGTTATAATCGGATTCGAGGGACCTTAAAACGTGCTTTTCCACTAAAATCTGGATATGCGAATTTTAGCATGAATCCAATACCTCTCTTAGCGAGAGGTAAAAAATCAACCATGGTACTCTTCCGATAGCACTACTATCCTGGAAAAATATAATCTTTCATATTTACAATAAAAAAATGATATTTAAGTGCGTATTTTCATTAAAAACTGTTAAGGACTTCAAATAAAGGTACTTCCGGTTGTTCAATTATAACCAAAATCTAATCAGCTCTTCATATGGATGTAAAGAAAAGAAATGTGAAAGAATTATAATATAAGAATTGTAGTGTTAGAGTTGTCGTCGAAGAAATTTTGTTACACACATACAGACAGGCATCATCGTAAAATGGGGTATTCCACCATAACAAAAAATTTTTAAAAAATTCAATTTAACATAAACTATGGCTCAATAAATAAGACTTAAAACAATGAAAACATTTTTTAAATAATTACTTTACGAGATATTTCACATTTGCTAAAAGGGAAAATTGAAGTCATACAATTGTTATCTTTCTCTCGCAGCGTACTCAGAGCAGTGTGTTTGAGAAAGACAAGTATAGGGGAAATGTGACGTTACATTGATTTCTAGAAAATAAAATACTGTTAAACTAGGAACAATTCAGAATTTTTTAATACTATGAATTGCTTCAAAACTGAATGAAGTTTTATTTAAAATAATAAAAAAATTTGAGTGGAATACCCCATTAGTAAAATTGTATTCTAGTGGCACTAAAACGTGCTTATTCATTAAAAACTCACCACCGAATTTTTTGACCAAAGTCAATACCTTCCTTACCTAAAGGTGACGGAAGGTAAAAATTGGAAGCAGTGCGTTATTATATTATTTATTATTAATTATAGAATAAAACGTTTAAGATAAAAGTTGTACGAAATTTTACTCTCTCCACAACATTCATAATAATTTGTTTTCTATTATACCAACTGACAAGCAGATGTTTTGAAAACAACTTTTTTTACAACAGCGGTGCCACAGGAAGTGCGCTAAGATAGAATCTTTTATGACCCCTAGATGCCCAACATATTTGAAAATAAAAAATACCCGGCTTTTTGTAAAATAAAATCTTAATTTTATATCCTTACTGGGCTAAGACAACTTTTCTCAATTTAGCGGGGTTCCCCACAAGGGACTATTTGGGATTTTTTCCTGGTGATTCTTACCACCAAATTCACCAACCGTTAATCAAGTCTTGATTCTCTGATCAACACTGATCTGTAAATCAAGTTTTGGTTTACCTTGGAGATCAACAGTTTTAACAAAGCAACAGTGTCAAATTTTGTTGATCAGAGAATCAAATTTGATTCAGGGATGGTGAATTCGGTTGTTATTTAAAAAAATATTCCCGGAATTAGGGTCATATTTATGATAAACATTAACTTCACTTCAACACTTTAAATTAAAATTAAAGTCGTGTACGCTTTCATAATATATCTTTAGCACTTTAGCGAGCAATTTAGCATTACTTTAGATGAAAGATTAAGTTTTAAAGTAATTTTAATTAAAGTCTAACAGTGAGCCGACTTATGAAAACGGCCCTTAGTAGTTGTCGAACTATTAGTTCCGTCTATAAACACAATATTCACCCTTATTGTTTATAAATGATGATATACTTACTGTGTAAGTAGGTCGTTCCCTAATTCGATCCCAATGTGGACGCCCTGGAACAGTCCTGTAAACAGGCGCCATTCCTTGGCTAAACATTTTAGCTTGACGATTTAAGTCAACCATATTTAACCTCATTATAGCGTTTGGCAAAAACCCTACATAATACAACAATTAAAATAACAATTATTTTTCTTTTAAGACATACCTTTAACCCCAAAATGAAACCATGTTCTGTTAGCATTTTCATATTCAGTACCCATGCAATCAGGTCTTGTCCAAACGTTAAATTCTATGTCAGGAACGTCGACAGCGTCTTTTCCATTTTTGTTTACAGAAATAACGGCTATAAATATTAAAATTTAGACGAATAGTGATAGAAAAATAAAGAAAACTTACCACTTTCGCTTTTTGGAACCCATTCTACTCTTGCCAAATTGCCAGAATCGAAATTTGAATAAAACAAAAATCCAGCGCATTCGATACTTGCCATTCCTGTTATTAATTTGTTGATTTAATTGAACACTGACCGAACATAATGTTAAATGTTATAAAATTCTGCAAATACAACAAAAATATCTACATAAAATATCGTAGACTGGAATTTCGACAGTTTTATAAATAAAACTAGACAAGAATGTGTTCCAAATTTACATTAACATTACGAAAGATTCTTCACAAGTTTTGTGCATAATTACGTAAAGTGTCTTTGTTTAAATGCCAAGAATACATATTTTTACTGAATTTAGAGTGTAGTCAATCAAATTTGTTTAACAAACGTCAAAAACTAGAATTTAGGGAAGTGTGTGCGTTTTCTGGAGCGTCCTGGAATAGACTGAGGAAATGAAAAATGAAGTACTGTTTTATGAAACCAGAAACCAGGTTGCATTTAATGTTACACGCATCAATTTTATTATATGAAACCAATATCGATAAAATCTATTTTAAAACTATTCGGGACAATAAGTTTTGCGAACAAAACATTTATTATTGACATTTGACATGTAATCAGCTGTTATTTTCTATTTAGGTTAATGCAAAAAATTACCTTGATACAAGAAACAATTTGATTAATTCATACTCATATATACTCTACACTTTTGTGTGCAGGAAGACATGCATATTTCACAATTATTTAGGTTCACTGTAAATATATATAAAACACTTTCACTATTATAAATGCTTTTGTTTTGAAATTATTAGATGTTGAAGGGAGGAGATCTATTCTTGTCTTTTTCGACTACCAAATTCAGCACTTTCAAACAATTGGTGACGTTTTAACACGGTACATTTGTAAAAAAAATTCGGAAATTATTGTAAATTGTTTTATATGACATGGCAAATGATAAAACTAAAAATTTCAACTGTTTATTTGTGGTCTATCTTCCATGGTTTACGTAAAAAGGTTCATTATTTACTAAAAATTCGCCTCTTTGTTTGAAAAGCACTGATCAAATTTGCAGCGTATTGTGGGATGTCAACTCAAGAACAGTGGCGGCGCGAGAATCCTGGTGCTCGGGGTCAAAAATGTTCGTTGGCACTCTTTTCAGGTTTTGAAATAATATAAGTAATTTTGCAGCAAAATATATTGAATAAAAACAGAAAAAGAACATTTTAATCATTTTTAAAGTAATTTTTTCTTGATGCAGAATCTTTAATAATGTCCTCGTTTAGCATTTTCTTTCTAAATGCCTACGACCCGGTATTTTCATCTCCGGTTAAACAGCCTGTTAATTAAGCTGTCAGATAAAAGAAAAACACACCATTGATATTATATGCCACATTGTTCTTGTAACCGACAGTTAACTTAACCGGCAGTTTAACCAGAGATGAAAATATTGGGCCTTAAAAAGCTAAATTATTTAAATTATGATTGCTCGCAAATAAGACAAGATTAGATTTAATTTGTTGAACAACCGTTCACAACTACTAAAGATACCGATTGTTAGTAAAATCACAGATTATCTATATTACCATTACGGTAGTATAGGTAATCTGTGATAAAATTTTCCTACTCCTATTCTTTAATATACTTATTAAATGTGTCCTTTGTAAATAAATGACACTCATTATAATACAGATTTTCTTTTCACTTAGATATAGACTATCATTATATGATGAAGTTTATAAACAATTCATTGGTTTATAAAAAAACAAAAGTACAATAACGAATTCTAGTTAAAACAACGTCTAATAAAGAATTAGAAAACACTTGCCATGTTTCACAAGAATTCAGCATCTGAATTAACCTTTCGGTCATCATCAGATGCCGGCCGTGCAGCTCATCAATGTGGTGTAACTGCCGTCTCTTTGCAGAGACAATCCACCAACTGGGCACGACGAGAGATATATGGGCCATCCAGCGAATCAAGCGGTTTACGTCATTGTTTAGGGATTTTTGAAATTTTCTTTATTTTTTTAAATATATTTTATTAACGGTATTTTATTGGTTCTTTTATTATTATCATGTATTTGACACCTTTAATAGAAATAATTATATTTGGATATATTATTATTAAGTAAAATTTTGTAAATTTTTGCAAAATGACGTTTGATTATATTTTTTTAATATTGGTAATTCTGAACATGTATATTACTAAATATTATATGTCTATATTATACTTTTCAACGTGTATTGTGATTTCATTTTGTTTTTGGTTTCGTTGTTCATTGTCAAAATGTCAAATGCTCTGTCATGTCAAATTCAAGAGCTTGTAGTTAATTTATTGACTTATTTTGAAAATGAAAAATAGATTGGGGGGTTTTTACTGTCACTGAAATCTAATATTGAGGTAATATTTGGTTCTATTTGTTAGTAATAATTTGAAAATTAAATCTATATGTACAGCGTGTGGCGAACGCTATACGCAATGTATAGAAACCGTGAGAAATTGTATGGTATGCAGTATTTTGTATTTTTTTAAGGATCTCACATAATACTAGATAGTTTGTTGCATATACTACAAAAATGAAATATTTATAACGGCGTAAGCAGTATCGTTCAGAATATTTTAAATAATATTGGATTTCGCTGGAAAAATATTATACCAGACGTGTTTTTAAGAAAAATTTGGGTTTATGAAGGCAACCCACAGATTTGAATCCGTTTTACATGCTCATGTAAACTTTTTAACATATGACGTCATTGTTTCTAGTGATATTGTATTTATGACGTAAACCGCTTGATTCGCTGGATGGCCTATACTACAGGTAGGAGACTGTTGCACTCTGTATACTCTGACGTCACGATACCCCTTCTCCAAAACTTTAATAATTTATTTCTCGTAAACTAAAAATAATTAATCGATTTAAAAAAATACGGGTATATTATTTTTTTAGTATCATATTATGTAAAAATCAAAATTTGGTCACACCCTAACTATTATAAATGTCGGACGATTTTCTTCAACTATTGTGCCCCTTTTGCGACGCCACTGCTTAGGAGCCCCAGCGCCTCGAGCGGAGCCCTCCTTAAATTGCACTACCAACATAATTTATTTTAAGTCTTATCTTTTGACATTTCTAGTGTCAAATTTGCATTGTTAAATTTTTGTTAATACACGCAATAATGAGTAGTTTTATTTTATAATCAAACGTGTAACAATAATGGATGATTTAGATGATAAGTTTTGTTATGTATATAGTTCGTCATTAGAACATAAGATACAAATAAAAATGTACGTAAATGACATTTTAAATGACTGTCATTTTTAAACAATATAATATTTTGACAGTGGAACGCTTGAAGGAAAACGCCAAAAGCCTGAATATGATAAGTTGTTAGCGGATCCTATGTTAAAATATTCTGGTTTGTACCAAGAAGGTTGTGCGGATTTGATGGTAGTATGTCAAGTTTTTGCCAATAATCGTGCTCTTGTTCTTCCAACTTCTACGTCTTATAAATCGTTTACCTCACGATGGAAGTAAAAACAAATCCAATTATATCTTTAACAATCATTTACTCTTGTTTTATTTTAGCTGGAACGAATGGATAACTTTGCCAATCCAGTTCAGCGATCTGCCTCGAAATGCCCAACTTACATTCACAATATACGACTGCGGGGGACCAAACAAGCTAATTCCCGTTGGGGGGACAACGATCTCACTATTTAGTAAGCATGGGGTTTTTAGACAGGTAATACCAACAATTAGACACATTTTTAAGGACAACTTAAAACGCAAAGTAGTTGTGTTAATGTATGGAGTAATAATTTGATTTCAGGGTATGTTAGATTTAAGAATATGGCCAAATAGAGAAGCGGATGGTATGGCACCAACGACTACACCTGGTAAGGGAAGAGACCATGGTAAAGAACAAATGCATCGGCTTGCTAAATTAGCGAAAAAACATCGAAATGGACACATGACAAAAGTAAGAACAGTTTCTTTCCCGGTTTTTATTTTTCGGAAAGTTGTTTGGAAAAACTTTCCAAGAAATTTCCAACAAAACATTCTTTTTTATCTATCTATCTACATATATATCATTTGTTTACGTTGTTCGTTGTTTTTTTTTCTTAGATTTCATCATTGTTGCCTTGTTGCGTATCAAATTTGTATTTTTCCATACAAACAGTAACTGTTTTTCCAGTTGTACTTTGTTTAAAATTAAATTAGTATACCATGCAAGCCTATAAATTCCGTGACGTCATTATCTAGTTACAAACTGTAATGACTTACTACCACCTCTGCATAAAAAATTACTATAAATGTTTTCGTGATGTTAGGGAAATGCAATTTCCACGCCGCAATTTTGGCGCGTAAATAGTACTTCCGCTCCGGTTTTAGAAAAATATTATTTCCATCGACTTTGTCTTCATTTTACACAGTGGTGCTATGTAAAAACAAATTAGAATGATTTTATTAACAATTACTAGGCAATAAAAAACAAAAAATAACTTATGCTGCCACCGGCAGAGAAAGTAATATTTTATTGCCTAGTATTTGGCAATATAATCGTAGATTAATGCTAATAAATTATTACACCTACTATAACTTATGGGATTTTTTCGTGCCTAGTTTTAGTCATATAGGATCGATTTTGGTGATTTTTTTTTTTAAATTAAAACTGAATTTTTTACCTATAAAAGTAGACTCCTTTTTAATAGTTATCCAATATTCAAACTTTTTTTTAATCAATATACTTTTAAAACAAAAGAACAAAATATAGAAACATTAAATATACATATTTTAAATAACGAGATAGATTTTTGAAAAATTCATCATTACCGTTATTTACTATTCCTTTATTTATTTTATTTCTTATAATTATTGTTCAAAATGTGTTCCTTGAGCTACAATCCAAGCTGATTTCGACGAATAAAGTAAAAATGACAATTTCAGATTAATTTTGCATTGTTGTTTTGTTTTAAAAGTCTTGATTAATTATTTTTTTACTAAATTGTTGCTCTTTATGAAACTTTGATCCCTTAATTCCGTAACCAAAAGGAATAAGACCTTATGTTCATATGACATTTTTTATTCAAAATGATCTCAGGAATACGCTATTCATTTTTGAGTATTATTGTGAATTTTTAGGTTGACTGGCTAGACAGACTAACTTTCAGGGAAATAGAAATGATTAATGAAAAAGAAAAACGAAGTTCAGAGTATTTATATCTCATGGTTGAATTTCCAACAATTTATATAGACAGTAATCCACATTCCGTGGTATATTATGAACAAAATGGCGATGAAGTTTATCACTTTAGAGCGCAGGCTGATATTGTTACAGTTCCAGACCATGAAATTCTTGAAGTAAGTTTACAAATAATTTATTTTAGTCCCGTTGTTAACAACTTACCGATTTCTAAAAATAAGTAACCAAAAAGTGTGACCAGGAATAGAGGGGAGACAGGGAATATTCACGCGTATGTTTCCAAATCATCTGTGCGATTTTGACCCTTATTGCAAATTGCAAGACTAGAATCAACAGGAACCGAATAGTCAACCAGTTAAATACTGTTATGTTACAGTTGACCAAATCTAAATAAATACTTGATTATCCATAACAAATAAACAACTTAAAACTAAGAAGATTATAAATCAAACTAAACACGTATGTATACGAGAACGTCAGGAGACAAAATGGTGATAAATAACGGTGGGTTACGCTTTTTGACATTGAAAACTTTATTCGTTTAACTCCATAGGTATGCTATGTAACATATTTGGCCGACTATGCAGTTGCAGCTAATTTTGACATTACAATAAGATCGAAAGTCGCTAAGATTATTTGGAAAATCTTCTTACGATGAAATACATAGCATTAGCATTCCCTGTCCCTTCTATTCCTGGTCTAAGGGACATGTTACGTATTTCGCCGTAAGAAGACTTTCCAAATCATCTTAACAACTTTCGACCTTATTGTAATGTCAAAATCAGCTGCATCCGCACAATCGGCCAGATGTGATACATACGTGTGCAGTCGAACAAATAAGTTTTCAATGTCAACAAGCGTAACCCACCGTTATCAATCACTATTTTAACTTCTGACGTTTTCGTATACATTCGTGTTTAGTTTGATTCATAGTTTTCTTAGTTTTAAATTATTTTATTTATGTAATTTATATTAATCAAGTATTTATTAAGATTTGGTCAACTATAACATAATAGTTATTTATTGAACAAGAATAAAAAGTATAGTCTTATTTCACGAATAGGAAAGATTGACCGAACGAGCCGCAGGCGATTTCGTCAAATCCTATGAGTGAACTAAGACACTTTTTACTCGAGTTGCAGACAATTTTTTTTACGTCTGCAACAAAAATATGAAAAAAAGTGCCGTAACGTGTCATTATTTCACGCGTTTGCGATAAAAAGTGTACTTTTTATGACAGACGTAAAAAAAGTATTTAACTTATTGACTATTCGGTTCCAGCTGATTCTAACCTTGCAACAAGAGTCAAAATCGCACAGACGACTTGGAAACATACTCTTGAGTATGCCCTGACTCCCTTCTATTCCTGGTCTAAGATTTCCATATTCCTGCTGTCATAATTTGCAGTTGTAAAAAAAGTATAGCATGAGACTTGTTTAATAAATTCTTTAAATATTCATGACTGTATATTTTAATATGCTCAGCAATAAATACAAAGGCCCTATCGCACTATTATAATAATAGTTCTGTGATAAGAAGTTGCGCTTTTATATTATATTTTTATGAGGTTCACGTCACTTTTAATAAAAGTGCGTTCGTAATACGGGCCAGGCCATTGCCTTTAATAATGTAAAACAAATACATAATCCATTCAGTCAGTGCACTTTAAAATTTCAAAGGCTTCCCAGTTTTAATTGTGTAACTTACGCAATGTTCAATGCATGGTAACAGCTTATTTTTATATTTTATCTATTATTTATCATTAAAATAAAGAAAACAAAACTTCAAAGATATATTTGAATTTGTGTAAAATGGTTCTCAAATTAATAACTTGTTGTGTTCGCCAGGAAAACTTAGTGGAATCGAAGCACCACAAACTGGCACGTAGTTTACGAAGCGGAATATCAGACAAAGACGCAAAACCAAATGCTACAGTGCGGGATCGTTTAAATCAAATAATTTCGTACGCGCCAACAGCTTTACTTTACAACGAGGAACAGGATTTAGTGTGGACCTTCCGGTTTTATTTAAGCAACCAGAAAAAAGCTTTAACAAAATTTTTAAAATGTGTCAACTGGAAACTTCAAGGAGAGGTCAGACAAGCGTTAGCGCTTTTACAACAATGGACTCCAATGGATGTGGAAGATGCTTTGGAATTGTTAAGCCCTAATTTTACTCATTCTGCTGTTAGGAGATACGCGATTAGTCGACTAAAACAAGCTCCTGATGAAGATTTAATGTTATACTTACTCCAATTAGTACAAGCTTTAAAATATGAAAATTTTGACGACATTAAAGAAGGGTATCGAAGAATTTCTCCCGGAAAAGAAACATTACCGGATGATAAGGAATCATTTTTAGATAAGAAAGACAGTAAAGAAAGCAGTTCAACTATTACTAACGAATCAACTTTAATGAGATCTTTTAGTTATAATCAAGCAGATCAACTCGCCGCTTCCAATGTGAATTCAGTAATCGAAGTTGACGCGTTGCATCAAAGTAGATCTCTCGCAGAAAATCTACTTCAAGGAGCCCAAATGCCAATAAGTGATTCAACAAATACAGACACATTATTAAGTAACGGAGCGAACGATGAAGAAACCAACGATTTAGCATCTTTTCTTATTCAAAGAGCTTGTAAAAATTCAACACTTGCAAATTATTTCTACTGGTATTTACTTATAGAGTGTGAAGACCAAGAACCAACTTTAAAACAGGATAAAAGAATCAGAGATATGTACTTAACGGTCATGAAGACTTTTTCTCAAACTTTGGCGAAAGGAAATTCAGAATGGCAGCAAAGACGTGCATTTTTAACTAGACAACAAACTTTTATCGATAAGCTTGTTAAACTTGTTAAATTAGTTATAAAAGAAAGCGGTAATAGAAAAAAGAAAATGGAAAGACTGCAGCAATTATTGGCAGATCCAGAAACGTTTAAAATGAATTTTGCAAATTTCGAGCCGTTTCCATTTCCATTAGATCCAGACGTATACATCAAAGGAATTGTTCCGGAAAAAGCTAGTATCTTTAAATCAGCTTTAATGCCATCAAAATTAACGTTTATTACGGCAGACGGGTCGGAATACGTCGCCATTTTCAAACATGGCGACGATCTACGCCAAGATCAACTCATTTTACAAATGATAACACTAATGGATAAATTATTACGCAGAGAAAATCTAGACCTGAAATTAACTCCTTATAAAGTTTTAGCTACTAGTACAAAACACGGTTTTTTACAATTCATCGACTCAGTAACTGTCGCCGAAGTCCTGGCTACGGAAGGTAGCATTTTAAATTTTTTTAGAAAACACCATCCATCCGAAACGGGTCCATACGGCATCGTTTCGGAAATTATGGACACGTATGTCAGGTCTTGTGCGGGATATTGTGTTATTACGTATTTGTTAGGAGTGGGCGATAGACATTTGGATAATCTATTGTTGACTACTTCAGGGAAGTTGTTTCATATTGATTTTGGGTATATTTTGGGAAGAGATCCGAAACCACTGCCTCCTCCCATGAAACTGAGCAAGGAAATGGTCGAAGGCATGGGAGGCATTAATTCGGAACATTATCAGGAATTTAAGAAGCAGTGTTATACCGCCTTTCTGCATTTGAGAAGGTAAGAATTTTACTCATCTATTGTACCTCTATAAGTAAACAACTTTTTTTTGTAAATATTTTACTATACCGGGTGTTTTTAGGGCTGGTTTATGACGAATTTAATCATTTATAAATTTTGAATTAAAATTTACAATTTTCTCTCTGGTTCGATTTTGAAAGTCTGAATCTGACCAATCAGTATCTATCACGTGACTTCTCACTGCTTGTCATTTGACGTTTCACCAATTAGTTCAGATTTTAGGTTATAATTTTATTTTCATAGCCATGAATTTGTTAGACGTTCTGAAAGTGGCATAACAAGATCATGAACAATGGGCTACTTGCGTGTTACTAAAAATCCGATTTCTATCACTATATACGTAATGTTATGTTGAAAACATACAAAAATATAAATTTTATTTAAAAAAAAATATTTGTTTTTTTAGTAAATTAAGAAAATTCCTGTGACGTCATTATACTGAACTCGAGAAGGAAGCAATGTTTAAAAATGTAACATATAGATGGCATGGCGTGCGAGAAAGTTTTAATTTGAATTTGACATTAGTTCATTTTTTTCTCTCTCTCTGGGCTCTCAAATATATTAATTACTTCACAAATAAACACATAGGTAGTTACATGCAATTTAAAATATCGATACCAAACAGACAAACTAAAATACTAACCTCCAAACTATTGTTGAAACGTCAAACAGGAGATCTACATTACCCGTACAAACAAACGTTATGGTTTTACGACCTTTCATTGGTGCGGCGTAATTCTACGTCATACATGGCGGTAATGCAAATAATCAAATTTCATTATTTTTTTTTCTGGCTAATTAATAAAAATTTTGTCAAAAGAAAAAATATGGGTAGCAAGTTTTTACCTACTCTGCAAAAATATTAAATAAAAAAAAGGTACGCAAGTAGCCCATTATTCAAATATACTCGTATGAGTATGCATGTATTTAAAATCCCTTGCTATCGCTCGTTGCATTAAAATTACGCAAACTTTTGTATTTTTGTACAATTCGTTTACTTTGTCGTACAAATTACGATGTTCGCGAATACTACTTGTTAACAAAAAAATATATCAATAATTTGTTCCTGTGAATACATCTTCTAAATGTCAACAACTCACAAACGGAAAAGACAGCTGACGGATGAAGCAAAGTTATACCCACGATTTAAAATATACTGGTTGTGCCACTCTGCACAAAACGAGGGTCCAAAGCGATACGTGTTTCCTCGTTTTTTCCGCTAGAGACGCAATGTGAGAACGACCCAACTGACACGTGTCATTTGCATGTCATTTTGAAAATATTACATGTAATATTTTATAGAAAGATAAATAAAACAGGTTTTGAAGTACATATTCGTATTATCTATAATGTAATATAAATATTTTGTTCAAAGATATTGTAATTAATGCAAAATGAAAAAGAATCTCTGTTTGCTGCTCCACTTGATATATCACTTTTTAAAAAATGGCAATGTGCAATTAGTAGAGATGATCGCGAATTAAGATTGAATGATGTTTGTCAAAAACATTTTCGGGAAGAAGATATTATTACCGAATAGAAATCTGGAAGCGTACGGTTCTATCAATTTATTTAGTTTTTCTAATTTTAAATTCTAACAATGTAGGTATTGATTCAGGTTTCCATTAAATATATACATTTATATTAAAAATAAATTCATTATGCATTTCATTTTTTATATTTTATGTAAAAATAGTTTGCTATGCTAGGGTCGTTCTTACGTAGCGCATCTAGCGGATTATTTAAGGAAACACGTATCAAGCGGACCATCAGAAACAATGAACAACATGAGAAGTGGCATAACCAGTATATTTTAAATCGTGGTTATACCTTATCGCCATGTTTAATAATTTCTCTCTTGTGATTGGTCGAATTTGAAATTAAAAACATTAACATTTAAATTACCGCACCAGCTTTCTTTGGTGTCATAGACTGTACCTATCATTCTTTTTCTATTTTAGGCACGCCAACCTAATCCTCAACTTATTCTCGTTGATGGTAGACGCAAGCGTCCCTGACATTGCTCTAGAACCGGACAAAGCTGTCCGCAAGGTTCAAGACAAACTACGGCTGGACCTCGGTGACGAAGAAGCCGTGCACTACATGCAGAATTTAATTGATTTATCCGTCACCGCTGTCATGGCGGCCCTCGTCGAACAGCTGCACAAATTTGCGCAGTACTGGAGGAAGTAGCAGAGAAAGCAACCACAGTGTATATGTTCATGCTGTATATATTCATTTGTACCAAGTGATATTCGGATAAGATAATAAATTTATTTGCTTACGTTAAATTGTTGTGTATTTCTTTTTTAAAACCTCTCAACAGGATTAAATCTCAATTACTGAGTAGGTTCACTTCATAAACAGCCATGCTTTAGTGGGATTCGAACCTAGAACCCCGTGCGCATTCATGACTAAGAGGCGTTGTTCTAACCCTAACCATTGAGCCACCGAAGCCAAGAATGGTATCATTTCACATTTTCTGATTTATTTTTTTCTTGAAAAAATAGGCCAAATTAAATATGTAGGTGTATGTTTCACATCTTAGATATGATTTTTATAAAAGTTGCGTTTAATTTCAAATATTTCAACGGCTGACGACACAATTTCACAGATACGACAGTCAAGTTCTACCGGTTTAATTTAGGACTATGATTGTTTGGTTTGGTATTTATATAAATAAATGTTTTATTTACATACCTTGTACTGCACTACTACTTTTAAAGATAAAGAAAATAATCTCTCTTGTATATTTTGCTGTAAACTGTCATAATTTTAGGTTAGATTACTGTTTCGTGTTGTGAAGCGTAAATGTGTTGTGTGTGTGAGAAAGAGAATTGGCTTTGTGTATGAAACTGTCGTCACAAATTTAGTCCGTGTTTACAACAGCAAAAACTTATTAGCAAATTTATGAATGAAAAGTCGCATATTTCAAATTATTTTCTATTACTTATATTTATTAAATGGTATGGATTTCATGATTTTATAAAAAAAACCGTCATTTTTTTTAACTAACCCCATTATTCGATTTGAAGTCGTATCACACGGAAGTTAATGGGGTATTTCTACAGAATGAACAAAAATGATTGAAGCGTGTCACTCCATATGATTTTGACATTTGCCGCTTACTTAGTTTGACAGCATTACTATTTCCATGGGCGTACCTTTCGAATTCTGCTAGCTGTTATAAGAATAATCCTAAGAAACGTCTTCTTTAGGTTCACCCGAACGAAAATATGCTTCAAAAAGAAATATGTCACGCTTTTCATTAAAAGCCATAATATAAAGATATTACAGATTTTTCACGAAGGTATA
Organism: Ophonus ardosiacus; assembly: GCA_943142095.1. Taxonomy (NCBI): domain Eukaryota; kingdom Metazoa; phylum Arthropoda; class Insecta; order Coleoptera; family Carabidae; genus Ophonus; species Ophonus ardosiacus. The sequence goes on along the minus strand of OW964834.1, from coordinate 9,761,769 downwards.
CGAAACTGATTTCAAATGAATCAACGTATAGCAATGATCACGTAGCCGTCATCATCTGTTATATGTGGAATATAGTTTTAAAGAATTACGGAAAATTGAAATATTATTTTCACATTACCTTCGGCCATTTTTGATGACTCTGTTAGTTTTTTTCTCCCGTACCCCTGGTAAGAGAGGTATAGGGATCGTACTAAAAACCGCATATCGGAATTTTGGTAAATGACCAAGTTTTAAGATCCTTAGAATCCAATTTTAACATTTTCACGATGATATATGTTTGTGTGTGGATCATCTTAACCCTCTAATTCAAAATGCTATGAATCGTAAAATTTTTAAAACTTGTATTTGTATCCTATTCTTTGAACGAAGCCATTATATTTTAGCGTAAATCGGATTACTGGAAATAGCACTTGAAATTCAAAATAGTTTTTCATCGAAAAATACCTTAAAATGTTATTTTTTCGCAGTTTTTGTTAGTATAAAAATTAAATATTAAATTTTCTACAAGTATGCGTTAATACTTTTTCTGTGTACTTTATAAATTTAAAAAATAATCTACGAGCTCCGTCTCACAATAGTTGGCCTAGCCGCTTTAAATTCATTTTATTTAATTAATTATAATATAAATAATAACTAACGTAAATTATCGTCACTTTTTATTAATATCACAAACATTTTGTCGTTCTAATGACACGTAGCACGATATGTTTTCTAAAATATTTCATTTTTTAATGTAAAATGAACTAATAGGTACTTAGTTTAAGCAAAAATTTAAGAAAAACTGAAAGAAATAAGAAAATTTAATTTGTAAATTTGTTAGGTTTTCTTAAATAAAATGTCTAAAAGAATTACATTAGTAATTTAGAATAAAAAGCAATGTTACCCAATATTGATAAATAACGTGAAATAAATACGTACAGTAAAATTTTTGAAAGAAGTCCGATCAAGGCCATCTACGAATTGCATCTATGAATTAAGATTTTATGCTGTCTAATTTAGTAGTGTCGTTTATACAGTTTTTATGAGATACACAAGATATTATGTATCCTCATAAAAATTAAGTAAAAGACACTACTAAATTTGACAGCACAAAATCTTAATTCATAGATACAATTCGTAGATGGCCTTGATCGGACTTCTTTCAAAAATTTTACTGTACATATATCGATTTGTGTTACTGTTGTACTGTTAAAATTTTAATTTTTAGAGAAATATTTAATTTAGTATTGCGTAATGTTAAAAATCTTCATTTTACATAAAAAGTAAAGATTTATTTAATTAATATTACAAACTCTATTAGTTAAGTCATGATAAATGAATTTTTAAAAAGGGGGCCAACTGCTGTGAGACGGGGCTCGTATATTATAAATCCCGAAGCTTATGTTTTAATGATAAACACAATTCCTACACAGTTCATATTTAGCATCCAAAAATTCTAAATTTTATTCTCTAAATTTTGACCTATAAAACGCTATATAATGTTTTCGGGACAGATAATATTTGAGAAGAATTGTTTTCCCATATTAAAAGCCTATGTCACTGTCCCTACATAGTATTTACACTGTATACTAATATTTGTATAAACAAATAACAGGAAAACACTTTATCTAATATTTGTGATCAAAGTTTATATTTCGTTAAGAATTTTATCACAGTGCTATAAGATATCGCTTTGGGAGCGGGAAGATCAAATAGACCTGCTATAACACATCACACTTAATAATTATATTATATGTACGTACATACCTATGTACAGTCATTCAAAAAAGTCTCCGTACGACAGTAGTTTCAATGTATTTTAGGAAAAATAGCAGTCTAAAACCCAATATATTTAATTTCCTTTTAATCCAAAATTAAAAGCAGTATATTACGTTATTATAAATATAAAATAAACAAATAATTTATTTAATTTATTTATATTATGGGGTAAACATTGAAAGTAATCATAATTTCATGACAATTTTTAAATAATAAACCATTTATTTATGTTACATAAAGAAATATAATATTTGGAGGGTTTTCCTTTGGTTCTTCCACCAGTAACTAAGCGATGAGTCATTGAATCTACAAAATTTTTGGTCACCTATGGCATTATATTCTGCCATTTTACTTGTAATTAATTTGAATTTCTTTTTTGCTTTATATTCTTATTTAATTTAAGAATTTTCCGCACTTTCTCAATCTGATTAAAGTGCGGAGACTGTGAGGGATGATTAAGCATATTTTTAGTATTATACAGTACGCATTTTCTTATAGAGCGAATTATTTGTCGAATTTTTCTGATGTACGAAATTAAAATTGTTGCAATAATTACTAATTTTCGTACTCCCGCTGAGGAGCTATAGCCCCTAGACACAATGCTGTCACCGGCGTATTTAACTGTTACTATGCTTTAAATTTTAGGTTTTCTCCATTTTTTTTTTTTTTGCCTTCTATCTAATCTGTTTGTATTATACTTACTTACGTTACCAGTAAACCTAATAAAGAATTAAAACTTTTAATTTAAAAGTAGAAAATCTAAAACATTTAAATGTAAGTTAAATACGGCGGTGATAGCATTATGTCTAGGAGCTATAGCTCCTCAGCGGGAGTACGAAAATTAGTAATTATTGCAACAATGGATAGCAAAGGTTCCCTCGACATTTTAAAAGTAAATTTTAAACAATGTGCCGAAAAATAGGGCCTTAACAGACAATTTTAATTTCGTACATCAGAAAAATTCGACAAATAATTCGCTCTATAAGAAAATGCGTACTGTATAATACTAAAAATATGCTTAATCATCCCTCAGTCTCCGCACTTTAATCAGATTGAGAAAGTGCGGAAAATTCTTAAATTAAATAAGAATATAAAGCAAAAAAGAAATTCAAATTAATTACAAGTAAAATGGCAGAATATAATGCCATAGGTGACCAAAAATTTTGTAGATTCAATGACTCATCGCTTAGTTACTGGTGGAAGAACCAAAGGAAAACCCTCCAAATATCATATTTCTTTATGTAACATAAATAAATGGTTTATTATTTAAAAATTGTCATGAAATTATGAATACTTTCAATGTTTACCCCATAATATAAATAAATTAAATAAATTATTTGTTTATTTTATATTTATAATAACGTAATATACTCCTTTTCATTTTGGATTAAAAGGAAATTAAATATATTGGGTTTTAGACTGCTATTTTTCCTAAAATACATTAATACTACTGTCGTACGGAGACTTTTTTGAATGACTGTATATATTTTTTTAAATTTAAAGCGCTTGTGGATTGGATAAATAAGATAATGTTAATTAAATACAACAAACAATTTAATATTTGGGGAAAATGAATATATAAATTATATAAATTATTTATTTCTTGTAAAAACTGTTGCGAAAAATTAAAAAATATATTTTATATTATAAGTAATAATATGCATACAATGCTAGTAGTACAATATTTCTTAAAGTAACTTACCGTGTAACAATAAAAATAAACCTCATATTTTGATCTTACGAATTCTTCTTTGGAACTTTAACAATGCATGTCTTCACCTCTGTATATTGTTGGAGACCATATTCTCCCATCTCTCTTCCGTGCCCAGAATCTTTGTAGCCACCGAACGGTGATTGCACGCCAAAAGCGTTGTAGCAATTTACCCAAACTGTACCGGCTCTAAGTCCTTGAATTAAATAATTGGCTTTATCCAAGTCTCTAGTGAAAACAGCTGCTGCTAAGCCGTAGTTTGTATCGTTTGCACGGTCGATGATTTCATCTAATTCTGAGAATTTGATTAGTTGTTGGACTGGACCGAAAATCTGCAAAAAATATTAAATTACAAACATGCGCTAATGTTTTACAAATTTCTTTCGTCGAAGGAGGGTTTCCATCGTAATCAAAATAGTGAAAAATAACAATATTACACTAAAATATAATACATTTATGAAAACATTATACTGCGTTTGAAACGCTGCCGGACCGTGAACCGTGACATCACAGTCCGGATCGGTTTTACCGGTCGAAGCGGTCAATATGGAAGTAGTTTACAGTATTCAATTTTACCCACGTACATCAAATAAATTCAAAAATAAATAAATATATCATCACAGCATATTACCCATTTCTGGGTGTACCGATCTGCTTTGTCACAGATATAGGTAATGATGATGACATATTTGTACCGTGCGGGCGCTTACCATGCGTCACCTCACGGGCACTCATTGCTGGAGTGGAGAGTGCACCACAGGTCATGTAATAATAATAATGGTTTCACATGATTTAGATGTAAAAATTAAATCCCTATAACTTTTAATTGAAGCATTTTTGTATAAAATAATTAGGGAACGCTTATGGAAAGAAAAACTGAATGGGGGATTACGGCTCAATCGAATTAAAGGAAATAGTACAAAAATACGAATGTATATGCTGAATAACGAATATAAATAAAAAAATGAAATGGTATAATTGAGATATTTCGGAAATAAAGGGTTTTTTGTTATAGCGCTTCGACACTAATATGAAAATATTTTGATTGGCGACCAAGAAATCGCCTATACATGCATTACAAATAGCGTGTTAGGAGGTGGGGATTACTATCAATGGAAGTTAAGAAATTCAAATTCGAAAGGAGGGGCTAACATTCCTGTACTACAGTTTCCAAACAGTTTTTATTTTAACATAAATTTCTTGCATTAAACTTAATAATTTAAATACACCTGTAATTATAAAGTATGTAGACTTATACAGTGTTATAATATTCATTTATTTTTATGTAAATATAACTTAAAATAGCATATATTTCAAGAACATTTAGATCCATGATGAAAACAGTTTGATATAAAAACACATAAATGTGTCGTCACGTCAATCTTTTCAAAATTCGGGAGACCATAACTCGCTTATTAATAGGAATTTTTTTTCCGGGTTTTCATCAATAGTCTTAGTTTTCCTAATATTTTCAGATGAAATTATAAAAAAAAAATGGTGTAATCCCCCATTCCCATATTAAACGCCTGTCTCACTTTTCGATTTACACCCGGTACAATAGTAATTTACGTAACAAGACCTGAAAGTGATACTTTACTGGGTGAGCAAGCATATTCCAGAGCGAGCCGTAGGCGAGCTTTGGAAGCTTGTGAGCCCAGTATAGACACTTTCATGTCATGTTGGGTACAATTTTTTTTTGCGATCCTGAAAAAAGAATAAAAAAGTATTATTTTATTTTTTACTGCGAGCAAATGAGATATAAATAAACAACTGATCTCCATGAAAACATTTAGCTTTACCGGTCGAGGGATCGGTAAAGTACTTTCCGATCCCTTATAGACAACTTTCCGAGCTAGCTCAGCAAAGAAGGACTTTCCGGTCTAAATAGTGATCAGAAAGAGCTCATTTTCTGGGCGATCGCAAAAAAAAAAAATTTTCGTTGTCTTGTAATTTATTATTACTAATATTACATTATATCTATGTATGTTAGTTCAAGAAAACTGTAATAGAAGAGTATTAGTGAGTGAGCAAAGAAATGACAGGTGACGCCACTAGAGCAGCATTAGCAAACATGCGGGTAGTGACACAGTATCGTGGCAATAAAAACTGGCCGTTCAAACGAGCTACAAAAAAATACTGTTTTTAATATTTTGTATATAGAAAACCTGTTATAAAAAAAGTGTCCCCTGTGGTGCACTCTCCACACCAGCTATGAGTGCCCGTGAGGTGACGCCTGGTAAGCGCCCACACGGTAAAATATATCGTCATTACCGATGTCTACATGTGTTGTAGATACTGGCACACCCAGAAATGGGTAATATGCCGCGATGATATATTTATTTTATATTTATTTATTTGTTATAATAAAAAGGTTTTATTTATTCTAAAAAATATATCTTTTCATGAAGAATAACACAAAAAATTAATAAATAGTGGAAACCCTCTTCAATCAGACGTGTATTGTTCAATATTTTATTTACTTAACTAGTTTTTAATCAAAAATATTGCTAAAAATTGCTGAATTTGATATTCATCTTTAATTTGTATCATTCTATGTTTTAGAAGAAAACATTGCGATAATAAAGCACTTAACAAAACCCAAATTAATTTGTTTACATGTTTATAACAACACCAAGATAAAAATGATAAACGGTACCTACAATGATTGATTACAATTATCATGACACTGCCAAATAAATTACAGCTATATCATTTCCTGTTCGTTAAATGCTTGTAACTGTTTAAAATTTGAAATACTAATTCATAAAACATGTGTACATTTACAAAGAAACTAGATAAAATCTAATATTGTCACGCCCAACAAAAAATATGACACACAATACTTAAAAAGAATGAAGATATTTTTACCTCTTCACGTGCAATCGTCATGTTTTCGTTGACGTCAGCAAAAACAGTTGGTTGGACAAAATATCCTTTGTCGCCATGTCTTGATCCACCGTGGACGAGCTTAGCTCCATCGCGTTTGCCGGTTTCAATGAGGCGTAAGATCTTCTCCATTTGCTCTTTGTCGATCTAAAGAAAAAAAGTTACAAGAAAAAAATTGAATAATACATACAGGGGTTTAACAACTTCGGGTACAAACTTTAAGGACATATAGAAGGAATATCATCAGAGACATAATATATTCTCTAAATTAGTTGTAATTTTGATGTAATTATGTATAGGGTGGAACAAAGTCGCGTTCCTTATATAAAAAACTTTCTTATTATGCATGCAATAGAAAATTGATGTAGGTCTTTATGGATTAACTTTTTGAGACAACTTTAATAGGGACCACAGGAATTTTCTATCATCTTTTGTTTTTGAGCTACAGGCTAAAACTTGTATGTTTCTCGCTATTTTGAAAATACCTCATATCTCGCTTATTATAAGAGATACAGAAAAAATGTTTAGATAATTTTTTATACAGTTGTTTTTACGTAGAATAAAGTGGTGAAATTAGATTTTTTCAAAACTTAATAATTCTCGAGATATAATACAAACATTATATTTTTTTTAAATGGGAACATATGTTGAATTTAGTCTCATATTTTTACTTATTTTATAAGCTTTTCAACGATGTATAACAAGTCTACATTCTTTTGTTCTAAACATGAATAAAACTTGAAACATTAATTTTTGGGAAAAAAAATGAAATTTGTTAAGAAAAAAATGAAAAAATCAATTATAGATCATTTGATTATTTTTATTATATATCTATTAATTTTATTATATTCCATTTTAGTCATTTTTTTCGGATTAGTTAATTTATTTTTTTATTGACGTTGTAGTTGGCTTTGAACCATGATCTGTAATTGACTTTATCATTTGTTTCTTAATAAATTTGCTTTTCATCCCCAAAAAATTAATACTTCAAGTCTTTTTTTTCATGTTTGAAACAAATGAATGTAGACTTGTTATACATCGTTGACACGCTTCGTGCAGTACTATATGCCTTGAAGTTGTGAAACATCCTATATTATTGATAATGTCAGAGTTAAGAGCAATTAGATTGACAGCAAAATAAATGTTCAATTAGATAAGATATATGCATACTCATCATTATTTTGTATTGAAACTAATTAAAAAGTCAATGTTAAGTCAATATCATTTAATTTCCAAGAAAAATGATTCAAATTATCGGATGTGAGATGTTTACAGTATAATTATAAAAAATATAATTTTATTGCAGTTAATATATGCAAAAAATGTAATAACATATTTACACCATATAAACACAGAATAATTTATGTAGGAACAATATCAAAATTAATGACCTTACATGTTATCACAAAAATTTTCATGGAATTCTTAAAATAAATTCTAACCACTCTACAAGGTCATGTTACCAATAAAAGAATTTAAATATACCATAATCAAATTTTGACCAGCATAGATAAGAAAGTAAAGGTATAAGTATTAGTGAACATTTTTTGTTTAAATATAAATAAAATATATATCATCACGGCATATTACCCATTTCTGGGTGTGCCAGTATCTACAACACATGTAGACATCGGTAATGATGACGATATATTTTACCGTGTGAGCGCTTACCAGGCGTAAAAAAAAATAAATAAAAAAAAAATATTAATTTGCAAACTACAAGCGATTGAATTCGATTAATAATTTGTCAGATGTAACAAGTCCTAAGCAATTTGATTGATTGCCTAAATTTTAAAAACGAACTCGCGCGTCTTTTGCGCCCGCCCACCATGAAACCATCAAAGGACAAACACTAGCGCCATCCGTCGCCATAGTTTATAGTCACAATATTGTCAAACAATGGTCGAACTGTTGCAGGCTGTATCCGATGTCGCATTTTGGCATTTAGTATTTAAGATTTAGGTCTTCTTCACATAAATACAACTCCGAATGGGGCACTAATTGGTTTGTATGGGTTAGTTTTAGAATGACAAAAGTGAATTATATAATTCGATTTAATTTGATACTTCAGATTAAATGTTAATATTATATTTCATAAAATACAAACTAAGAAGGTACTCTTTGATAGTAAATTTGACATTTTTTACAAATTATAGCAACGAACATGATGGCTCGTAGTATGATCACGGTTTTAGCTAAAACACTGTTTTTAGAAATGTCAAATTCAAATTTAAATATTTAATTTCACCCGTATGTTTAAAGAACAATTTTTTTTTAATATTTGTTTGAATACAAACTATGTTCTGCTTTAAAATCATATTTTGATATATTTGATATTATTTATTATTGTTATTAAATAATGAAATTTAACATTTCTTAAAACAGATACTATGAGCCATTTTGTTTAATTAATGCGGGTCAACTTCAAGGCGCAGTGTGCTCCTACAAAACTCTAAAATCTAATTACTAAAATCCTAATGACTACATGGGGAATATAAATTTAGAATTTAGATATTAGGACGATAAAAGTGCAACATCGGACATGCTACTTTACACGCCAAATTCTAAACTTTAAAATTTCATATCTCCCTAATTACATAATTTTTTTAAGTCGCGTATGCGTTAAAATTTTTAGTTCATCTTGTTCTTTTAGAAAAAATTAAAAAGATGTTATAGAATCCGATTAAAATTCATAAATAATTGTTGACACATACCTGCGGTCCTTGTTCGGTGTTCAAATCAAAAGGATCTCCAACAATTCTCCTTTGAGCCCTAGCTGCACTTCTTTCAACAAATTCATCATAGATTTTGTCTTCAACATAAGTTCTAGATCCCGCACAACAGACTTGTCCTTGATTAAAGAATAATCCCTGATGTGCGTGTTCCACTGCAAATTCCATATCAACATCAGCAAGAATAATATTAGGACTCTTTCCTCCCAATTCAAGAGTAGTTCTTTTCAATTTTCCAGTTCCCGCTGCTTGTTGGATCAACAACCCAACTTCCGTTGACCCTGTAAACGCGACCTTATCGACATTGGGGTGTCCGGAAAGCGCGGCACCTGCATCTCCGAATCCCGGGACGATATTCACAACTCCCGGTGGGAACCCTGCTTCTTTTATCAGCTGAGCGGCATATAAAGCAGTGAGAGGTGTTTGCTCTGCAGGTTTCAACACAACGGTGTTTCCCATGGCCAAAGCAGGCGCGATTTTCCAAGCGAACATCATGAGAGGGAAGTTCCAGGGGATTATTTGGCCACAAACTCCGACGGGTTCGTGGCGGGTGTACGCGAAATAATCGCCGTCCATTGGAAGGGTTTTACCGTGGTTTTTGTCGGCCCAGCCTGCCATGTAGCGAATGGCTTTGATGGAACCACCTACATCCACAGACAAGGAATTGGTGTATGGTTTGCCATTGTCCAGAGTTTCCAAACTCTAAAGAATAATAAAACGCATAATAATGAGGTCCTGCACCATAATAAATAATTATAAAATATATACTTTATACTTAAGTATTACTTAATAAATAACAAGACAAAAAAATCTGATGTAGCCAACACAATACATGTATCTCGCAATTTAATTCTTATTAATTTAAGTACATACCTACGTATTCACTAATGGTGCAAATTATATTATGTTCCTATACATATAAAAATTGCTTTATTTACTATTTTCTTTTTAAAATGTCACCATTATTAATTTGAAGTAATTAGTTTTTTGACAGTGACATTAACTTGTCAGTTACATACATTTGAAATATGAACTGTGTAACAAAGGAATTGTGTTTATAAGGCTTTGGGATATATAAAAAATATTATTTCCAATAAAGTTATCGGTCACAATCTTATCATTAAAAACAAATTAATAACTAAAAGTAAATTACATCGCTCGAGTTTGTTTATCGCTTCGCTTTTGTCTGTCTTAGATGTACCAACTATTCGTAAATACTTGAACCGGTGTTTTTCCTTGTAAAAATATTATTAAAATAAATTGAAAAACAAAAAAACAAAAATACTGTTGTAAAGAGAAAAAAACGCTTTATCGAATGGTAGAGTAAAATTAACAGGTTTCCATTTAAAAAAATCTGTTGTGGCCAGCACAAGACCTCTCGCCATTTCCATATTAGGCTATATATGTATTGTATTGCACTTCGCATTCGAACCGTCGTTTTATAACAAAATATTACAGAACTTTACCCAAATATTGTTTTTTATTGTATTTAACATGTCTTCTGCACACATATAATTCTAATTATATCTATTTTATATCATTTTCATGTCAGAAATTGTTCCAATTCATTAACCAGATTGGCGGTATTTCTGATGGATATATGCATTTTACCACAATTTTACTTATAATTTCAAATATTTAATTAATAAAACAATAAGAAAAATTAAATATACTTCCCAGAAAAAGCTATGAGAATGTCACTAAAAATGTTGATATTTGACAATGACATGTGTCATGTTATAAACATTGGAATTTGTCAACTGGTTTCCTTAGTGCCTTGGCCTCTGCGATTAGTGTACTCTATAAATTATAGTGTCTTACGTTCTTCAATATTTAATAAAAAAAACTGCCAAAAAATTATATTTAGAAATTTTTTTTTAAGAAAGTACTACTTCCGGTTGTTCAATTGTTACCAAAACCTTTTCAGCTCTTCCCAGGAATGTCAGATTGAAGAAACTGCAGTTATATATTTTTTAAGTCTTATAGTTTTTGAGGAATCGTCCCTCCAACATCCATACATACACACACACACACACACACACACACACACACACATACACACATCAACACACACACACAGACATCATCGTAAAAATGTTATAATCGGGTTCTAGGGACCTTAAATCGTGCTTATTCATAAAAATCTGGATATGCGAATTTTAGCATGATTCCAATACCTCTCTTAGCGAGAGGTAAAAATTACGCGGACAAGCGTAACTCAAAAACAATGGGGGATTACACCATTTTTTTTTTTTAATTTCATCTGAAAATATTAGGAAAGCTAAGATTATTGATGAAAATCCGGTGAAAAAAATCCTATTAATAAGCGAGTTATGGTCTCCCGAATTTTGAAAAGATTGACGTGACGTCACATTTATGTGTTTTTATATCAAACTGTTTTCATCATGGACCTAAATGTTCTTGAAATATATGCTATTTTAAATTATATTTACATAAAAATAAATGAATATTATAACACTGTATAAGTATGCATACTTTATAATTACAGGTGTATTTAAATTATTAAGTTTAATGCAAGAAATTTATGTTAAAATAAAAACTGTTTGGAAACTGTAGTACAGGAATGTTAGCCCCTCCTTTCGAATTTGAATTTCTTAACTTCCATTGGTAGTAATCCCACCTCCTAACACGCTATTTGTAATGCATGTATAGGCGGTTTCTCGGTCGCCAATCAAAATATTTTCATATTAGTGTCGAAGCGTTATAACAAAAAAAAACCTTTATTTCCGAAATATCTCAATTATACCATTTCATTTTTTTATTAATATTCGTTACTCAGCATATACATTCGTATTTTTTTACTATTTTCCTTTACTTCGATTGAGCCGTAATCCCCCATTGAAGAAAAAAATTCAAGTGTTCTCAAATGTAGTTCAAAATTTCTTAAAAAACCTTAGTATTGAACATGATTTCGTAAAATGAATATTATCGACAATAAATCGCCGTCTCCATACTTTTAACTAACCTGTATAGAAAAAGTATTAATGCAGACCTGTAGAAAATTCAATAATCTTTAATTTTTATAATGACATAAATGCGAAAAAATGGCATTACGAGCTTCAAATAAAGTGCCATTTCCGGTTATCCGGTTTACACCAAAATCTAATGGCTTGTTTTCATATTAGAATGGGGTCGAAATACAAAGTTTCAGAATTTTCTTAATGATAGTATTTGAGTAAGAGCGTTGACAAAATCCATACACACACATAAGCATCGTGAAAATTTTAAAATTGCATTCTAGGGACTTTAAAACGTGCTCATTTACTAAAATCTCGATATGTGATTTTTAGCACAATCCCTATACAAAAAACATGTTTCTAATAACTACTTTGCGAGAAATTTATAAGTGTCATTGTGACGCCACACTATTGTTATCTTATTTTAGAGAAATAAAAAAAAACAAAAACAAAAACAAATAACAAGTTATAGAAAAATTAACTGTACGCAACGTGTATTTGAAATATGTACATATTTTTCTCTAAAAAATCCATAAACGACTGACAGTTAAAATTAAAACACTGCACATTTACTCCTGATTAAAACATGGAGTATATATACAGTGTGAACATTGAAAACCGTGACATAGCCGTTTAACATGGGAAAACAGTTTTTTTCAAATATTATCTGTCCCGTAAGACTATAGTGGGAGCTTTTGATATGGTTAGAAAGATTATTTAATTTGGCATCGAAGAGTATCTAAATACTCCTAATTTAATGCCTTATTATTGAAATATTTACGAAAGTATAATCCTACTTGACAGTTATTACTTATAATTTACTAAAAACAGTAATCATGGAAACGTGTTTGGTAGCTGACTTGGTTAAATCGAGGCTTCATGATAATTTTTCACTAGTTCAAATCCCTCCCGGTTCAAGTTAATATTTTTATTATTTTTATATTTATTTTTGTATTATTAAATACATTTTTTCCGAAAACTTTGTAAATCTAGTGGATTTTTCATTAGAAGAAAAAATTAGTATAATTAAATTTTACAATCAAGGGATGAGTTTACGAGAAATTCGAGACTTTTTTGCTAGGATATATTCTGATAGACAAATTGCATCTCAACGAACTAGACGAATCATTTTAAAATTTGAAAAAACCAGTTGCGTTAATGACGACCATAAAACTAAATTTAATTTGGCTTAAATTTACATATTTATTGCACCTCTTCTACATTT